>CAJNDS010000069.1:898523-1109105 GCA_905221605.1 Symbiodinium natans
GAGTTTACGATTTAGGGCTTGAATTCCTTCATCTTGTTTGTGATTATGCTAACGTGCTCTGGATATATGGTATCAAGTACACAATCGTGTTTACTTTTCATTGGACTCTCCCTCACAAGAGAATGGAGGTTTGGCAGTGGCCCCAAACCCTAAGCCCTAAAACCTACATCCAAAACAGGGGAGGCTAGGATGGGTGAAGGGCAGGCTTAAATCAGGGGAGGGGTTTGGACCCCTCCAAGCTCAAAGCTTTAACTCACGCAGCATAGGTTTAGGGTTTAGGGTTTAGGGGCTAGGGTTTAGGGTCTAGGGTTAGGAAGCCCGCCCTACCATGTTTCACGACAAGTCTGAGGCCAGGACCGTCGCCCAACCTCAACCAGACAATAGCTGTGTTAGTGTGCCATTGCGTGCCAGATGTTTCCAACATCTGAACTCGCACATATCGGAGCTTCCGAAAACTAGGGACGAGCCCTGTTACCCACCCATTGAGAAGGATCCCCCAACGAGGAACCCCTAATCCCTAAGCCCTAGGGTTCATATTGGGAACATTGGGTCTTACATCCCCCTCAGACACCTAGCCTAGGGGTCCCTGAGGAAGGGTCCAGGGCTGGAGGCTCCGGAGCTTGAGTTTATGTAGGGTGCTTTTGCGCTTGTTAGGGTTCAGGGTTGAGGGTTTTAGGCTTTTGGGGTTTTTGTGCTTTATCCTCCTTCCTGCGGAGAGGTGCTGTGGGAAGAGCTTTGAAACTGGATCTGTTGATCATGTGTAGGGCTTCGACTCTCACCCCCATCTTCCCCCTCCCGAACACCCCACTCAGCACAGCGCTCACCACCGTCGGGCGGAGGAGAGACTGCGGCAAGGAGCTCAGGAGAGAGAGCCTCACTTAGCAAGCTTGAGTAATCTCAGAAATGGCTTTGGAGAGTGCTCTGGGCTGACATTAGCCCCAATACCGCTAATCCTGCATCCTGCAAAGAATTGCTTCGCCCACTCGGGTCGGGTGGAGGGTTTCAGTACCCCTAGCTCAAGATCCCTCAGAAGCTGTAGCAGTCAGGCATCTCGCTAAACCCTGAAAACCCTAAACTGCAGCCAACCTCGCGGCTGAGGACTGGGCGCACGAGTCCACTGCCTTAGGCCATGGAGAAGTGGGCCTCTGAGCTTTAAAAAGAAAAATCCAAAGCCCAAGACCCTAAGCCCTAAACCTCACCTGACCTAAGCCCTAAACCCTACGCTCCACCAAGCCCTCACAACCCTAAGCCGTGATTGACCCAAGCCTGGGTCTGAGTGAGGACGGTTTTCGACTCTATCACACTCAGCTTGTGGGCAAGCTGGGCTCGGTATGCTTAGGGTTTAGGGCCTAAACCCTAAACTCCCAAGCTTTGGGCTCTACTGGGCTTGAAAGGGCGAGCGCACCTCGCAAAATCCCGCAGAGCCCGAACCCAAAACTGAGAGACGGCTCTTAAGACCCCCCCCTTAAAACCCTAAACCTAAACCCTGGCCTTGGCTCTTCGTTTCGGGTTTGGGGTTTCAGGGCTGGGGGTTCAGGTATAGGGCTTGGGGCTTAAGGACTTAAGAGCACGGAACGCACCTCGCTACATCTCACAGCATCTCACAGCCATTTTCGGGCAAGAGCTCATGCTGCGTTCGCGCAGGAATGCGAGTGGACTCCGCGCCATTACTACTTTCAGTTTCTGCTCCCATTCCCACGCGAGCTATGTGAGACTCTGTCGTTACGGCTCTTCGGGCCAAATCACGCTGTCTGCGGCAAACTATACGCTGTCTGCGCTCACCCTCAGGCCGAGGGTTTCCCTTCTGGATTAGGTTTTAGAGTTTAGGGTTTAGGGTTTAGAGAATATAGGCCTCTGTTCACAGGTTCAGGACCCGCGGACTGAGAAGCAGGACCGGCACGAGTCTTTCGACACGTTGTACACGACAAGATTTGCCTTGAACACGCCCAGCGCCGCAGAATACACGACTTCATCAATATCATCATGAAACCCCAGCAGCTGAGATGTGTCGTAGTCGACGGAAGCATTTTTTCCCCAACTTGAAGGTCGAATGTCCACAAATTCCTCTGGTTGACAAGGTCCACCAAACATTTTGTGGAAAAGGCAGACGGACATGTCCCACTCCTCCGTAATGCCCACAAAAGCAAAGCCCTCCCGCACCCGTCGGGACGCTTCCCTCGCATCCTCGGAGGTCATCTTGGGCCTCTGAGGGTCAAGGGGAGATCCGTCTCCCGTGAGCTGGTACGTCATGCCTCCCTTCCACAAGTTTGCGAACTCCAGGAGAGGCTTCCGTGGCAGCTGCTCAAGGGCGCGCCACTCATCACACGCAGGCCAGTGGTCCCAAGAGAAGGTGGAGGCAAAGGCATCGTCCAGGTCATGATAACCTGACAGAATGCGTTGATCCGGCTCGCGGAAGAATCCCACCAATCGGCCTTTTTTTGCTGTGTAGTTGCCAAGGGCTGGGTGTGGAGGATATACACACTCCATACCCTGCGAACACCACGATGGGCACACTTTGGTG
Organism: Symbiodinium natans; assembly: GCA_905221605.1. NCBI lineage: Eukaryota > Dinophyceae > Suessiales > Symbiodiniaceae > Symbiodinium > Symbiodinium natans. Next base: position 901,045 of record CAJNDS010000069.1, read on the forward strand.
AGGAACTCTGGCAAGAAACAGTAGCCAAGGGTCGTTCTATCAACGCTGCGCAATGTCAATCCGGGACAAACACCAGGCAGGTTGATTAAGCTGTTGACAAACGAAGTGCCGCACTTCGGGCAATGAAACCTGAGCTAAAAGTAGCCAACCCTAGAAGCACCCACATGCAAACCTCGAGAGACTGTCAAGAGTCAAGTCTTAAACACTTTTTGTTGGAGATCAGATTCCCGTTCCTTCTCCAAGCAATTCAGGCAAGAGACCACCAAAGAGGCTCGGCGGCTTGTAAGCGTTCTTCCGGCGGGCCTGCCGAAGAACGCAGGGTTCCGCAACTACAGCCGCCAAACGGCGCATGCAAACCAAGCCAAAAAAATGCCGGGTTCCCAGCCCCACACGGCACACCAAAACAAATGCCGGAGCGCAGGTTCCGAAACGCCACTCGCGAACGCTTCGCGGACGCTTCATGGACGCTCACGGACGTTTCAGCAATGACTTTGGGAACCTCTTTTCCACTCCAGACCCCAAACTCTTTAAACGAGGACCCTTCGGCAGCGTATTCGGGAACAAGAACCCCACACAGTGAGGCTTGTGAAATGAAGGAAGCCTCATGGCTTACACTGCTTGTAGTCGCTATGTACGAACTGCCACAGTGCAACACAACAGCCACCAGGTTTCTGAAGCGTATCTTCAAGCTTACCAGGCTTGCAATGCCATCTGACTACAAACGAGCTACCTTCCAAGAAGCCTCCAAGATTACGAGATGTTACGAGAAGAAAAAGGCCTGGGCAACGAATATGTGTAGCTACAGACCCACTAATATATAAGCCTTGGAAATTAGTTGCTTTCGCTAACTTGTGAAACTGAAAAATGGCACATGCCATGTTGACTTGGCTTTCGCTTGTAATGAGGCTTTGGTGACATCCTTTCAGTCGAAGGACTTGCATACACACATACATCATACTACCCACCGTAAATCTTCTAATTCGGTTCTACAAACACGGTCCATCAAAGTGGAAAGTGCCCACCGTTTACGGTGCCTGTGAGGATATATAATCATATGTTCGACGCAAAGAACACTGTTTGTTTCTGCCATGCACGCGGTATTGCTACAAGCAGCAGGCAAGAAAAGCTTGTTCCCGGCCTGTCAACGCAAGCTGGCGTTGAAGCAACTGGATCGCCCAAGCATCGTCACCGCGTGTTGCATCCAGCATGCAAAGCGATGCAAAGAAGTAGAGAACACCAGCCCATGTGCTCTTCAAGGCATCGAACATGTCGCGCCATGAACGGTTCGGAATCGACTGTAAGCAAATGGCTGCAGGGTGGCCAGCACCAATGACTAGAATGGCTAGAATACATTGCTTGCACTAAAAAACAGAAGCTCACTATACAGGACCAAGTACACACTCGACGTTTAGTGCTTCAGGATGACAACATCAATGGTATGGTCTACTTTACATGCTTTGATGCAACACCTATCCTGAACAAGGCAGATGTTGTACCTCCAGAACGCTAAATCAAATGAGCTTTGGGGTTTGGGTGTTTTGGGGATTGTTGGGTTTTGTGCTCTTGGTTTTTGAGTTTGATCGGGAGTCAGGAGTCCTTTTTTGTTATTTGGTTTTTGGGGCTTCGAAGTTTAGGGTGTTAGATGTTTGTCGTCTCCGATCCGCTGGCGCCGTTGCGTCGCACTGCCGAAAAAGTGGCAATGTGCCTGCTGCTAAGTTGCCTTTTTGTTCTGCCCGTAGCGGGCGGGTTGTAACGGACTAGTTTGCTGGGGCAAGCACTGCGCGCTAGTTGAATCCACCGTCTGCTTTGAGACGCAGACCTTGCACGCTATTGGCAAGGAGGAAGACGGCCTGTGGAATGCCCCTAAGTTGTTCGCTGACGCCGGCGAACTCTTTTGACTGACAAGCAGCGATGTTGGCGAGCTGCTGCATGCTGTGTTTGCCAGCTCGATGCTTGATTTCCTTGTGGACCTTCTCCTCCTCCCCCCAGAATGCCTTTTGACTAAAGGCCTGATGGAACATAAAGCGAAGTAAAGCGAATCCTCACTAAACTCTAAGACTCCAAGCCTCATAGAGGCGCCCGAGAAAGCCCTTAGAAGCAATAACAACAGACATACCAGGGGGGTGTTATGCCCACACATTGGCGAATCAATCCTGCGCTAATCAATCCTGTGCTGGCGACAGGATTGGCGACAGGATTGCCGAACCGGCATGCAGGAGGCACGCAGAAGGCGCAGGACGCGGGCAGGTCGCTGCAGTCCGTGGCAGATGACGCACAGCGAGGCTTCGGTGCTGCGGCGGCCCGGCGAGTGGAGGAGGTACCCGACGCTTAGCCACACGTAACCCATCGCCCCCCGTGAAGCTCGCGCAGGCCAGGGAGTCTTGGAGCCCTCGCCCAAAAAACCGTCAAACCCAACGCCAACCCTGCGTGCCCCAAAACCCCCACGGCCGCCACATTCTCTCAACAGCCCCATATCTGAATTCATATACAAGGTCCCCAAGGGCGGCGTCGTGAGTAGGGGAGGCGACTTCAACCCTAAACCTTGAACCCTGAACCCTGAACCCGCAAGGCAGGGCCCAGACGCACAACGTCCCAGGGAGGCCAGCGCTACGTTGGCCTCCTCGATGGGATGCCCCGGCCTCTTGATGAGGCTGGGTTTGGGGTTTAGGGTTCCAGGTTTGGGGTTTGGGGTTTGGAGTTCAGGGTTTGGGGTTTGGGGTTTAGGGTTAGCGGAACCAAAACAAGGCACTCGAGTCTAAAACCGAAGCCCTACACCAAGGCACAAGACTGCCATTTAGGGTTTAGGGCTTGTGTCTACGGCTAAGGTTTGCAGCAGCACCCACACATCATAACATGCCCAACCCGCCAATGAACCCCTCAACTCTACACCTCCACAGCCTCGGACCAACAAAACAACGCAAAACCCTAAACCACGTTCCTAAACCCATCTAAACCCCAAACCCTTCCGGCTTAGGCTTTAGGGCTGAGGGGTTGGAGTTCTCGCAGCGAGTCGTGGCAACATCAACCATCAGGACAGACATAGGGCCCTAGAACCCTAATCCTTGCAACCCAAACCCAAGACCCAGACCTTACAACCCAAAACCTAAGAAAGCCTTGAAGCTTGAGTCTCCACAACCCAAAACCTTCAACTCAGCCGTGCGTGAGCCGGTCTAAGGATCATCCGAAGCCGACAGATGCAACCGGCCTCCACAAATCCAAGCAAGCCGCCCACTGCCCAGCCTTTTGCAGCTTGGGCCTACTCTTAAGCTGTAAGGATTTAGGGTTTAGGGTTTAGGGTTGAGGGGTGAGGGTAACGTCTGTTGCTTAAGGAGTGGGCTTTCAGGATGTGGGAAGGGGGTTTGGAGTTTTGAGGTCGCTCGTCTGGCTGACTCTTTGCCCGGATAGAACGCTTCGTGTGCCAGCTCTTGCGGCGAGTGTTTTCGCTACGGTGCGCGCTGCGGATACTATGAGCACTTTCAGATTCTAAGGTCCCCAACCAAACCAAAAACAAGGACGTAAAACCTCATTTAGGAACCCTAACCCAAGACCTTAGGCGGTGAAAGGAGGAGTCTAGGGTTTTAGGGTTCAGGGTTTTAGGGTCCAGGGTTGGGGTCCCTGTCTGCCTTGGCAGCTGCGTGGAGGGCCCCAATGTGATCTCGAGACCCTGGCGCCACCTCACTCAAAGCAAGCCCCGAAAACCCTATGAACCTCGGTTTACGGTTTAGGATTTGAGGTTTCAGGGTGAGGTTTTTGCAATGGTTTAGGGTTTAGGAAGTTTAGGGCTCCAACTCTCGATTCTCTGGTGCCAGCCAGGTACTTACTTTGCCCTGGACGTCTTCAGCGAGCATCGCAAAACCCGAAACCCAACACCCCAAAACCACAACTCCCAAGAGCACCCATGACTTTGGTTCATTTGACACGTGGTCGCACCTGACAACCAGCATTTACCAAGAACAAGTTGCCCAACAAATGGGCCACAATCGTAAGTGACTAGTTTTCAGGGTAGGGCTCAGGTCATGCAAAACTCTACTGCAACTGGGGCCGCCGAGCCCCACTCCTGGCCCAGGCTGCCAGTATTGAACCCACAAAATACCCTCAAGCCTAAACCCTAAACCCCTATTCTGGTGTCTGGGCTTGCCACTCTAACGGCCAAAACAAGCTCGGAAGCCCTAAAAAGACGTATGAAACACCCCTGGGCCTCCCAACCCCAAGCAACAAACCCGTAAACCTTGAACCCTAACCCCCCTCAACCTCCGCTAGACCTAAATCTCCATAAGCCCTCCGTCAAAGTGCCCGTCGATGCAGCGCCCCGTGCAGGAAGGAAGCTGCTGAGGGCTGCCAAAGAAGCTTCTGGGCCTTACCAGGGATCGAGCAACCCTACATTAAGTCTTCGGACTTGGTCTCGGTCTTCGGATCTCTCCGGATTTCGGGGGTTAGGGCCCCAAGGTGTGCGGATCTCAGGGCCTTCTGGCCCGAGGGCCGTAGGGCCTGAGTTGCAAGAGGGCAAGGGTTTCAAGCAATTGCACTGCCATAGGTTCCGCTACTCCAGTTCCCAGCCACTGCACGCCACACACAGAACCCAGGCAAAAGTGCGACTTAGCAAAAAGGCTTCCGTGGATATCTGTGTCCCACACCATGTACAAGAAAGGTGAAAGCCGACAAGCCAATTACAAGAAAGCACGAATCAAACATTCACCACCCCAAAGGATTAATGGCTTGTCGGGCTTATCGGCTGCAGCGCAAGTAGAACACCGAGTGCTTGGAGTGTTTCGGGTTTAGGGTCTTTAGGGTTCGGAGGATTTGTGGTTTCACGGTTTAACCCTACCTCGGTGCCAGGCCATTCATGATCGGTCTGGAGCGTTCTGCGCGTGGACCAGCCATCGACAGAAATCGATAAGTGGCACCAGCAGTCACTTATCCACATGAAACCCTCGCGATCTTGGGGCTCAGGGTTTAGGGCTCCTTAGGGTTTAGGATGTGCAAGTAGGGTTGATGTGAGACCTTAAACTGGCAACTTCGCTCACACATGTCAGCTCCCCGAGAAGTCATGCAGGGCCATTCCCTCCCTCACACTCTGCACTTGTACTTCTTCTTGGCGAATCAGGTACCGAGAGAAGCTACCTTTCTTGAATCGGGGGCGGACGATCTGTCAATCCTGCGCAATGCACAAGCAAAAGACGCATGAAAAAAATACTTTCGTGACTTGCGCGCCGTCACTGGAAGAACGGCTGACAAGCCAATCCGACGTAATCTCTCCGATCTTGGCCTGCTGCGAGCTTGGCGGACGAGATCAGAAGCCTTGATTCCTGCTTTGCATCCCGAATGGAGGGCCTCCGTCGCCTTCGCTTCCTAGAAAAAGTCTGCGCTGCTGCGCCGCGGGTCGCCGATCTGCAGCTTCTCCATGACCATGCCCAGGGAACTGTCGGAGGGTTCCTATGGAATCCCCACCCAAACAATGCAGAAGGCCTCTAAGAGCGGCTAGGTGGTACCAGGCAAAGGAGATTCCAGGAAGAACTTCTTGTGAGCCTTGCAGTTGCGGAGGCTCTCCTTCACCAGGTCCGGGTACAGCTTCCCCAAGATCCTGCAAAAAAAGACTTCACAGGGTTTAGGGCTTAGGCTAAAATAGGGTCTACGGTTTAGGGTCTTCAAGACTCGGCTGGGTGTGTGCAGGATACGAACATCCCTTCAAAAAAGATGCAGCATCCGAGGCGCCGATCCAACCTCTCACACTCCAAGAACAGGAAGCCGTACTCTTTGGACTTCCGTCGTGGGGGTGTTACCTTGAGCTCTTTCGCCCGGCTCATCGGCATTTCGCGGGCGACGACGGACTGAATCCCTGACTCCCGATAGAGCTGGAAGTCGGCTTCTCTGCACAGAAGGTCGAAGCTTTGACCTTTGCACCTCAGGCAAGTGCGGTCCAGGGGACCCCTGCAACCGGGGTGGATGACGTGAAAATGATCCGCCATGGCTGTCGCTGTCGCCGTCGGCCGGGAGAGGTTGAAGTTCGACAGAGGGGGTACGTCTTTCCTTGGCTCAGCTTTACTGCTTGTTGGGTGTTCCCTCAAAAAAATGTCAGCCTTACGCAACACTTGCGCGTCTGCCCTAAAGCTTGCATGGCCCAGGTTCAAGTAGATGATGTCGGGCCTTGCCCGGATGATCGCGTCGTACTTCACACCGGCCTGAGGCTGAAAGACGTCCAAGAGATAGTCAAAGGCCGCTTGGATGCGATAGCACTGCGAATAGATACGCCCTCGCACATCTTTTTTTACGTCCTTCGAGTCCCAGGCTGGCTCGTGGCCTTTGCTGCAGTTGCGCTTGACAGGCTGGTAGCTCGGCGGCATAAACTGCACGTACGTGGGCCGCAGCAACTTGCTGCAAGCTTTGAGCTGTTCGCTGCCGTAGTCATGTGCCATCCGTCCCCATTTGGCATCCTCTTCCTCCAGGGCCATAAACAGGAACACGTCCACTTTCCAATCTTCACCGGGAACCGGTCTCGCCAAGCCGTCCACCAGCCTCCTCTTAATATTCTCACACACGGCAGGCCACACCAAAGCGCGCGCTGCGCCGATGAGAAGCAGAGCCGCATGCCTCTTGCCAGCTTCAGCTCTCGGAGCCGGCGCGGCCGTGGTCGCAGCCATGGCCGCAGCCGTGGCCGCAGCTGTGGGCACGTTGGAGGCGTAGGACGGCAGGCTTGCAGGGGTGTCTGGGGTGACCGGGGTAATTGGGGCGACTGCTGCAGCCGCAATGGGGGTATCGGTCGGGGCAGCCGACTTGTAAAAACTCTCAAAGCTGACCTTCTCAGCTTGAAGCCGGAAGCCGGGTGCAGGTGCCCAGAACATGCTGAAGAGCGTGGCAACCCCCAGCAGCAGACAGCAGCACAAGGCTTGCACTCGCTCCATTTGGATGTTGACGAGATCCCATGTCAAGAGGCGGCTAAGCTTCAATTGGACGTGACAGCTGTCCCTGGCTGACGGGAATACCCGAACCTGCTCAATGGCTGAAGATGTCAAAAAAACTGAAACTACCGTATGGTCTTATGAAAACTCTCCACTGCAAATGCCGTCGGCAATGTCTAATTCGTGAGAGCCATCGTCCTCGATCTACATACTCCTGTCTTGGGTCAGTTGATCCCCAGGCCTTGCCGAATTTTCAACAGAGGGGCAAACCTCACCTAACACACTTCAAATCTGTTCATGTGGTTCCTTGGAACTCTTGCTGTATGTACGTCTCAACAAGCACACGTCAATCCATTGCTGTATACTTTTGGCACATGGATGGGCTGATGGATTGTATTTGCTTGATTGCCTTGGCAGCTTGGCAGTTACGCCGGGCGCCACGTCGGCCTGACAGATGCCCGCGCGGGGCCTGCGGGGCCACATAGTCTATGACACTTAGCATTGCACGTCGAAAGTGATTTGGCGCCAGAACTGTGTCAAGCTTCAGGCGAAGCGGCATCGGGATTGCCCGGAAGGTGGTTTTCCATGGGTCATGTATTTGGCCGCAGCGGGGATCCAACCCCACGATGCCATGCACACACACGCCGCATGTTGTCAACCTCACAGCTACATTTTCAGATTTTCAGGCCACCGTGATTCCCAGGCTGTGACCATACATGTCTTGCGGAGCTGTTTTCGAAGATGGTGCAGAAGTGCACATTGAAAGCTTGAGAACAGCCCCCGCAAGGCGCAGGGAAAAAACTTGGCCAATGCGTCTGCATGGTTCGTACTGGTCGACGTTGGCACGATCATGACAGGCAAAAGTCCCCACAGATTACCGTCCGATTGCAAATGTTCGTGTTCTTCACAAACTTTTATGCGAAACACAGATTGCGTCTTGTCAAGCACTAACGGCCAATAACGGCCAGGCCACTGTGCCTGAGTGCTCCGCACCACCAATTGTGACCGACATAGTGGCCTTCACGAGTCCCGCCTGTTGAGGTCTGCTCCGCGGATAGTGTCAGGGATGTGCACAAGTGTGAGGGCCTGCACTGCGATGGAGATACGCTTCGTCCCTTCGACAGCTTAAACCTTGACACAGCGCGGAGAACCATGGCCCTGGCAGAGCCACCATGACCCCAAAAGTACAACCGCGCTGTCGACCAGAGATCGAAACCAGCAATCACTCGAGCGCAACATATCTGACTTGCACTGGGTGGAACTGCGAGTCAAAGCATGCTAATAATCAACCACATGGACTCGCCCACTGTGCAGCTGTCGCTGTAAAGGGGCTCGTGTTCAAAATATCCCGAAACGGACAGGAAACGTGCACTCTCCAGCACGCTGGTCGATGTCAACCGTGCTACCCAGACCAGCCCTTTCGCGCTTTTTGCGCTCCCTTTATGGGCGAAACAGCGCGCAAATTAAGAAAACCAAGAACCGAAACAAGCCAACAACCCAAACCAACAACCACCAAGCAGAAACGGCTTGTTCAGCTTTTTGCGGTGGGCTCAAGCAAAACTGTGTTAGACATTTCATTTTCGCAATTGTATTTTGTTGACAATTACTTTTGTTTTGACAAAGACTGCAGCATCACCGTGCAGTTTGCAGCCAAAAACACTTTTTTTCGATCCGCGAGATGATGCCGAGTCGGTGGCAAAAGTCTCGAACCCAAATTCCGCACGTGGAGCTGCTGGTGAGACTCTCAGCAGGGACTTGACAGGCACAACACCACCCACACATAAGGGTCAGAGAAAGCGTGAGCTAGGCCTGCACAAGGCTTCCTAAATCACCTGTTGTCTAATTTTGTGCAGCTGTGGCGGGTCCCGGGAAATTGCTGTTCGTTTGCCGTGGAGTGTGTCACCAGAGCAAGCCAAATCGCAAGGTCACAAGAGTTCCCACCAAGAATCTTGGCAGAGCGGCCGGGAAAAAACGCCATCAGTCTCAAAAAGGGCCACTCCAATGACTAACTCGAAAAGCCCGCTTGTACAAGCCTCGATGGATGTTGTCCAGTCTTTGCTAAAAATCAACATTTACTGCTTGGGCACTTAAGCGTGTCCCCACAAGCGCGGTTTCTTACCCATTTTTTTTCTTGCTCCAAAAAGCACAGCATGGTCAGAAACCCTGAAAGCCCCTGGAAGGCCCTGGAATCCTCCGCCACAACCAAAAAACTCAAAAATTCATGGCTTGACCTGCTTTGGCGCCGTTTATGATGAGATGACATAAAGAGCCGGGTATCCTAAACCCCCCCAAACAAGCCGAATAGTTCAAAAAAAAGTCGTACGACATGGGGACACGCGCAATGTTGCCATGTCAAGGCCCGGGTATCCTAAACCCTTCCCCAAGCAAGCCGAAAAGTTCCACATGAACAGGTCGTATGGAGTGTTGTGCCCAAACGTGTCTGTTTCACTGTTTCCCATGGTTTTAGGCAGCATTCCGACCCGACATGGAACACGCACAATGCTGCCATGTCTGGGCCGGGGTTTTCTAAACCCCCCAAACAAGCCGATAGTTCGTCGTACGGACTGTTTGCGTGAAAAACCGAAGGTCCCTCTGGTACCTTTTCCCTTGAAAGCACGAACCCTGACCTCTCACACAAGTGCGGACAACTCTCTCTTTTTCACAGTCAGAGCCACTTGAGCCAAAAGTCACGAAGTGCACAAACTAAACGAATTCTCTCTTGTGAGCTTAAACTCAGCTTCAGAACGAAGTTCCTACACACTGCACACTCACTTTAAATAGCGTATTGGGCAAAAACACACTCGTATGATTTCCTTGGAAATCAACGAGGCATAAACCATCGAGGATGGGATCACACGGATTCCCAATCACTCCGAAGCAAAACAAACCTATACAAGCTGATCCAAAACATGACAAAAACATCACTGATCAGCCACAATCTTCCACCCCCCGCATTTTGCTGAGGGTTCATGTCAAAGATCTGAAGTCCAAGCCCAGCTCGGCACTTCAACACTAAGGGGATGCCCTGGCCACATTCCCTTGGTGCGTACTCGCCACCAAACGAAACAAACAACACACCAGTCGATCTCTGACATCAAACTTAAAACTCATGCAAGATCCCACCATCAGGCAGGTTGTCCTGGGTCCACATCACTGGTAACCCAAGAGTTCGTTGTCCAAACACGTGAAAAACGAATTAAACTTGCATCCACCTGCACTGGGGCAGGGTTGTCTTGGAACGAATCCAAGAGTTCGTGGTGACAAACACGTGAAAACGAATTAATGCAAGCTTCAGATGTTTCCCACTCAGCACTCGACCTTGTCGTGGTACTCCTCCTCAGTCTCGCATCTTCCAGGTCACCAAACTCACCAACTAGCATCGGCTAGCTGATCCTTCAGGAAAAGATTGGCTTCATAGTTTCGCTTCTTCCAGCGTACCATCAGCCAAAAACGTCTTCAGAGGTGGCAATCAGACGCCTTGCAGAAGGGGCTATAGAGTCCCTCGTTGAGTTTCATCATCATTTTGCCTCCTCTTTGCAAACTTCTCATGCACTGAAACAAGGGCTCACACTAACCAGAAAAATCGCGGGCGCTCCATGGCGGCAACGCGGCCATGGCTTCCAAAAAAAATGGCTGCGGGTTTCACTCACCCACCCAACCACTGAGATCACTTAGCATCTCAGTTCATTCTTCATCCTCTTCGCCCTTCTTCTCGCCAGCTCCAGTTGACTCCATCAACTTGGCGCGGCGCTCCTTGGCGGCTTCCTTCATCTCCGCCAACTCAGCCGTCCTCGTTTCCATCATCACATCCTGCGAAGATCGGCTAGGCTCAGCTGGCGTCTCCGCAGGCCTCTCAGTTGGCTGGTCTCCAACCTTTCTCTTCTTCTCTTCCAACATCAGCTCCAAATCGGCAACACTAAAGCTTGCCTTCACACGCTCAGCAATCTGCGCGATAGCTGCTGCATCCAACTCAGATGGTACAACTGACACAGGCGAGCGAACCGCTTCGCCTTCCAGCTTTGCTCTCTTAGCAGCTTCTTCCTCGGCAGCTGACAGGTCGGCGATGCGCTTGCGCTTTCGCTCAGCTTCCTCGAACTCTCGGTCTTGCTGTTCCGCTGCAGCCTTGAGGATCCGCTTCAGGTCCTTTTCCTCCTTCTCGAGTTTCCCAACATTCTCACCCATGATCCCAAAGGCTTGCTGCCACATGTCGGCAGGCAACGTCAAGTTGAACCTCACCACATAGTCGGTCGGCAAGTGCCACTTACACTTGCAGATCCACACAACACCGCTTCGAGTCTCACTCGCAACCACCTTCTTCCAGCTTGCCGCCCTCTGCGTGTCGGTGATCTCCTCTTTCTTTTTCTCCAGGTCCTCCAAGAATCCTGCAACAGACTCCATCACGGATCTGTAGTGGCTGTAGGCCACAAACGACCACTTGGGGACTGGTCTCTCCCTCAGCTCCGGCTCGTGAATCCGAAGTGTATCACACGACAACATCGAAATCACTCGCACTCGCTCCACCAGTTCCTTAAACACCAAGGATCCTTCCTTTGCACTTCTCTTCCAGCGCAACACCCATGGGGGATAATACGAGCTCTCAGCTTCATCCTCCATGATCCTCTCTGCTCCCAAAATGGGTAGCATGCACAACAGATCCACCATCCGCAAGACTCCGAGGTCCTGGTGCTCACCCAGAAGCAAAACAGGGACTATCCCTTTTCTCTTCAAGTACCTCACGAAGCTCAACATCGCCAGGCCACACGTTCCCGGCGGTACTTCCATGTACAGTCCTCCTTCATTCACTGCCATCTCCCAGATGATGGCCTTGCCACCAATCTGTCCACGGACATCCAAGATTCCGAAGATCTTCGTGGGTTTCTCCTGTAGCTCACACACCTCCTGGATGGGCTTCACCAGCTTCTCGTATGAGCTTTGATAGCGCAACATATCCTTGTCGGATAGCGTGCCTACCACGTCCTTGAGCTCTAGCTCATCCACTGGAGTTCCGCGCCGGCAGATACTCCATGACACATCACCGAACCACTTCGGCGGCTCTGGATCCGCCAGCTCCGGAAACACGTCGACCATCCGTTCAATCACCTTCGGCATGGCCTTGGGTTTCGGTGCAGCTTGGCCTGAGCCTCGGCTTTCACCTTTATCACCCCTTTTTCCAGCAGCTCGGCGCTCCTTCTCTGCCTCTCGGAGATGGAATGCATGGCTTGCATCCGTGCCAGAGACTGTCACAGTCTGTTTGCACTTTTCGCACTTGGGCTTGCCACTTTCATCCCAGCTCAACCCGGCAGCATGCTCGGATCTGAACAACCATTTGCAAACCTTACACCAAAAGGGGCTTTTCATCTCAGCACCCTGCTCACCCTTCCTGCTGTCTTCAGCTGCCATTTTCCTGTCCTTCACCAAAGGTACAGGCTCCAGGCTAGGGCTAGCTTCCGTGGTGCTTGAACCAAAGCTTTTGCGGTTGGACCATAAATCCATTTCTTGAACCTCAGGGGAAGAGTCTTCACGAAGGGTTTCGGGACTTCTAAGGTGGAAATTTTCAAAAACTTCACCACACTTTTTCACACTTTTCAACGATCCAACTTGCTCCACACTGCATCCAGTTGCCTCGGCACACTGGTATGCCTGAACTCCAACCCTTGGTCGGATTCCACAGATCCTCCACACCTGCTGCACATCTTCACCAGGGTATATACCCATAGCTTGCTGGTGCTGACAGAATGTCACTTGACTCAAGCACTTTGTAAGAACGTCAGCGATCATTCCCGCTGTCGGGCACCAAATGACCTTCAAGGTCTGAGCTTCCTGTATCCGCTCCTGAAGATAGCAGACAGCGATGTCTAAGTGGCGAACTCGCCTACTCAACCCACGGTTTAGCAAAACCGCTCTCGCTGAGGAACTGTCAGTGTGCAATCGGATCGTGACATCTGACTCGGCCAACTGACCGATCAAAGTCGCAAGTCCCTCACTCTCCTGTACCGCAGTCAAGATGGCTCTCAACTCGGCTTCACAAGAACTCAGCGATACACACCCTTGAACTCGAGAGATTCCCTTGATCAGGCATCCTCTATAAAAGATGGCTATGCCCGACACAGATCTTCGTCCTAACGACGCTTGGGGTGCCCAACTGGCATCCGCATACACTTCCAGCTGCGCCGGCCCACTGTCTGGTACATTCCCATCAGGGCCAAAGTACTGCCATGCATGGTATTGTCCCTTTAGGAACCTAATCACTTGTCGCAATGCTTGCTCAAAGCATGCTGTTGGCTTGGACTGTCCTTGCGAAAGAATGGACATCCACCTACTCAGGTCAGGTCTCGACTGACCCCACCATGCAATCCGGCCAAGTACTGCTCTGTACCTCGCAGCTGCAGTGTCACTCAACTCAGGATCCGAACCACTTGCTCTGCCCTTCTCGACCGTTTTCACGATGTCCGGAGGAGCAGTAACCACCTTCAGGTCCTTACAGAACTCTGTCTCGAACAGGGCATCTAAGTATGCCGGGGGCACTCGCATCCTGAGATGACTCCCTTGTCTCTCAATCTCTCGCCCCAAAAAGGTGATCTTTCCACCAGTGGAAGTGATTCGACCCGTTTCCTTGATCTTCAACTCTCCGTTCAGGGTGTCGGTCACCAACCGAATGGCATCTCTAGTGCCACACAGAATCAAATCGTCCACATAGCACAACATGAGGAATCTTTTCCCTCTCACAGTGCCCTCGAAGACGGAAGGTTCCGTTGGGCATTGCTTCAACCCAACTTTCTTCACAACTGTCGCCAGCTTCAAGTTCCAAGCTTTGGCGGCAACTCTCAAACCATTCATGGCTTGATCCAGAATCATAAACACCGGGACATAATAGTCCTTGCAGGCGGAAACATCCTTGGGCAATTGGATAATCGCCTTCGATCCTTTCGGAAGGGGGGAATGCAAGAATGCAGTGCTAACATCCAAAGTTGCGATATCCATAGCATCTACCGAAGCAATGGCCAAAAGCGTCCGTAACGCTTCTAAAGAAGGAGTCGTAGCACTCAGTCCTAAAGATGATGCTGTGCTCCCCTTTGCGATGTCTTGCACCACACACCGAGCTCTCACAGCTTCCTTGCCATTCACCACCTTTGGGCCTATGACCCATCGGGTTGGGATGATCTTTATCCCATGCTGACGAGCAAACTTCTGAGCCTCGTCTGCTCCAACCACTCTCCCTGCTTTGTGAGCAGTCATACTCTGCAGCTCAGTTCGCCGGCCTTCCACTGTTTTATCCACATCTAATGGACATCCATCTATCTCAGACAGAACACTCGTGGGTCTTGCCAGCCAAACTTGGGATCCACACACCTTCATGGACTCCGGGAAAGTGCTATTCTTGTTGAGCAAAATCGAATTGGTCACATGTACCAACTTCGGACTCTCGTCACTGCTTACCATTTTAATAGGACCTTGAGGCACATCGAGTCTTGGGTCTAAATAAATACGATTGATCAGCCGGGGAACTCGATTGGACTCATCTGGAACTGAGTTCACATCTGAAGTTAAACTCTCTAAACGCCGGGGAACTCGACTGGACTCATTTGGAACTGAATCCACATCCATTTGAGGTTTTTCTTCCTCCATTGGGATCGCTTCATCCTCAGCGGGAGTTTCTCCTTCGAAGTATCCAGGTTCCATTGCCTCATCTGGAATCCCTTGGTAAGGCAAACTTGGATCCTCAAAATCCTCCATGTCAACATCCACAACTTCTGTCGCAGGTGTTGGGACGCTTTGCTTCTCCTCCAACTTGGGATCTGGTCGACTCTCATAGGTGATCTTCGGGCGTTTCAGGAGTGAAGGCTCACTTCCAGACTCCATCACCCCCGCATCCTTTGAGCTTCTCTGGTCCATTTTTGGAGTTTCCTCTGTTGGTTCTTTCGATTCCAACCGTTGTCGTTGAGCTTTCAACCAATCATCATACCGTTTTCGGCATTCAGCATTGTGGTTGGCTTTTCCTCTTTTTGGACCACACGCAGGACAGTTCGCTGTGCCACCATGTTCCTTCACCCATGCAGCTGGAGGTCCAACTTTGCTCATGTCGGTGGTCGGTCCCTCAGACACTCGGCCCTCAAAGGCCTTGTCCGCTTCACCTTCAATCCGATCGGGCACACCATCCTCTTTCTCCTTCAGAATCGGGGGAGCCAATGTATCCGATGGATCATGCTCCTTGAGCAAATGTTGACAATGCTCCAACCCAATCTTCAACGGAACGATGTGCTTGATGGACTTTGCTCGAAAGTGTTTTGGACAACCATCCACCATGGCACTCACAACATGAGTCAAGCCACCAACTTCAGGGTACACATAGGCTGCTTCCACAAACCGGGAGAGCGCCGTGGTTTTCATCGAATCCGGTAGCTCAGCCAGAACTGTAGCACCTATCAACGACGATCCACACTCATGGAGGGATCTCTGTAGTACCAACTCCTGGGGTGATTTCTTCCCATCAAAGGCAGCTGCATGGTGATTGTGCATTGCAGCACAGTAAATCAGACCAAACTCAAACGCTCGAGGACTTCTTTTCAAGTCAAAGCCCTGCGCTCGTAGATCCAACCTCACCGTGCTGAACAACTCCTTGAGTGTTCTCACTGCCCTTTCCACACCACCAACCGCTTCATGTCCCTGCGGAGGTGCTCTTTGGGTCACAATCCTAATCCCCAGATTGGCTCTCTTGATGAGGGCGCTCACCGCTGTCTCGCTGTCTGTCCTCAACAGTACAGCAGACCCTGCAATGTCCAGTCCGAAAGCATTCATCCAATAACGAATCCAGCTGGAGGTATTGTCAGCATTGGTCCCTACCAACAGACATCCAATCATTCTGGTTGACATTTCAGTCATGACCAGTACTTTCATGTTGGGAGCCGTCGGCTGGTCTTTCGCAAAAGTACCAGTTACCAGGTTGATGAAGCAGAAATCTGCTTGCAACGCCACGGGTCGGTCTTGAGCATCCTTGGTCCGACGATGCTGGGTTGTTCCTCTTGTCATCCGACAATGAGGACATTCGGACGAAAAAGGAATGTGGCCTCGCATCCGATGCAGCTCCATTTCTTCTTGCTTTTTCTTGGTCATTGACTGCACTGACTGCATCTGATCAACCTCCATCGGTCGTTGGCCATCATCCACATCCATGGGTCGAACCTCAGTTCTTCCAAAGGTTACTTTCTTTCGCTTTCCAGCATCACCTTGCAGGTAGATCCAAGGACATCCAGCCCAGGATACTCCATATCCCATGACTCCTTTCTTCTCGTGTCGCAGCGAAATCTCTCTTCGAGTGAACTTCACTTCCCAACCAGTATTCACCATCTGCTCGGTGCTCAAGATGTTGTGAGCCACATCTGCTACAACTCCAGTCACACACACCGATGTCAAACCAAGATACTGCTTTCCTTCATACATAGGCAGCAAGGCTCGGATGCGAACTCGCTCGAAGACATTCACCGGGGTATCGTTGGCTGCTGAGTACCTCTCATTAGGTCCCAACGCCTTCCGATCCAAGATCTGGAACTCATCCAAGTATCTTTTCGCAATCACAGTCACCGATGCTCCTGAGTCAATCAACCACCATTTGCTTGCATCATCCTTTTCCATGCTTTTGACTTGATTCATCGGAGGTTTCATCAAAGACCGAACTGACTTAGATGGCAACATCTGAGATAAATCGGTAGAGATCCGATGCTCCAACTCGGCAATCCGGACTCTCGTCTCAACTTCCCATGACCAATCTATCTCATCAGTACTCCGGGGAATCCACTCTTTTCTCACTTCATCGAGCAATCCTTCCAGAGGTTGCAACACAGATTCCACTCGGGCCTCTGACTCAGGTTCATTCCATTCACCTCCAGTTAGCTGGTAGTCACTCGACTCACCCTCTTGGGAGACTTCAGCAACTGTCTTCCCCTTTCCTTTGCCTTTTCCTTTGGGCTTTCCCTTTTCGGGCTTCTTCTTGGGATCTCCTTTTGCCTTGGCTTTCGCCTTAGCATTGGGGGAATTGGGCTTCTTGCCTGAATCTCCCTCCTTATACCAGCAATCGCGGGCATAATGTCCCTTTCCACCACACACATAGCACTCCACATCCTTCTTGTTCTGGCTTGAAGCTCGTTTGCCAGCACCTTTGCTTGATTCGCGCTTGCCTTTCTGTTCCTTTCCTTTGCCTTTTGGTTTTCCTTCGTTGCCCTTTCCCTCATTGGGATCTCGAAAAGGTTGAAGCTTCGTGCCAGGGGCTTCTGACCACACCCTTTGTTGCACCTCAAACTTCAGAGCAACTCTTTTCAGATCTTCAAACGATTCACTATCGCCATGCAACAAGCAATGGCTTCTACACCGATCTGGCAAACTGCGCAGCAAAACCATAACCGAATCCGCTTCTTGGATCTGCAAACCACCAGCATGCACATCGGGATCAAGACTATTGAGCAGCTTGGTGTACTTGTTCAACTCATGCTCAATCTTTCGAATGATCTCCGGAATACTGGGTGCTTTCACGGTTTGATTCACCAGCTGCGACCGAAAGAACAGGCATTCAGCTCGCGACTTCAGGCAAAACTCCTTCGCCAGCAATCTCAAAGCCACAAAACCAGATTGTTGATAAGTGCTCTCACTTTCAACATATGTCTGCAAAATCAGAGAACTCTTCTCATGATTTGCAAAAGTCTGTCGCAGGATGTGCATCAGCCTCGTCGACCTCTTCTGTTGCTCCACAGTAAGTCGATCCTGTTTCAGCCGAGACTCTTCTTGAGTCTTCACCGCATGCATGAGCTCATTGGGAAACACTTCTGAACCCAAACCAACCCAACTGGTCAGCTTCTCCATCCAGGTCAAGAATCCAAGAGCTTCAGAGATGCGATCCTTCCAAGACGAAAAGTCAATGGTCGGCAAACTGGGCAACCATTTGTCCGATCGAGCAAACACATCCCTTTCCCTTTCTTGCTCCAGAGGTGGAGGTCTCAGTGGGGGACTTGGGCTCGCCATCCGAAAAAGCTGGGTCCCCTTCGCAGGAGTACCCACTGGCGATGCACCTTGACATCCCGAAGAAGAACTGGGCATGTTCTCAGGAACACCATCCTGAGGTAAGGGGGGATTCACCTGTTGCTGTTGCTGTGGCTGCTGTTGCTGATGCTGCTGTATCATCCACTGCTGATGCTGCTGCTGTTGCTGCACCATGGACGAAGTCATCGTTTGCATAAACTGCTGTTGCTGCACAACCAGTTGCTGCATCATGCTTTCCAATTCTCGCACTTGTCTCGTCAACCCTTGCACGTCGGGTGATGTTTGTGATGGTGTCACCACAGGTTGAGGAGGTCCAGTGGATAGTCCTGGTGGTAACGAAGGACTTCCTACCGCTTGCTGAGGCAAACCAGGGGGAAACGAAGGGCCTCCCATTGTCTGTTGGGGTGCTCCAGTAGCTACCCCATGAGGGCTTCTGGCGGGAGTTCGACCTCTGGGCACTGGGCCATACACAGGTTGGCTTCCTTGTGCCAAACCTTGCACCCACAGTGGGTTGGGATTTCCCAAACCCGGAAAAGGGTCTACTGAACTCAGGCTCCAGCCTGCAGTCTCTCCACAACGTCTTCTGGCGAAAATTCTCTCACCAACACCAGATGGTCTAGGCTCCTGAAGAACCTGAGTTCTACTCTACCAAAGCACCGTATTCCTCCAAGATCGGTCACAACCAATCCAGTTCCAGACAAACCACCTTGCCCGGGCTCCAAAGTGCCTCAACAGCCGCTGAACCAACTGCTTCCAAGCCTGATGAGTCCGGATCCGCCTCCTCACAGGATAGGCTTCCCGGTACTCACTTACACGGTCCGAGGCAAGAGATTCCGGTCCACTGGCAGTCTGGACTCCAAACCCAAACTTGCCTCCAGACACTCACAGAGTCCTGACAGACAACCAAAGACCATACACGGGCTCGTACCACAAGGTACAAGCTCCGCTACCACGTGAAAAACCGAAGGTCCCTCTGTACCTTTTCCCTTAAAAACACGAACCCTGACCTCTCACACAAGTGCGGACAACTCTCTCTTTTTCACAGTTAGAGCCTTGAGCCTTGAGCCAAAAGTCACGAAGTGCACAAACTAAACGAATTCTCTCTTGTGAGCTTAAACTCAGCTTCAGAACGAAGTTCCGACACACTGCACACTCACTTTAAATAGCGTATTGGGCAAAAACACACTTGTATAATTTCCTTGGAAATCAACGAGGCATAAACCATCGAGGATGAGATCACACGATTCCCAATCACTCCGAAGCAAAACAAACCTATACAAGCTGATCCAAAACACGACAAAAACATCACTGATCAGCCACAATCTTCCACAGTTTGTACCTTAACGTGTGTGTTTTCGTTTCTGCATTCTTTCACTATTTCCCATGGTTTTGGGCATACTGGCAGCCATCCAAACAGACTTGTTCGACGCAGAACATCAGGCAAAACAACTGGGCGGCTGTAAGATTTGCTTGATGATCGTCGGAGGAGCCAAGCTGCTTAGAAGTCTTCCTGCAGCTGGTTACACTGCATATGCACCCTTGTTCCACTGGCTGCACGCAAAGCAGACCTCCCATGAGGACCGCACTTTGACATGCTGGCCGCCAACTCAGCATGTCCAGCACGAACTGAACTGCTCAGCACAGACAACAAGCGTCCATAATGTCGAAGGAATCGTCTCTGTAATGAAAACTGCTTGGTGCGTCATTATGCCAAAAGTCTTCAACCAGCGGACATGGTGGACTGGATCCGCCTCTATCAAGTGCTGCAGAGTTGGTAAACTGCCAACAAGTCTAAGGTTACAGCACTTTGAAGCCAACCGCGGTGGACTCCTGTGCTCAAATGCCTTGTGTTGCTGGAGTTTGCTTTTTAGGCCTTGCGCCGGAGAGACTACCTTTTATCAGGTCAGATTTGGAGGTGTCCACTGTGCATGATAAGCAGCAGCAACTGTTTTTAATTCCAAAGGGAAAAAACAGAACCTTGATCTGCCGCAATGTGAAAGTTCCTGTCTAAGGACATGTTAACTTTGTTGTCCTGCATGCTGGCTCAGAGTTGTGTGTGTGTAGTTGTAGGAACTCTGTAGTTGTGCCTTGGAGGCTCGACGGGAGTGTTGCTTGAAGTGGGAAAGCCTTTTGAATTGCTTGAGTTGTAGGGATGTGTGTCTGGAAGCTGTAGAAGTGACTGTGCACGTTTTTGCTTGCTTTAGGTGTAGTTGGGCAGGTCCCGAGAACTCCCACTGACGTTTGAGTTTGTTTTGTGGCTGTGGAGAACACGTGGCAGAGCAGAGTTTTCACCTGTGTGTAAAGAGTTTCACTGACGAAGCCTCCGGCTTATGACTTTGGCTCAAGTCGTGAGAAAAAGAGGGTTCAGCGCGCTGCTGCTGTGTTTTCACATGGTAGCGGAGCGTGTGTAGCACGCTCGTAGAAACTAGAAGCCATGGCTGACCCCGGGCTGTCGACCCCTGTGCCTGAAGACGAAGACGACGAAGCTTTGTTTGGCCCCGGTGGTGCCCAGACGGGCAACAACCGCCAACACAACCCCCTGGAGCTTCTGCTCCAGCGGGAGGACCCGCCACGGTCGTCGGACTTGACCCTCAACTCCAGCAGATGATGGTCCAGATGATGCAGAGTCAGCAAATGATGATGCAGAATCAGCAACAGACACTTCAAGTTCTGGTGGCAAAGATGGAGGCCGACGAGAGAAGGAGACGTGAGCAGGAAGCATTGTCGGCAGCTGTGAGCAACCCATTTGGGGGTGCTTCAAGTGCAGCAGCTGCTGGAAGTCCCACGGCAAAGGCTTCTGCTCCTCCACCGGCACCATCACAGAACCTGCATGTTGGAAGTAACCGTGCAGAGAAGTATCTGCCAGCATTGCCGCTCATCGATAATGTGTCGATGGGAAAAGGGCGTGTGAGAGAGCTGGAGGAGTACCATCGGTGGTGCGAGGTGCTTGCTTCCTGGCTGGCGTTGATAGACGACAACTATGTCAATGAGTTGCGCCAGGCAATGACGCATGACCGTGAGATCAAGCAGTCTGACATGGCAGTTCCGGTAGCATCGCGTTCGGCGAGGTTGTTTTACTATCTGCAACAAAGTCTGCAGAAGTTCGAACGTGGGATGGAACTGGTGAGAAGCACGTCGATGCGTCAAGGACAAGCTGCTTGTGGTTATGAGGTGATGCGTCAAATGCACCAGACCTTCAGCATTGTCTCTCGCATGGAGGCCATTGCTGTGAGAGATGAAGCCCTTCGCCTAACTTCGAAGGCGAGTTCGTACAAGCGACCGCTTGACTGCGTCCGCTTCCTTGAGGACGAGCTTGGGAAGGTAGACCAGAAGCTGCATCGGTTCCCTGAACTGAGGCTTGGAGCATCTGATCGTTCAACCCTTCTTCTTCAATCTGTCAGCCCAGAGTGTAGGCATTACGTTGTCCTGCATGGGAAGTCTGGGAGCTGGGAGGAACTGGTTGAAAGCATCCGGTTCTACGAGGAGCAAACCCGATTGTGTGATGCCGGTTCGCTGAATGCAGTTGGGGAGCGCGGCCTCTGCTGGAACTGTGGCAAATCAGGCCATATGAGTTGGCAGTGCCCCGACAAGAGCTCTGGAAAAGGGAAGAAGAGGGATGAACCGAAAGGTGGAAAGCCTTCTGGTTCCAAGAATCGAGAGAAGAGCCCTAAAGGGAAGGGCAAAGGCAAAGGGAAGACAGACAAAGGAAAGGGTGGAAAGCCCAAGGGGAAGCCAAAGAACAAAGGAAAGCCCAAGGGCCGAGCTGTGGAAGACGAGCAGTCTGATCAGGTGATGGCAATGCGGTCTCATCATCTGAGTGGCTTGGGTCCGGGGACAAGAACTAATGAGCCCAATGAAGCTGAGCCCCCTCGTCTCACCATGACGAACGGAGAGATCGAGAGACTGAACCAGTCATCCTCTAGGAATAGCTCTTTCGCATGGCTCATTGATAGTGGAGCCACCTGCCACGTGTTGTCAGAGAGTGCGTTGGGTTTTTACGAAGTCGTCAAGGAGCATTCGGGACCTCTTCCTGTGCTCATGAGTGCTAGCGATACGCCCATGGAATGTGTCAAGTTGGTTGACATTCGGGTGAAGTTTGGGAAGTTGGGGCCCGTAGTGCTTCAACAGGTCTTGGTTTGCAAGATTGGTTTCAACGTAGTCAGTTCTTGGCAAGCATCCCTTTCGGGTTGGAGTACCTGGCTCACCTCAGAGCCTGGATCAAGCTGCTTGGTGAAGCAGACGGAACGAGGTTCCTCGATGTGGGTGCCTTTGGTTCGTGAAGCCAGGAGCTGGTGGGCGTTGGCTAAGGAGATTGGCCCTACCAAGGCAAAGCCGAAAGGAAGAAGAAGCAAAGGGGACTCACCCAAGCCGGGGTGGAGCCCGAACGACGACGCGATGGAAGTGGATAAGGTGCAGAAGAAGGCACCGCCCAACGTAGGAAGAGCATTGGAGGTGACACCTTTGAAGTTTTTGCTGCGAGCATTTTCAGTGAAGCAACATGTGGGGGAACATGAGCTGCATGAGCATGTTTTTCAGGAGCGTTTGAGTGGATGTGAGCATGCTGCAGTTGCAAAAGTAGGAGTAGACCTGGAAACCCCACCCTCTGCATGTTGTGCTGAAGCTTTATGTTCCGCCGCAGCTGTTTTGCTTAAGTCTGCAAGCAACACGTCTTTGGAGAAGCAAACCAGTAGGGACACACGCTGTGGAGACAAGGGTTTTGAGTGCGTAGGGGTAGGGCCTGTGCCGCTCCAGCCTCAGAGTGTTTGCATTAGGAGTAGGAGTGCCTTGCGTGTAGGACGTAGGAGTGACTTGCACCCCAGCGCTTGTGTGCCTGAGTGTTTGTTGGGACAGAGTGAAGAGAGGAAGTGTGCCTTTCGGAGCTTGTGTTGGCCAGGAGTGTTTCTGAAAGCATTGCTGGTGTTGTGTGCTCTAGGAGTGTTTTGCTCAAAGCCTGGAGCCTTTGTAAGGGACCTTGGAAAGGATGGAGCTTCCGGAAGCCTCGCCTCCGCTCTGTCTTGTGAACTCCCAAAGTGGGAGTGTGGCCCAGGTGGAAGCCTTTTCGACGAGCATGATTGCTCGTCTTGCGCACCGTTTCGAGGAGGAAGGTCAGCTGTCTCTTTCGAGGCAGCTTCTCCAAAACATCGACCTTTTTACCTCGACCCCTGGCTCGGTCGAACGGCTGTTGGGGATTCCAGCCTGCCTTGGGGAGTTGGAGACACAGGAGTTGGTGATCAATACAAGCGGCATTCCGGTGAAGCAACCTATGCTCATTGCCGAGCTGCGAGCCATTGCTGCTCCGACGGTGGACCAGTCGGTTTTGACGGACACCCTCGTCGAGGAGCACGACCGTCGTGCAGAGTATGCGAGGTATGGCTATGTTTTGACCACCATGGGGGTGGTAGTCGCCGATGTGACTGCTACCATCCGCCAACCGCACCTTCCATGCGAGCAAAGGGGGTACTGGCGCAACAATCAGGTTGGCATCCAGCTCACCTTGAAGAAATTCCTTCTGTACCTGGAGGCGATTCGAGAGTTGCGGTGCCATCCTGCTCAATACCAGTTGTTCGAGGCAGGGCTAGCAAGCATTCTGCCAAACGAGCTCAAGGTCGAGCGTGTGCCGGCTGCCGACTTGAGAGCGCTTTTGGCGGACGTGCTCGTCCAGAGCAACCGCCGGGTGACTTTGGCTGCTCAACCGCCAACTATAATACCGGATGTTGCACCATCCGCGTCGGGTGGCACGGCACCGCCTCTTCACAAAAGTGCCCCAGCTCCACCTCCTTCGGGGTGGGCTTTGCTCAACCAAGCGCGTGCAAAAGCCGAGGCAATGATTCGATTGCATGCCGACATGAAGAGAGCTGCAACAGCCGAGGTGGCTCCATCATCGTCGACGGGCCCCGCTTTTCCACCAGGGCCTCCGGCTTTCTTGCCGTTCAGCCCTCCTTCCCCGCTTACGCCGTCCGTCTTTTCCTATGCTCCATCTTCGGCACCAGGCACGCCTATGGAAGCAGGCATGCCTCTAACTCCGCCTCCTCTACCTCCTCCATCTTGGGCACCAGGCACGCCTATGGAAGCAAGCCTGCCTATACCTCCGCCTCCTCTACCTCCTCCATCGACACCGCACCCAGATACATTGAGGGAGCTTGCGGGCGAGGTTCCAATGGAGGTCGAGACGCCGATGACGCCCGTGGAGGCATTCGGTGCCCCTGGGACCCCTATGGACGTGAGTTCCGAGGTCCCAATGGAGCCAATGGTCGGTGGCATTGGAAGTCCGGGGAGCGCTTCTCCTTTGACCCCGCCGGCAGAGACGAGTATGGTGGTTCCAAACCCACCTATGGACAATTCGGATGTGGGAGACTCTGGCTCCGAGATGGATTGATATGCTTGGGTATGGGCCCTGAGGGCCTAAAAGCCGGGCATGAGTTGCTCCGATCTTCGCCGCAATGCACAAAATTGGTAGGAGTAGGTCTGAAAGCCCTGCTGTTTGCAGTAGGAGACTGGCTGTGTGCATTAGGGGGTAGGGTAGGAGCGTTTGAGTGCTTGGTAGGTGACTGTGAGTGCAGCCTGCCTGCCGCGAATGGGTCTGCACACTGTCCCTCTGTGCCCAGGTCTTCATGGAAAAGAAGCAGTGCCTTGGCTTTAGGGTTGGTTCTGGGTTTGGTTTTCAGAGGTTGGCTGCGTAGGTGCGTGAAGCTTTTGAGTGTGCGCCGTAGGAGTAGGCTGAAGTTTGTGCGTGTAACTTTGGTAGGACGTGTGCCACGTAGGTCTTGGGGTGTTGTGCGCCGCCTGTTGTTTTTGCGTGGCGTGCTTGCTTGTGAGTTGAAAGCTGAGCCTACGGGCGAGGAAGCAAAAGGGCCAATGATGAAACGTTGGCGTGCCTTGAAGAAGTGGGCCTTGTGTGGGCTTGGGTCCCTGCGGGGGTCCGAGCAGAAGAAGGCCGTGGCACGTTCTGAGGCCCTGCGTATGCTTGCTGGTTTGCCGACCCCGGTTGTTGTGAATTCGGAGTCGGAGGAAGAGTTGATTCCTGATCCGTTGGAAGCTGAACTTGCGAAACCCAGCGGAAGTGAACCCCCTAGGCCCTCCGATGTTCGAAAGAAACCCCGTGTGGAGAATAACCGGGTGCCCTGAGTTCCCCGGAGGTGGTGAGCGATGCTCTGGATCCTGAGGTTCCGGTCTATTTGACCTCGGAGCGATTGAAGGCGCACCGAAGTAAGGGCCACCAACCTTATCTTAGTTGCTGTGACACATGTCAAAGCGCTAGAGGGAGAGTGCCGGCTCGTAGGAAGCACATGAAACACCACCACGGACCCGGAGAGTTGCAAGTCGACTTTGGATTTTTCGGAAAGAATGTTCGTTTCCTTCTCATGGTTCATGTGGTGTCGGGGTACATACATACCGTGGTCTTAGGACCTGAGGATGAAGTGCCCGCTGTATCGGTTTGCAAAGCCTTTACGGAAATGGGATTGAGTGGATTGGACATTGTTGTCCACGGGGACCAAGAAAATCTCCTCGAGAGTGTTTTCCGCAATGCAGCGAAACACCGGACATTCGGGGGGAGGTCAATGCACTGGGTCCCGTTCGCGATAAACAGACCTCAAGCGAAGGGCATCGTTGAACGCCATGTTTGCCTTGTGAAAGAAGCGTTCTGGTCTGTTTGGCTGGGCTTAGAAGAGCGTGTAGGTGAAAAGTTGCCTCTAGGGAGCCATCTGTTTGTTGAGGCCATGAGGTACTCTGTGAGGATGCATAACTTGTTTCATGTGTCCAAGGAACACAGCACGCCGTTGGAGAGACTGCGTGGGTCGACAGTTCAGCCAGTGAAGAGCTGTGAGTTTGGGGTTGTGGGCTTTGGGAAGCCTCAGAAGGACTACCCAGAGCACCGCGGAAAGCGCTTGGTGAGGGCACTCTATGTAGGACCTCACGGTGCTAATGGATCCGGGATTCGGGTCTTTGTTCCAATAGGTATTGGAAAGCCCCCTCGTTTGGAAATCTTCAGCTCTTTTCGTGCCAAAGATCCAGTGGAGTTTGACAAAGCTGCTTTGCGTGACCTTCGAGGTAATAAGGAAGACCCTGAAAGACCCATCAAGTTCGATGTTCCAATCGATGGTCCGAGTCCGCCGCTTGATTCCCCAAATATCCCTGAAGGAAGTCTTGAGTTTCCTGTTGAACGCACCGAACCACCTGCTCTTGAGGGCCCTGAAGCAATGGAAGAAGAAGGAGAGTTGGATGGGTATTCTCCGGATTTTTCGGACGTGCCTGAAGAAACAGGCATGGAGGTTGAGCCTCCCGGAGGCGTAGGTCTTGAGGACCTCGACGCCCCTATGGATCCAGGAGAAGACGATGCCATGGAAGAGGGCCTGACGTGGCTCTATGAGCATGGCCTTAGGCAACTCTTTGATGGGCCTGACTTGAGAGTAACAACAAAAATCCGTAAGGGAGATAATGTCAAAGAGTGGTTCCGTATGAAGTTTGGTGGAAAGAAGATTTGGGTCCATGTCCCGGACAATGCGGTTTGCGAAGTTTCTGGCAAGGTTTTGCCTCGTAAGCATCTTGAAGAAGGTATGAGACTCGAGCTCTCAGAACTTGATGCTTTTGGTGTAGCTACGATTATAGGAGAAGCTGAGGCCCGTAAACGAGCTACACGGAGAATCCATACGACTAGGTGGGTTCTGACTTCGAAACCGTCGGCCACGAACCCTGAACGAGTTCGTGCTCGTCTTGTTGTGAGAGACTACGCATTTGGATCCAATCCTCTAGCTGATGGGATAATTTCCCCCACCACGTCTTTGGAAGCCTTGAGGGGTGTCCTTGCTATTCATGCTGTCAGAGGTGGCACCTTGTTGTCAGCAGATGTGAGCGTTGCCTTCATGCAAGCGCCTGTGCAGGGAGTAGAGTGTATCCGGTTTCCGAATGGGATGTATGATGAGGAGAACAAGCCGCTGTTTGCGCAGCTACACAAAGCCATGAATGGCTTGAGAGTAGGACCACTGAGCTGGTACCTAGAGTTTACAAGCACGCTGCGTAAGCAGTTTGGGTTTGGTGAGACTGCCGACCCTACTGTGCATCACCGGCTTGAGAAGGATGGTGCGCTGACCTTGGTGTTAGTGTATGTTGACGATCTCATCATCTTTTCCCAGAATCCGCCAGTTGCCAAGGATCTGTATGCTAAGCTAGCGAAGATCTATAAAATGAAGCAGACAGGGCTTCTAGAACCTGGCAAGACTGGGCAGCTCGAGTTCTTGGGTCGAGTGATCGCCCGAACCACTGAGCACGGGCCTGTGTTCTTTGGCCTGAAGCCGGGGTACTTGAAGTCGCTTGGAGAAGAGTTTGGCATTAGCGGAAAAGGTGTGAAACCAGTGCTGGGAAACCTCGAGAGGGAGTACCGGAAGAAGGAGGCTGGAACACCTATCAGCACTGAGGCGTATGAACGCTATAGACGTGTGCTTGGTAAGTTGATGTGGGCAAGCCTGACGTTGCCGCATTTGTCCTACCCGGTAGGATTTCTGGGCCGGTATCAGAGTGACCCAGATAGCCAGGCAGAAGCTTGCTTGAGACGCGTGGTTCGCTGGGTGATGGCTTTGCCTGAGTACCTTCAGCGATTTTCGGCAGAAGCGTTTGAGTATCCGTGCTGCGCTTCGGAAACCATGCTCTCTGGCTTTGTGGATGCGTCATGGAACATTTGCTCTGTGTCTGGTGCTATCGTGAAGTGGCATGGCATCATGATTAAAACTTTCTCGCGGAAACAGTCGGTGACCGCGTTGAGTTCGGCGGAGGCCGAATTGTCAGCCCTGACTGAGGCAGCCAAAGAGTCGGTGTACTTGTCTTTGCTCATGGAAACGCTCCTGTATGGAATGCCCAAAGGAGAGACCGGTGAGTTTCCGATTCACCTGGCTTCGGATTCGGAAGCCGCTTTGTCGATTAGCAAAATGACGGGGTTGTTACGCCGTGTTCGGCACCTGGAGCTTCGTCATCGCTATCTTCAAGAGCTAGTCCACCTGGAAAGGCTGATTCTAAGCTTCATCAGTGGAGAACGGAATCCAGCCGATGGACTGACGAAATCTCCTGAGGAGTTGTTGCTTGAGCATTTGCTGGTTGCGTGTGGACTGGAAAGAGTGTGTGAAGAAGACCTTCAGGGTCTTGTAGTTCCTGAACACCTTCGTGAACGAATGGAAGAACTTGAAGAAGTATGTGAAAAGCTTGAGAAAATCCCGACAAACCTGGCGAAGTACGAGCCAGTGGCAAGAGACCTTGCGTTGGGATCTGTTCCTCTGCTTGTGATCGAGGTGTTTTGTTCAACGGACAGTGCGTTGTGCCGAGCGTGTGCTCGTGACCGAGTAGCATATATAGGCATAACTGAGAAAGAAGACTTCTTAAGCAAGAGTACTCAAATGTTTCTAGGAGAGGTCTTGCTGTGTCTGTTGAGTAGGAAACCGCCCCAGATCTATGTCCACATAGCTTCCCCGTGTACCGCTGGATGTAGCTACCGCTTTAAGAACTGGCATCGACCGAAGTTTCGACATCGGTGGCGAGAGCAGGTCAAGAAGCATGTTGCATCTTGGAAAGCTCTAGGAAGACTTCTGGAGGACCGCTGCAAAGAGATCCTGGTTACCCAGGAATGGCCAAAGAACTGTGGTCTTTGGAAGGAGGAAAGTTATCTGAAAGAAAAGAAGCGCCTTGGTCTGAACTTTGGAAGGGTTGTGGACCGTTGTGCCTTCGACGGGGTCTTTAAGCGGTGGTTCTTTGCTACAAACCGAGAGGAGTGGAGTGAAATCTTCTCTGGAAAGCCCTGTGACAAAAGTCATCAGCATGTTTCACTTGCTAGTGTCGAAGAAACAGGTATCTATCCGACTAAACTGGGTAGAGCTCTTTTGCGTGCTGCGAAAGTCACGTTAGGTCTTGTAGGAACACCTTCTTAGGTCGGCAGTAGGAGTGCTCGCTTTCGGACTTTGCCTGGGATGAGATGTTTAAGCACTGGAAACACCGAGCTGTGAAGAAGTGCGTGGCTCTGAGGCATCACAGTCCAAGCGGGGGTGTGAAAGTTCCTGTCTAAGGACATGTTAACTTTGTTGTCCTGCATGCTGGCTCAGAGTTGTGTGTGTGTAGTTGTAGGAACTCCGTAGTTGTGCCTTGGAGGCTCGACGGGAGTGCTGCTTTAAGTGGGAAAGCCTTTTGAATTGCTTGAGTTGTAGGGATGTGTGTCTGGAAGCTGTAGAAGTGACTGTGCACGTTTTTGCTTGCTTTAGGTGTAGTTGGGTAGGTCCCGAGAACTCCCACTGACGTTTGAGTTTGTTTTGTGGCTGTGGAGAACACGTGGCAGAGCAGAGTTTTCACCTGTGTGTAAAGAGTTTCACTGACGAAGCCTCCGGCTTATGACTTTGGCTCAAGTCGTGAGAAAAAGAGGGTTCAGCGCGCTGCTGCTGTGTTTTCACACGCAAACCATGAAATGCAGTTTGGGTTGACAACAACACAGCGACAAACACGTAGACAAGAAACAGCATCTGCAAAGACTTTGCGGTGAAGAACCTTGCGGGTCAGTGTTTCCGTTGAAAGATGGCACATTTCACGGTGTGTCGTTAAACCTGCCGGTTCTTTTTTGGGTGTTCAAGCCCTTTGGCACCGCCCTTCTTTCCGTCCAGCTTGGCAGGAATCATGACAGGAGCTTCTTTTGATGTGGGCAGTCTTTTTCGCATGTTGACGTGAAAAGTGTCCACTGGAATGACTCTGCTCTGGAATTTCAATTTGATTGGTTCTGGATGGCTACAATCTTGTTCAAATCAACCTATAAAGTGAACTCCAAGTGCACTCCAACTTTGTCCAGTTCCGAGTGGTTTGGAGCATGTTGAGTGCGTCGAGTGGTTTTGAACATTCCTGAGTGCGCCTCGAGTGGTTTTGAACATTCCTGAGTGTGCTCCAGCAAACCCTGCCCCGCCTGCAGAAGTTGAGCTTTGCCGCGATCGATCTTCTACGGTCAAGTTCCTTGCACTTGCGCTTCTTGTACGCTTTAAAGAAAGCGATGGCGTTCTGTCCAAAGCACCAATCCAAGTTTTCATCTTGTGTCGGAATTCACTGCAACCCTTATGTTCTTTTTTGAAACTGCTTGACACGTCGGGGGTCTTGATGATCTTGTGCAACTCGACGATGCATTCAACCCATATTGTTGATCATTCTTGCTACCTCGTGGACTGCTGTGCTTGTTCTTGCTGCTGCTGCTGCTGCTCCTGCTGGACTGCTTGCTGCTGAACTGCACCAACCAGGTCATTTATCTGCTGGGTGTTCGTTGCTGTCTGCTGGGCCAAGTTTTTCATTGCCTGGTCCATCTGTGTATTCAGCACTGCAGCTGCTTGTGTGTTGGTGTACAGCAACACAATGAATATGAGCGTCTTCTTCTGAGTACCACATGGACAAACTTCTCGATACCTGGCCCTCCTCGAAACTCTTCTCTTCAACCGCTCTTTTTCTTTGCTTTGGATGGCACACATGTTGTACAGGCTGATCCAAGTATCCAAACCAATCAAAAATCGGGGTGCGCATCACGATCATTAACACGACAATAACTTCCTTCTGCTTGTGAAACATGACTGAGATCTCAGGGGCGTACTGTAGCTCGACTCAAGGCTTTGAAGCAATTTACTTGCGCGTTCTTACCATATTTTCACCTCAATTTTCAGGTTCGTGTTGATGAAGTTTTTTGACGCTTCAAAACCTGCAATCATGTACTTCACGATCTCGAGGTCGTAGCTTTCTTCTTTGAACTTCATAGCGTATTGGGGCTTCTTTGTTTTGGCGATGCTGCAAACTGCAGGACATGAGCTCCACATGTTCTGACTCTTCTCTTTCTTTTTCTTCTCACACGCACACTCTTGCTCCACACCACAGGCGCATGAGACGCATGCTGCATCTCGGCATGCGATCTCCCCTTGACCCTCAGCGGCCCAAGATGACCTCCGAGGATGCAAGGGAAGCGTCCCGACGGGTGCGGGAGGGCTTTGCTTTTGTGGGCATTACGGAGGAGTGGGACATGTTCCGTCTGCTTTTTCCACAAAATGTTTGGAGGACCTTGTCAAGCAGAGGAAATTGTGGACATTCGGCCTTGAAGTTGGGGAAAAAATGCTTCCATAGACTACGACACATCTGAGCTTCTAGGTTTCATGATGATATTGATGAAGTCGCGTTTTCTGCGGCGCTGGACGTGTTCAAGGCAAATCTTGTCTTGTACAAGGTGTCGAAAAACTCGTGCCCGTCCTGCTTCTCAGTCCGCGGGATCTGAACCTGTGAACAGAAGCCTAATCCCCCCTTCCCGCCCCCTCGCCCCCCTCCCCGCCCTTGCTTGGTGCTGGTAGGGTTTGAGGACAATGGAATAGCCTAAACCCAAAACCCTAAAGCCTAATCCAGTAGGGAAACCCTGGGCTTGAGGGTGAGCGCAGACAACGTATAGTTTGCCGCAGACAGCGTGATTTTGGCCCGACGTGCTGTAACGCAGAGTCTCACATAACTCTTGTGGGAATTTGAGCAGAAATTGGAAGTAGTAATTGCGCGGAGTCCACTCGCATTCCTGCGCGAACGCAGCATGAGCTCTTGTGAGAAAATGGCTGTGAGATGCTGTGAGATGTAGCGAGGTGCGTTCCGTGCACACTTCTTAGATAGCTTCTGAGATGCCTGGAAGTTTGTTGCTTGGCTCGGAGCGGTGTGCGTAGTGAGATTTCAATGTTCTGAGCAGTGAACTCAGAAGTCACAGAGTAGCTGAGCAGCAGCAGCAGCAGTAGCTCGAAAACATTCGAGGGTACCGAGGCCACTGGTGTCTGCCATTTCTGTAGTCGGAAAGCGCCGAAGCCTGAATCTCAACCCATGAGCCACAGCATGCCCGACGAAAAGGACCCTTGCAGACTGTTCATGTGCCCTGCCTTCTGTGGGCATATCTTGGCTGGTATGTAATGGCATGTAGATCAGGACATTGTGCAAAATTAGAATATCTTGATGGAGGTTCTTGAATGTGCCTGGTTTTTTTCTGAGCGGCGGCAACGCAAACACACCTGAGTACGACGAGCTTTCAGCCCTACGTAAGCCTGAGCGGAAGTTATTGTGCAGGCAAGCTGTGGCATCGCATTTTATGTTCCAGCACGTGGAGAGTTCTGTCTCCAGGCTTCCCGAAGATTGAAACTGAATTGAAGCGCTGTTCACCTGAGACCCCCCTTTGCGCTCAATGCTATCCCGTGTGTCCATGGCGATGGCAAGTGGTTTGCTACCCCCTGCAGACCCTTCCTGTGCTTGACTGAGCAACCCTGCCGTCAGCCTGCTTCCAAATTCCTCTCCCAAGCTTCTGCACCCTTCCAGGCTTAGTCGGGGTCATCCTTTCATGGAGGCTTTGGAGTTCTTGTGCAAGGACCTCTTTCAACCCCTCCCCACCTTTTCGGCGCAGACCTTCCGCATTGCAAAGGCAATAAGTAGGCAATGGACTAGGCCCGTAATGGCGGTTGCCAACAAGAAGACTGAGGTATGCTCTCGGTTGATTGCGGGCCTTTTGATGACTCCCACAGCTTTAGCCAGTCGGGGTGATGTGCTGTTCATCCCAGCGGTGAGGCCTATGCAAAGCCCCGTAGATGCTCTGGAGTCCTGCCCCGCATTGTCGTCACCGTCCTCACCGAGCTGCAGGAGGTGCAAAGAAGCAAACCTGGTGCAATAGGGCACAATGCGATGCTCACTGCGCGTCTACTTCATCACGATTTGCTTCATTACGATGTATCCTCGTTTCGTGCGCGCTGGGTTGTGCGGTGGGTTCCGGCCGAGCTTCAGCGGACACAGCCCAGATTGGGTCCGAGCCTGCTTGGGTTCTTCCACGAAGGGAGGTGCCAGCCGGGAGTCCATTCATGGAGGCTTTGGAGCTCTTGTCCAACAAACTCTTTCTCCTCCTCCCCCTTGTGCTGGGGTAAGGGGTTCTCCGGCTCTCCCACTTTTTTCGGCGCAGACCTTCCGCGTTGCCTTGGTAATAAGTAGGCAATGGACTAGGTAATGGCCCGTAATGGCGGTTCCCAACAACAGTTGCCTGGCCGAAAGCAGACATGGTGAAGACTGAGGTATGCTCTCGGTTGATTGCGGGCCTTTTGATGACTCCCACAGCTTTAGCCAGTCGGGGTGATGTGCTGTTCATCCCAGCGGTGAGGCCTATGCAAAGCCCCGTAGATGCTCTGGAGTCCTGCCCCGCATTTTCGTCACCGTCCTCACCGAGCTGCAGGAGGTGCAAAGAAGCAAACCTGGTGCAATAGGGCACAACGTGATGCTCACTGCACGTCTACTTCATCACGATTTGCTTCATCACGACGCCTCCTCGTCTCGTGCGTACAGGAGGCAGTCTTCAGCTTTGCCAGTCAGATGCAGGACAGTCTACGGGCACTAGGTCGAAGGTGTTTTTAGTTTGCTGGGTTGCGCGGTGGGTTTCCGGCCGAGCTTCAGCGGACACAGCCCAGATTGGGTCCGAGCCTGGTTGGGCTCTTCCAGGAAGGAAGCATGGCGTGACGGTGGCATAGGACCCGATCGACCTCCGCGTCTGTTTGCTGTTCCTTCGAGGTGCCAGCGGGCCGTCCATTCATGGAGGCTTTGGAGCTCTTGTCCAAGAACCTCTTTCTCCTCCTCCCCCTTGTGATGGGGTAAGGGTCCTCAGGCTCTCCAACCTTTTCGGCGCAGATCTTCCGCAATGATCGTGGAGGTGAATAGTAGTTGCTCCGGAGTCCTGCCCCGCATTTTCGTCACCGTCCTCACCGAGCTGCAGGAGGCGCAAAGAAGCAAACCTGGTGCAATAGGGCACAATGCGATGCTCACTGCGCGTCTACTTCATCACGATTTGCTTCATTACGATGTATCCTCGTTTCGTGCGCGCTGGGTTGTGCGGTGGGTTCCGGCCGAGCTTCAGCGGACACAGCCCAGATTGGGTCCGAGCCTGCTTGGGTTCTTCCACGAAGGGAGGTGCCAGCCGGGAGTCCATTCATGGAGGCTTTGGAGCTCTTGTCCAACAAACTCTTTCTCCTCCTCCCCCTTGTGCTGGGGTAAGGGGTTCTCCGGCTCTCCCACTTTTTTCGGCGCAGACCTTCCGCGTTGCCTTGGTAATAAGTAGGCAATGGACTCGGTAATGGCCCGTAATGGCGGTTCCCAACAACAGTTGCCTGGCCGAAAGCAGACATGGTGAAGACTGAGGTATGCTCTCGGTTGATTGCGGGCCTTTTGATGACTCCCACAGCTTTAGCCAGTCGGGGTGATGTGCTGTTCATCCCAGCGGTGAGGCCTATGCAAAGCCCCGTAGATGCTCTGGAGTCCTGCCCCGCATTTTCGTCACCGTCCTCACCGAGCTGCAGGAGGTGCAAAGAAGCAAACCTGGTGCAATAGGGCACAACGTGATGCTCACTGCACGTCTACTTCATCACGATTTGCTTCATCACGACGCCTCCTCGTCTCGTGCGTACAGGAGGCAGTCTTCAGCTTTGCCAGTCAGATGCAGGACAGTCTACGGGCACTAGGTCGAAGGTGTTTTTAGTTTGCTGGGTTGCGCGGTGGGTTTCCGGCCGAGCTTCAGCGGACACAGCCCAGATTGGGTCCGAGCCTGGTTGGGCTCTTCCAGGAAGGAGCCATGGCGTGACGGTGGCATAGGACCCGATCGACCTCCGCGTCTGTTTGCTGTTCCTTCGAGGTGCCAGCGGGCCGTCCATTCATGGAGGCTTTGGAGCTCTTGTCCAAGAACCTCTTTCTCCTCCTCCCCCTTGTGATGGGGTAAGGGTCCTCAGGCTCTCCAACCTTTTCGGCGCAGATCTTCCGCATTGTAGAGGTAATCAGTAGTCAAGCCAATGACTAGGTAATGGCGGTCCCCTACATCGACAAGACCAAGGTATGCTGTCCGTTGATTGCGGCCTTCCTGATGATTCCCGCAGCTTCAGCCAGGCGTGCATGAGGTGGACTGCAGTGGTCTCCCCTCACCTGAAACGTGTTTTTTCAGCCTCATGCTGAACTGTGTTCCCATCTGCCGGTGTCATCTCGGGAGATCTTAGTTGCTCTGCTCAACGCGCCGGCGGCGCATGTGTGGAGGGTCAAGCTGGGGTTTGGGGCACGGTGCAAGCACCTGCCCAAGCACCTGCCGGCTCAGTGCCAGCACATGGCGGCACTGACACTGAGAGCTTGTATCTAAAGGTGAAGCTTGGCCGTGCTTCCTGCAAGTGCCGCAGATTTGGTCAGTATCCTTTTCAGTAACAAGACAGTGACAAGTGTCAGCCTGAAATCATTCTGTTTATCTATGCTCACATTGTGTCCGCTGAGCTCCATGCCTGAGATTCCGAGGAGTCCTGCGACCCCTCTGACCCCCAAAGGCCTGGAATGCTTTGTGAGGCGCCAGCGCGCACCTCGGAAAGGTGACAAGGGCCACAAGGGTCACAAGGGTCACTCCGTCTCCTTGAAAAGTGGAGTACTTGGAGCTTGGGGGCCTGGCGATGACCCGACGCAAGGCCGAGCTGAATTGAAGATGTGTGTATTGACTGGCGAAACCAGCACACAATTCATCGCCCGCTCGAGACGTGCACGAAGCGGCAGGCCATGAAGGCCCTGCCCCATGGGCTCGTGCTTGACGTGGGACCCACTGCATGCATCTCATGCGTCCTTTTCTTCACCAGCTTGCCATTTCACTCAAACGTCGACAGGCTCCCTGCCATGTGGCAGAGCCTTTTGACACATGTACAGAATGTCGACTGGCATCTGCAAGTTTCATGCTTTCCGTCAGTGTGTTTGGAAGGACTCAGAGTGTCAAGTCGTGACCGATATGACCGTGTGAAAGTGGTTCGCGAGGCCCGATGCAGAGTTTGACCGAAGGACAGTCCTACAGGCACATTGGTTTACGCATGTTCTCAGGTACACTGTCCTGTGCCTTGAGGGCCCCAGCTCCGGAAGACGCCGCAGACCACCCGAGCATCGAGACGAAACTTGTGAAGGTCGCTATGCTCGTGGCATTCGGGGGCAGCAAGGCTGTTGCAAGTTGCTGAGTTCGCCTTGTTGTGCTTTTGCGAAGTCCCACTGTGTGCCGCACTCGAGGCGCGCCGGCAAATGACAATTGCACGATGTTTTCGGTCCTGGGAGTTCAGGCTGCCGACGTTGCAGTGAAACAGACTTTCTTGGTTCATCTCCCCTTTGATTGATAAAGACAGAGATGGCAGACCTGCAAGACACGGCCCGACAAACTTCCTTGGGGCTTCATGGCGATGTCACCTACTGCACCTCAGCTCGAAGCAATCCAAACTAGCCTGAGCGTCCCGGCAAGAGCGCGGAGCGCCGGAGTCCGGAGGTGATCTGAGGTTTGTGAGCTGCAAAGCCAAGTCCATGTGCCGCCCCCATGCTCCGCAGCCTCTTTGCCAGAGCCCCTGACCTGGCCTAACCGCGTTCTGACGAGATTGACAAGTAGACGCGTTCTGACGAGATTGACAAGCAGATTGAGACCCATGCGCGATAAGTGCAGGGGTCTCCAGTGGTCGGAACGAGCAGTGCAAGTGTGATTGCGGGTTCCCGGTCGGCTAACCCTAAGCAGGATCTATGTATCTCATTGTCCTAGGTCCTAGGTGTGCGGACGTTTGAACAGAGTGCACAAGCTCATTGTTCAAGTCGCCAAACTTAGCTCACTGGCACGGCTTCCAGCCGATCCAGCTTTGGGGGCCTTCGTGAGGGTGGACGACATGGCATCTTCATGAGCTGGGCGGGTTCATCTGTTCGAGCCGTGCCTGAGACTCAGAGGTTGGGTCCTGTGACCCGTTTTTGTCCAAAGGCTTGGAAGGCTTTGTGAGGCACCGTGTGGCACCCCCTGGGTCGTCCTCAGGGCCTTGGAGATCATGGGTTCCTCGCATGAGCGGCGGCCTTTATTGGAACAAAGTGGTGTCGAAGGTAGAGGTGGCAGCCATTTTTGGTGTGGATTTGGCATGCCCTACGCCCTCTCACTTCCGGTTCCGTAGAAACGTAAACAACCAGCAGAAGATTGTCCGGATTACCCGTGCGCACTCCCGGTAGGGTCTGAAAGCCCACCGCTTTACGGTCCAATGGCCCGCCGGTCGAAGTTCTTCGCGCGGCCATGCAAGACATGGAAGCGAGGGCGCAAGGCTGTGGAGCCTTTGGGGCTCGTGCTTGACATGTCCGGAATTCTCCGGACCACCTTTCTGCTCATCTGGCAGCCTGCACGGCGCAAACTCGTTGCGTGTTGAATTCGGCAGCACCCCTGCAACGAGTGCGAACTGGTGTCCTTGCTGCAACGTGCTCTTTGCCAGTCCATTCGGATGTTGCAAGTTGTCCCTGAGATCCCCTAAGAACTGAACTAATTGAATGCTGAACCACCAATACCCCAACCCCTAAACAGCATTCCCTCTGAAATTCCGAAGCCGTTGTGCTGCCAGTCACGTCTTGGTGTGACATGGGCTGGATGGCCCTTTGAACAGGCCAAACCTTGTAAAGTACCCAAGAAATGCTGGCCGCGTGTCGGCGTTTGCCTCGATCGTGGCTTTTGCGTCGCTTTGCTGCCCCACCTTCCCATGTGGCAAAGCGCTCTCGGTAGCACCCTGGTTTGTTGGTCGGGCTGTTAGTGGCCAATGTGGCCAGAGGCAATGGCACCTGAAGTGCCCAAGCCTCGGTGACCCTCGCTCTGCCTTGACCTTCTTTACCTCCGTACAGCAAACAGAGACCGAACCGCGAATGCCCTCCGCAGCTGCGTGACTGCTGCATCCGTGGCAGGCCATGCAGGGATCTGTCATTTGCTTTTGCTTTGTTTTTGACATGCTATACCGGAGCCTTCTCACATCTTGTGCAGAATATAACAACGTCTCACTGTCACAGGCTGGTGTCCGGCCTCTCAACGCAGAACATTGCAGCTTTTGGAGGCCTGCGGGCCAGAAAGGCCCTTTCTGGCCTCGCGGAGCTCGCAGCTTGTCTTCGCAAAAAGTAGTGTGGAGCCATGGAAAACCAGGCATACAGCACTTTCTGCACAACTTGATGGCTCGTTTACCAATCATGACATGCAGCGTGTCTTGTGCCAATTCAAGTCACCTCTCTGCTCGAGATGCAGGAGTCCGGTCGCCGTGAGAAGGTCAACCACGCAAGCCAACTATGCCGAACAATGAATGCTCAATGCTCACCATTCCTTATTCGTTCGAGCATTCGCTTTCTTGGGACGATGTTGTAAACGTCGGCGGCAGGGTCGTGTGACCCCTCTGACCTCAAAGGCCTGGACTGCTTTGTGAGGCACGACAGCCTACCTCGGCAGGGTGACAAAGGTCACAAGGGTCACTCCGTCTCCTTTGAAAGTTGGAATGCTTGGAACTTGGGGGGCCTGGCGATGAGCCGACGCAGGTCCGCCGAGCTGAACTGAAGATGTTGGCATCTACCGACGAAACGAGCACACGTTTCTTCGTCCGCTCGGGACGTGCACCAAGCGGCAGGCCATGAAGGCCCTGGAGGCCTTGGCCCACGGGCTCGTGCTTGACGTGGGACCTAGTACTTTCCCATACTTTCCCATGCTGCATCTGGCAGCCAGAAACCACAAAGTCTGCCATGGGGAAGTGTGGAAGTTTGCGACAGCGCCTGCTCAACGTTACTCTAAGTTAGAACTTCTTCCCATTCCCAGGCCAGCCAATATTCTCTCTTTGCGACACACCCCGAGACATGTCTACGACAAGCCGCGAGTTGTCCTTGGCCAGCTCTTGCCCAATGCCCGGGCATTCGCATTGCCTGATCCCTGTTGCCACTGAAGAGCGGAAACCTGCCGGAAAGATTTCTAAGACGAGAGCTCAAAATATGGGTACGTCGCCGTCATTGCCCTTATTCATTGGGGCAAATCCCGTCCCCTGTTTCTCGCCGGTGCCCTGGGCATGCTCGTTCCGTGGCCATGTATTGATTGAATTTGTGAAGGAGGCCATGTGGCCAGGTGGCCAGGAGCTACTGATCGCCTTGGAAGCATTCCGTAAGCCTGGTGTGACCGTGGCCGAATGGCCCAGAGGTTGTTGACCATGAGCTTCCGTCAGCCTCAGGGTTTGTACTGTGTCGCTCCTGTTGCCTCGTCGGCTGATCCAGTTCAACTGCGTCACAGCGCACGACCTCGTGCTCAGTGCACTCCACTTTGCCCGCCGGTGTGTTGAAGATCATGTGTTTGCCTTCGCTGGAAGCAGGAAACCGGGCTGGCACAGCAGTCTCGGCGCCATCGGCCACTAGGGCGACCAGGGCACTCTTGGTAGGAAGTGCAAGACAAATGGAGGTTCTCATGGACGCAGCCTGCGTTTCCTTATGTCTTTCCGGTCGAATCCTTGGTCGTAGGCGCCCGTTTGGATCCTTTCGGGCTTGCAAGAATGTGGGCGCTTGACCCTGCCCTCTGCCAGAGTTTGACATCATCAGTGTAGCAATTGGGCATCCCAGAAAACACCCCTCTGCGCAGTGAGAAGAATTGCTTGAGTTGCCCTGCGGGCCCAGCCTTTGGCGGTTGGCAGGGCCAGCCGTCAGACAAGATCTAGTTTGCGGTCTAGCACACCTGTTGGATCATCCACAGCCTGCCCTTGCTCGCAGCTGGGCGTGCGCGGCGTGTTTCATATAATTGTTGGTGACAATGGAGACTTAGACAGCGTTGGTTCCAATCTGACTCGATAAAGTGGACAGCTCCGCGCAGTCGGGAACGGAAGGTCGTCATGAAGTCATGAAGGAAGTACTGATAGACGTTCTAGGACATGGGTTAAGCTCTGGTGTGGAAAGGTTTTGCCTTGGGCTCTCAGTGCAGGATCTTATCCATGAGCCCAGGTGTTTAAGCTGCACACATCTGAACCACACTCGTGGAATGGATGCGGCAAAATGCTGCCTTTGAGCGGCCTTTGGGTCTCCACGACGCCTCAGACACGCTAGTACAATCTGCGAACAGATGATAGAACATGTTGCAATAGTGATGCTTGAGGCAGTCGTTGTTCCAGGATGCGCCTGCATGCTGCATGCCGTGTCCGATTCTTGCATGGGCACCTGCATACTCGCACCTGCTGTTTTTTTGAGGCGGCAACCCGCACCACAGGTACCTGGGAGGGAGTGGGGGGAGACGAAGCTTCAAACCCTAAACCCTGAACCCTAAAATCCGGCTGGGTTGGGAGTTGGTGACCTGTTCGGGAAACCAAGCCACGCTTTTGTCGTGTTTGCTATTTCCAGGAGGGTGACGCGTCAACATACAACACCCAGTGCATCGAGAAGCTTAGAACCCATCAGGTTTTCGTCCTTCTTCAAGGAATTACGAGGTGGTTAACGGAGCCAAGTCATAGCTCTTTCAGCTTGGTTGGAATTTCACGTGTGGAGCTTTGCAGCATGAGGCAACGTCAACGCAAACGAAGCCTGTCCTTGTAGGACTTGACCTTTGCCACGGTGGCTCTCGCAGCCAGGTAGCAGCAAGGGAGGTGAAGCCAAACCCTACGGGCCCAAACGCCAATACCTCCAGGGCACTGAGTCGGCCCTGACAAAAGGGGCGGCCTCCACTCCTACCTGGTTTGTCTCCAAGCCGCCTATGAGAAGCATGTTGCAAGCCAAGCCTTGAACTGCCGCGTTATGCGGGTTCGTGAGGCTGCAAGCGCTCGTGCGCATCACGAGCTGCCAGCCGCAGTTCTCGACCTAATCTTCATCTTGCCTCCTGCAAACAGAGAGACCGGCTACCTGTGCTGCCTTCTCGGGTAGATGGTGCGAAGCTACTTGGAGCCACAATGCTGCCTTTTCAGCTGGGCCTTGGTCTTGAGAGGTCATGCATGTTGACGAGAAGTCCCTTCTGTGGGTGACGCGGAGAGTGCGCCATTTTGAGGTGCCCAATGTCCCCCCGAAACACAATTGTGGACGAGTTGCAGCATGCCCTGCGCCCCTTGCCCGATGGAGGTCCAAGGAGCGCTCGATGACATTTTGTGGGCGCCCGGCTGACGCGGTGGACCGATGGATCAGAAGAAGGAGACCATCTTTTGAAGGGATGTGCGGAGATGAAGCTTTCCTCCAAGGACGTGAAGGGGCTACCCGGGCTACACAGACGAGAGCCCTGTGTTCATGGACTATTTTCGACCCGCCCAATCTCTTGCACTTTCTGACTTTCAGACTAACATCCTGCTGGACCATATTTTCGTGAAGGTGGATGGCTTGAAGAACGAGAGAATTCAGCTTTGCTAGACAATTTTGACAAAGTCTTCACAACAATCATGACAGCTCTCCATGACTATTGCTATTCTATTGTCGTGCTGTTGCTATTGCAAATTTTATTGCTATTGAAGCTTTGGTACGCAGCGGGTAATCAGAGGGCCCAGGAGCAACGATTTGAGAACCGAGGGTCGAGAGCCTGATGCCCCCCCAACCTCGTGAACCTTTGAGACGAAACAGCGCCCTTGCTAACCAACAGCTCCGCTCCGCTGCCCCTGGAGGTCTGCCTGCAGATGCTTACGCCATCCTGCACCGGAATTCCGAGGGCCTTCGTTTAACTGCGCTGGGGAGTTGATCTGGCTCCGCTCAATTGCATCTCCTTTCGTGCCCTTCAGGTGCTGCAGGACACTCGGTCCGCAGGACTTGGAATACTTCGAATCCGCGCAGAAATCGAAGAGGAGGCCTCGGTCCACGGGCCCACATGGTGGTTTATTCTCCTGGGACAGGAAGTCGCTCCACTAGTACCTCAAAATTGGTGCAATTTGCCAACATGTATGGCGCTTATAAGCCATACACGCGACAAGCTCGAAGCAGATGCCCATTCTCATGCAAACTTTCACCGACGCAAGGGCCAGAGCATCATTTGCTCCATGCGCTGCGGCTTCCATGCCGATGCTTTCAGCCCACTGTGCCGGCATGCCCTGGACTGGCGCACGACTTTAAGTTCTTTAAGATGTTTCTGCGACGGCGCGATCTGAACATGAGGGGCTCTGGCATGTGGCTACACAGTGCCGAGGTCGACAGAAAACGGTGGTGACCCGTATATGCCCATCATTTTCCACCAATGGCCCCTTGCTCAGCAATCTCGCTCGTCAATGCTGCCGCTTGTGCTGAGAACTCCTTGTGCTGGTCCACCTAAGCCTGCTTCATCATGTCTGCAACGATTCTCCCATAATGCTTCCTGGACGCCCTGCCCAGTGGAGAATCGACATTTCGACAGGTTTGCAGGTCCGGCTGCGCAAAATGCCCCACTCATGTGCAGAATGCTTTTCTTACTATATCCTTTGGCAATTTGGCTCGCGC
Organism: Symbiodinium natans; assembly: GCA_905221605.1. Taxonomy (NCBI): domain Eukaryota; class Dinophyceae; order Suessiales; family Symbiodiniaceae; genus Symbiodinium; species Symbiodinium natans. The sequence goes on from CAJNDS010000069.1 coordinate 943,182, forward strand.
ACCGCCCTCAGAAGTAGGAGTGCTTGCGAGCCTCTCCTGTTTTGCACTTTCCAGGAAGTGCAAGCCATCGAACTGACGGTGCCACGTTCAGAAGCTGTCAGGCGGAGGTTCTTGACATGTCTGAAGCTGGCACCCTCAAGTATGCAATACCTTTGACAACCAGGCTGTCCGGGGTTTTGGGCCTTCAAAGCCTGAGCCCAAATCATGCGTGGGACCTAGGGACCTACTGCGCCTCGCAAGCAGATGACCATCGAGGCAAAACCAGCTAGAGATTCATTCCAGAGCTTCCAGAAACGTTATTCAATAGAGGCTGGCTTGCCCCTCCAAGGACCCACAATTGGGCTCCCTAAAACTGGACAACCATATGATGATGCCACTTGGAGCAAACCAAGCTCACAAACATGTTGATCTTGGAAACGACCATTATTAGGCATCAATTTTTCCGGGATGCTGTCGCGGATGGGTCCAGATCCTTCTGCGATGTGCACGCCGCAAGCTTCGGGCAGATGTTGGGCCCAAGTGCTTGGTCTCTCACGCTTCGACAGAATCGGACAAGTCCGAAGCACATCTGAGGTCGACAGGATTTGCACTCCAGCTCCGCTGCATGCGTCGCTCGTGTGGCAATGCACGGTGCAATGTCCCGCAAGAGACGTGTGCATTTTGCTTTGCTCCACGTTCGTGAAGTTCGTGGAAAAAGCCATCCACCTACCCGCCTCGCCTTGTTAAATGCCAGCGGGCTTTGTCTCGGCGAGGTGCTCTGGCCCTGAACAAAGCTCTTCGCTTGGCTCAAAGTGCGTGTGGCGAGTTCGGCAGAGTGGATGCCCCACTTGTCAGTGCAAGCAAGATGATTGTCCATGTGCCTGTTCCTCGGATCTTGCATTCCGCGTATTGAGCCATAAGGCCGAACGGTTGGTGAGGCTGAGGTTGGACCGTGTACCGCTGGCAGTAGGCAGCAGGGTGTCGAGCAGCATACCCCCAGCTGTCCAGAGTCCGGGATGGGACATGGTACCGTTACTCAGCATCACAGGAACCACGACCAGAAATTAAGAGTCCTTCAGCGCGAAGGCACTTAGGCAGGTCCGAACTAAGTACCTCCCTCTCTGAGATTCGTGGGAGAAAAAGGAGCTCGCTGTGGTTCAGCAAACTGTTGATGCTGATCTGGTTTCCCTGCACATTCCGGGTTTGAAGGCGACAAAAAATCTCCAGGGGTGGATCTTCTTCTTCCAGGCACTGGATTCTAGCGCAGAGTTTGGGGATGTTGTTTCAAGGGGCAGGTGCAAGGGCGTGTTATTAGTGGAAGAGCTCCGCAGTTTCTTTCAGAGCAAACGAAGGGAGAGGGAGAATATCGACATTAACACTTGGTGGCAGTGTCGCACTTGCAGTGTAGTGGTAGCTGCTTTTCCACCGTTCGCTCCACTGCGAGCAGACACGATGAACACCACGAGGAGGAGAAGCTGTCCCTAAGACATGAGGTTCACCAGCTAACTCGCATAATGTCGCACGCTGCAGCAATCTGCCAAGCTTGTGCTCAGCCATGGGTTCTCAACAAGACAAATCTGGCAGCTCGGATTTGCTTTCTAAGCAATATCCCGACACATGTCGAGGCGATTGCCAACCCGCTATTGGGCAGTCGGAACTAGAGTTGGTTGATGCAAGATCGTTCGACGCTGGCTGTGGCGCAGCCTCCAAACATGTGTTTTTGTAGCGCCCACTTCCAGACATGCATGAAATTTTCAACACCGGCTGTCGGACAGGTGTGCATTGGCTCAGCAGCTCTAACATGAAAGTGATGCTTCCAAAATGTTATCGCGAAGAAAAACATATATGCACTATCACATTGCAGCCCTCAACATACTTGACAGCACCCAAGAATAATACTTCATAGCCCGGCGCACCCCGTTTCCTATGGCTAAGCCTAAGTAGGTACGCTCGGGTATCCATTCTTCCGCCCACAATTATTGTTTGGAACCTGGCGTGGCGCGAAGGGGCATGGGCACTGGCTGGAGGCCGGCCGTGGAATTTTTATTATCAGTAACCCCAAACCGAAATGGGCAGTTCCTAAATTAGGGTCCGTTTTTGGGATCCCTTTTTAAAGGGGGCCGCCTTGCCCTGATTTCACTGCCCAAGCTGGCTGGAGCAATCCTAGCATCGTGTCCGTCGTGCCCGTGTCCAGGATCCGCTCGACGGGGCCGCAGCGAGTGTGTGGACTTGCCGGGCCCTGAGATCAAGGTGCGCTGAAGTGCCGCGGCCGAGGTGAACCGTGAGTCGATGCTATGATAGGACGTGTTTGTTCGTGTTGTGCGCTGCAAACTGCAGTTTGCAACTTGCAGTACGTTGCCCGTGTTTTTCCCACTTTCTTGCTTGTCTGAGCCCAGGAATCCGAACAGAAGGTCGAAACGGACGTGCGCCCTGCTGTCTTCCCTCTCCTTGCAAGGTGCCTGACTCGCAAACTTGCGTTAGAGAAGTGACGCCACAGTCGACGAATCTCCGCGCAGGACGTTGCAGCGTATTGCAGCGTTTTTCATGAGTTCCATAGGGCCATAGGGCCCATTGATTTTTGCAGAGCCGGACCAACCAGCTTGATGATTCAGAGTTCGGCCCTTGCCATTTCAGGTGTGTGACAGAAACGTTGAGAGAGACATGTGCTTGCCTGAGAGCACAACCACCAACAGTCATCACCAACATCTGGAAACGTGCATCGCGTGCAGGCGTCGCCCCGGTTCGCGAGTAAGGCGCTTCATGCGTGACAGGCCTTGGTCCCTCTTCTCACATCTTCTCACGCTCTCCAAAGCGACATATGTCATGCGTGTGAAAGTCTACAGGAAGGTTGCTGTTCAAGGAACAGTTTGTGTGACGCCGAATATATGTGTCCGGGCTGGAGTGGTCTCTAGGGCCTGTGTGCTGATCTCAGGATCCATTTGCCTCCTGTCCGGTTTTTGACGTTCTGACCTGTTCAGCGAGGTTGATGAACAAGTTCATGAGAATAGGCTGATACATCCAGAGATTCTTGGGACAGTTCCGCAGACACTGCCCGCATTCACGGAGAAACAAGCCTGCGCTCGGCCAGAGATGCCAGAGACACTGCCCGGCGAGCGCTGGACCTACTGACACGACCTCGCGTGCACGGCCCTTCTGCGACGCAATCTGCTTCAGAAAAAAGTGTCGGGTCGGTCCTCACAAAGACCTGGTCCTCAAGGTTTGGGATTCCCAGGCTAGTACAGAGATGCAGGAGGTATAAACGTCCAACAGTGGGTCGATGTCTTGGCTGCATCTGAACCACACGTCACAAGCACCGCAAACACTGTGCAACCGTGAGCTGCCGGCTAAGTGACAACCTTCTCAACCTGACGCTGTTGGCTTTCACAGAGAAGCCAGTCCGCAACCAGTCTAAACGTTGTGCTCCTTGGTGCAGCACGATGGGTGCATCACTCTGCTTGCTGTAGCTTGCACCCCCCGAACCTTGGAACGATGCTGGTCCCCCCTCAGGATTTGAGATTCCCAGGCTTGTACAGAGATGCAGGAGGTATAGACTTGCGAAAGTGGCCTTAGCTGCATCGGAGTTTCGCGCGACAATCTGAATTTCAATCGCTGTGCAGTGCAACCCTCGGATTCAGGATTATGCAGTTGAGCTGCCAATCTGCGTACTACAGCTCCTGTCTGTGCATGCCGAGTCTTGTACACTTGGAGCCAGGAGAGTGAGAAGTACGTTGATTCTTGCGCAGGAAAGCTGATGTCACGTCCATGTAGATACACGCGGCGGACTCCAGACTTATTGACATTGACCTTGATTGCATGACTCGTGGGACAGTTCCAGAGACACTGCTGGCTTTCACAGAGAAACAAGCCAGCAACCATTCTAAACGTTGCGCTTATTGGTGCGGCAAGATAGGTGCATCACTCTGTTTTCTGTAACTTTAGATGTTAGGGTTTGGGGCCTCCTCACCCCCGAACCTTGGGAAAGCTGGTTCCTTCCCTCAGGATTTGGGCTTCCTAGTCTTGTACCGAGATGCAAGAGGTATAGACGTGCGAAGGGGGTTCCAGCCTTACCCGCATCTGAGCTTCGTGCGACAGCCCAGGCTGAACTTCAAATTCAGTAAACCCTAACCCTAAACCCTCAGCCTAAACCCTGAGCCTAAACCCTTATCCCTACATGCCAGGATTACGCAGGTTGCCAACTTGTGAGCTCCAACCCCCGCTCCGCATGGCAAATCTTCTTCATTGGGAACCAGGTGAGTCGCTCCGCAAGGAAGTACGTTTCCTCTTGTGCAGGAAAGCTGAGATCCCATTCAGACACCGGGCTTGCACATTAGTGACACCACCTGTAGTGCTCTCACAGACATCTACAGTTGCCTCGAACCATGTTCGGGACCATGAAAGCATGCCGAGATTTATCAGCACAGAATGTCCTCAGTTCCCTCTTATTTGTTGCGACTTTTGATGTTTCTCCAGCCCCTTACAGCGTGACTGCGTGGTGGAGAGTGGATTCAGATGTACGCGCTTGAGACGCTGCTTCTCCCATAGTTTCAAGTCAAGCTTTCTCCAATTTTCTCCGTCTTGCATTTCTGGTTCCCAGTTCAGTCAGACGAATACTGATGGCACTTTAATAAGCTCGAAAAAGCCCTGGTAATTGTTAAGACATTGCTGACCTCGCACATCTCCGCCATGCGTTCTCGATTGACTCCTGAAGCCAGCAAGCGCTTGCCAAGCCCTCCTCATTGCTGCCTGAAACAGAACAATGCTTCCTTGCCACGTGATCAAAGCAGAAATCAGCTGAGAGCCACGCAGACTTTTCCCGGCAAGCGCCGTGCACATCCTTAAAATGCGGCGGAGTCGCTCTAAACCCTAATCTAAGATGCACGGGTTTTGGGGCAGTTTACCCCTTAGCCCTGGTTTCCAGTCGCACTTTATCTTGCTTCTCGTTCTGGGTACCCTCATGATGGTATCTTGACAAAACTGAAGAGAACCTGATAATTTCTCAAACGACCGTCTGTCCATTTTCTGCTGCGCATCCGCTGAAATTCTGCTTCCGGTTTGCCGCTCCTTGGCAATGGTGTCAAACTCCTCACGGTCTGATGCGTCTAAGCTCACCAGGCTGGGCGAGTGTAAGGCTGAATAGCTGCACGACTTTGCAGGGAGAGCCAAGACATCCAGAAAGCCCTCCGGTCCCCATGCACAACTGGGATATTGTCAAGGGTTTAAGGCGGATCTCCCCTTATCCATATGATACTTCGCAGTGAGCGTCTAGACTCTGACACTGAAGTTTTCAAAAACAATGGTTGTGGCGTGGGGTCCTTGAATCCTTCGGGGGCTTTCTCACAGGCTCAAAACACAACCCTCAACCCCAATACCCTAAACCCATTAACCACCCTGACTTCCGAACCTTTCTTAGACTGGAATATGCTCTGGGGCAGTTTAGGGTTTAGGGCCAGGGTGCTATGAGAAGTGCAGTATGTCCCTCACATGCTGTCGACCTTGGGGTGGTGAGGCCATGTCCCGAAGGTGCGAAGAAGCAGCTCAACGGTGTAGAGTAGGTGGCTTAGATTTGTGTGGTTTGCAATAGATGGTGGAGTGTTCAAGACAGCGTTTCCGTCCTCTCCACGGAGATGGCCACAGTTTCCATCCTCTCCGTAGTGGTTTCAGGTTAGCTGATTTGGACGTCGAGAGGAAAAGTGTTCCGACGTTTCGGGCGCTTCCCACCTGTTCGGTGATGTTGCCGGCAAACTGTGAAAACCGCTTGTCATTGCCAGAAAGGGGATCAGTAGACAAACCGTCTGAATAAGTTGAACTATACCGCCACTCAGCCACATACTCTCGACCTTTGTGAGGCCATGGACGTTGCAAGGACCAGGCACTGCTAAAGGTTGCTTAACACTCTAGCAGGGTAGTTGAACCTGAGCATAGCCAGTCGTCTCTTTCAGGTGACCTGGCTTGATTACCCCCTTTCTCTCAGCGGCAAGACGCCCTGAACGTATCTGCGAGATTTTTGGTTGGCCGGATCAAGACTGCAATTGCCGACTCTGAGCTGAGTGGTCTTTTACGTTTGGACGAGCACGGCGCTCCAGGCCTTCAAGTTGGCGCCTTGCCATGCAGAATCACCCCCAAGCCCGCATTCCTGAGGCTCCGGCGCGAAATCTTTTATCGACTGGCGTCTGTGTATTCTGTGTTCGCAGTCTCAGCCCAAACTCCGCATGTAGCTAGCGGGAGCCCTGAATTGTTAAAGCAAAAAACGTCAGGCACCGCGCGAACCTTGGACTGGTGGCACCCACCGATATGTTACCTTGAGCTAAAGCAGCATTCGTGGTTGCCCAGAAGATCAGAACTGCGTCCCCTGTGCAGGGTTTGGGCTGAAGTGTGGTTAACAAACTCATGCTGGCTGCATCGGCGGGGCACAAACCGGTACTAGATGGAAGAGATGGGGTGAGGCTTCTCAAATCTTCTCAACCTCTTCGGCGCGGACCTTCCGCATTGTAAAGGTAATAAGGCAATGACTAGGTAACGGCAATTCCCAACAGCAGTTGCCTGGCAGAAAGCGGACATGGTGAAGACTGAGGTATGCTCTCTGTTGATTGCGGGCTTGCTGATGACTCCCACCGCTTTAGCCAGTCGGGGTGATGTGCTTTTCATACCAGCGGTGAGGCGTATGCAAAGCCCCGTAGATGCTCCGGAGTCCTGCCCCACATTTTCGTCACCGTCCTCACCGAGCCGGACTTTGGGAGTCTCGAGCCATGAGGCGACGAAGATGGCGCTGCGACCCAGGCTACGTTCTGGCTCGGGGTCTAGGGTGAATCAGTGAAGGCCTTTAGGGGCTGTGTGATGCAGAAGATGACGATTGCGGAAGATCGTGCTTTGGCACAGCGCGGCGCCTCTCGTTGCCACCAAGCAGCGGCCCTAAAAGCTAGGCCCAGTAAGCCCCCCAGCCCATCATCAAACCCCAAGTCCCAAGCCCAAGGGCTGGGGACGGCGTCTCAGAAATTTTTTTGCATCTGAGAGCAGTCAGGGAACTCGAGACAGCCATTGCAAGTCGGGTCGTGTGTTCGAAAAGGCAGTTTCTATGCCTTAGGCACACCTTGCGCCAAGGCCTTCTAAACCAATCGGCATCCCAAGATTGGCGATTTCTTGGCTTTTGAAAACTTATCCGTGCCTGGACAGAACCGTTCCCTCGTTCGCTTGAGAGCGCGGACTCAATTCTTGTTAGCACTTAAGAATGCGAGCAGTGGAAACCTGCTTCTGTGGCAAGGTCGAGAAAACTATGCAATGCAAAAGATGACGATTGCAGAAGATCGTGCTTTGACACAGCACGGCGCCTCTTCTTCCCACTCAGCAGCGGGCCCGAAACGCTAAGCCCACTAAGCCTTCCAGCGCATCATTAAACCCCAAGTCCCAATGCCAAAGCCAGCGGCTGTGGATGGTGTCTGAGAAAATTTCCTCTGCATCAATCTTGCAAGTCAAGTAGCGCCAGTAAATGTCGGGAAAACAAGACATCTGCCCTTTTTGCTAGGTTTTAGGGTTTAAGGTCAGGGATGTAGGGCCTTAGTGCCTTAGGGTTCAGCTGGGGCGGAGGGCAATCAAAGGAACGCAAGGCAGCCTTTGCCAGTGAGGGCGTGCAGCGTCAGTGCTTGAGCGTGTTGAGCCATGTGGTGAGCGGCGTGGTGAGGCCATGCATGTTCTGAAGGTCGGGTGCTCTGCTCACTGCGCAAAAGGCTGCTAAATAGTTCGGCTTGAGAGTTTCAGAGGAGTTGCTGGCTTGTTTAGAACCCTTCCGACCTGTGTGCAGAGGTCTCAATCGCTGAGTGGTCTTTTGTGGCTTGGACGTCGCGTGCGCGCGATGGCTCCCACCTGTTCGGGTGATGTTGCCGGAAATTGTGCTTGAGAGCACATGAATCGAAAAACAATTGTCAGGGGTGGATCAGTAGACAAACCGTCTGAACGCAGGGAAGGTTCGACGAAGGCAGCAGAAGGCCACGAGGCTTCGTGCGAATGGGCAGGGGCCTAGACGAACTTAGTTCGGGGTGTCCCCCTTGCCCGGTCTAAGTCTTACCTCCCTTTGTTTTCCTCAAAGAGTAGTCTTTTGTGTTTTGGACGTCGAGTGCGGCGCTTCAAAACAGATCCGATGTTTCGGAACGGTCTGTTCGCTGATTTTGCCAGAAACTCTGCTTGAGAGCACATGGATAGGCAAAGCGCTTGTCATTGCCAGGGACAGGATCACGTGACAAACGAGCTGAACGTCCCCCGCTGTTGTGAATGGAGGAAGACAGGTTCGCGCGTCCTGATGTGCAAATATCCGTCTCCATTTTGGGGTTTGTTTGGCTGGTTGGCCTTGAGGCCCAGGGTAAATGGCCCTCGACTTATTAAGGACCATTTTCCTTTCTCGCCTGCGTATCCTGACGTTGGTCAACCATGTGAGACGCCGGAGTTGCGGAGCCTCGTAGCCATGACAGCTCCCAGGGAGGTCAGGCATTGGCGGCTCCATTCTCCATCCCCCCTAGTCTCAGGAGCTGAGTGCTCTCATGTGGTTTGACGCCGAGCACAGCGCTTCAAATTAGTTGCGGCGTATCGTGATGGTTCCCACCTGTTCGGGTGATGTTGCCGGAAATTGTGCTTGAGAGCACATGGATAGAAAAATAGTTGTCGCTGCGTGGGTAGTTGCACCTGAGTATACTGCCTCGGAACAGCCACTGCATCGTTTGTGCATAAAGCCAGTCATCTCTTTTAGGTGACATGGCTCGATGGCCCCTGGATCTTAGGAGGGGTGGCTCCAAACCCTCAAGTTGGCGCCTTGTTGCCCTGCGGAATCACCGAGTCCCACATTCCCAAGGCTTCAGCGCGTTGCGTTCGGAGTCTCCGCCCGAACTCCGCATGTGGCGGGAGCCCAGAAGTGTTGAAGCAAAACTCGTCAGGCACCATCAGGCACCGTGCGAACCTTGGACGGGTGGCACCCACCCTCATGTTACCCGGAGCTAAAGCGGCATTCTTGGTTGCTTGTGGTTTGTTTATCCTAGGTCTGTCCCCGCTGCAATGGTCTCCGCGACCTCTACGTTGATCTCAGGATCCATTTGGTTGTTGGGGTTGAAATCTAGCAAGGCTTACAAAAGAGGCCCGTCGTTTCGGAACAGTTCCCAGCAACCTGGGGCTACTGCCAACTGTGGTTCCTGAGATTACCCTGATAGTTCCCGAAGGTTTTGTGATGGCTCCGAAGCCCCTTTTGTCAGATATACGTGAAGAGGCCACAAGGGTGTACGAAGCGACATTCTTGGTTGCCCAGAAGATCAGAACTGCACAGGTGCCCGTGACTGAACTCTGACTACGCAAGCATAAATGGTGCAGGGTTTGGGCTGAAGTGTGGTTAACAAACTCATGCTGGGTGCATCGGCCGGGCACAAACCGGTGCTAGATGAAAGATACCTTGGCCAGGACACAGGGCTCCTAGTCATACAGCTCATTTGAATTTCTGCCTTGGCCCTAAAGACCTGTACCAAAGAGCGAGGTTAAGCGTTTTCCAGCCGACACGTTTCCGGACTTTGGCAGTCTCGAGCCGCGAGGCGACGAAGATGGGGGCTGCGACCCTATGAAACCCAAGCTCGTGTTAGCACGGGGTTAAGGCAGAGGCCCTTTCGAGGGTCTAGGGCGAGTCCGGCTCTGCGGTGCAGAAGGTGACGATAGCGGAAGATCGTGCTTTGACACAGAACGGCGCCTCTGCTTCCCACTAAGTCACTAAGCAAAGACCCCAAACGCCAAGTCCCAGCAAGCCCCCCAGCGCCAGTTTTAAACCCCAAGTCCCAAGGCAAACGGCCGGGGATAGTGTCTCAGCGAATCTTCACTGCATCAAATCTTGCAAGGGGAGTAATGCCAGTAAACGTCGAGAAAGCAAGACTTCTGTCCTTCTTGCCAGGGTTTAGGGCTTGAGGTCTGGCATGTAGGAGCTCAGGGTTTAGTCATGTCGGGAGTGAGAGCAGTCAAGCAACGCAAGGCAACCTTTCCAAGTGGTGTCTTCTTTTCAAAGACAGGTTCTAGGCATGGATCGTGCAGGAGTGCGGACGTAGCACAGCAAGGTCGAGCAAACGAAGCTCTTGTGGATGCGCCGCTGTTGCCGCTCTTGGATTCCAGCAGACCGAAACCTGCAGACCCACGAAGTCCTGTTTGGCGGTTCAGGTTGTTAGACTCCAGCATCCAGTTCAGGAGCTTCTACCCGTGCTTTGGGCGTCAAGAGAAACTGGCCATTTGCGGAATGAAACGGCCTTTGAGGACGCAAGCTCCGGGGAAACTGGGTTGCGGCCGCTGAATGTTAGTTGCCAAAGGAGCAGCTCAACATGAATCGGGAAGGCTGGGACTGCTTCTGCAACTAGCTCTCTTGGCCGTGCAAGGCGCGAAAACGACTTTGTCTCCATGCTTGGGTGTTCTAGGTTATTGTTGAAGCTTGCATGCGGGCTGGTGATTAGATCTGAGCAGCTTCCACTCGGTAACAAGTAGAGGAAGCTTCACAAAGAAGATAAGGCAGAGGATCAAATGAACAATAGTAAGAGAAATGACTGAGAGACTGAGAATTCTACCTGAAAGAAACGAAAACATGAGCAACGAAAGAAACAACATACAAGGAAACCTTATCTCGTCCCCGTTCCATGTTGCTCTATAAAATTTGCTCGTTTGCAAGTTCTTCTGAGAAACGGTTCTTATTTTGCTGCATCTCCTTGCTGGTTGCCCCGCCTAGCTTTGAGCTTTCAAAGACTGGACAGGGAGATGTCGGCCTCGGAGGGATGCCTGTGCCGTGCTGGCACCTCAAGGCAACCGCAGCATGCTGCAGCTCTTTGCCGGACCGTTGCGACCCTTGCAAAGCTTGTAGTCACTTGTGGTCGTGACGGCAGCTGTTCGAGTTTGAATCTGATCGCTCTTTTGGACGGCGGACGCCAGGACGTTCCCTTCACAGTGTTTTCTGGCAGTGGCCTTTGCGCACCTCCGCACAAGCAAGTGCTCTAGAGATGGTGTGAAGGCTGATACATGAAATGCACGCGAGCAGGGTTTTCTCCCGCACTTGACTTTCTTTGTGCCAAGCTCGCCGCATTGACCTTTCACTTGTCTCTTCAGACGTGCATTGATTTGTTGGTTTGCCTTCAGCATACATGGTGCATGGACTGAGTAGTCTGCATATTCAAGGCAAGAAGCATGCTCTTGGGGGGTCAGCTTTCATATGGTGCTAGTTTCTATTTGCTGCTGCAGGCCCTTACAGATTTGTATCCTGGCAGACTTAGTAACCTACGGAAACTTGAGGCCCACTTCACAAGCTGTATGGTGGTTGCACTTTAGCCCTTGCTCCGGAAATCTGGAAACCAACCATGACCATTGCATGCAAAACGCTTGATGCCTTGATGCGGAGATTTCAGCTTTAAAGTTTTGCTTGGCTTACGCACCAGGCAGGTGCACTGCACACTGTACACACGAGCAGCAAGGGCTGGGTTTTGCGGTGTACGTCTTGGGGCATCTCACAGCCAGCCATCGGCCTGATCGGCAGTTCGACCGGGCCTCCGGCCCCTCCTGAGCCAAACCAGCCCCTCCTGCTGCCTCAGCTTGTGCAGGTGGGCCTCAAAGTCCGGGATGTGCTTCTTGACGCGGGGTTTGAGAAGCTCGTCCTCCGGAAGATTGGGCTCGTCATCCTCCGGCAACGGATGCTCAGCAACTTCCCGACCTTTGTACATGTCGAGTAGATGTCGAGTAAACGCTGTAGCCGGAACCAAGGAGGTGTTATGGCAACTCTGTGTCAGCAACTGGCGGCAGATTTTTTGCAGGAACTAGGCCCAAGAGGCCTGTTACAAGACCCCTTGTTCTTGTTACGTCTTAGTCGGTTCCTGACATGTGGTTCCTGTTTCGTGGCGCACTGGTTCCTGTTACACCAGTCGCCCGACCCCTAAGCGCCCTGTTCCACCCTGTTCGCATCGCTTCTTGGCTTAGCAGCCTCACTGACGGGCAACGCGTATGCAGAACGAAAGGAGTTTTCATAAACTTGCACGCCATCCGGTTTCGCAGGGTGGGGCTGAGGGCGGAGTAAACCCAAGCCTAAACTTTAAACCCTAAAGGCCCAAAACCCTAAACCCCTGAAGTTTCGGGAGCTGCAAGGAGGTTTCTTTACCCAAAGCATGTCGCAAAGACCTCTGAAGCCGGCTCCGCCCGAGACATGTGAGACTCAACTGCAAGGAACGGGGACGAACAGGGCTCAGGGTGTGGGATTTCGGATTCACGTTGCCTCAGGACAGGGTTTAGGGTTTAGGCTTACTGTTTATTACTGCTAGCAAGGCCTTGCGGCTTGTGGTTACCAAGGCCAGTTGGCTGTCCCAAGCCCTCAACCCACGCAGCTGCCCAAAACACGGGCCTTGGACCTGCAAGCCAGACTCCACACCCCTCTAAAACGCCTGAAAGCCCTGCACGCCGCCTAAAAAGCCTTGCACCCCAAAGACATTTTTCAAGGGGGTGAAGAATTGCAACTCCGACGTCGGCCCGGTGGACTTTGATGAGGAGCTGGGACTTTACAGGCCGCTTGCTTCCGACGTGTTTGGCTGAGCAGGCTTGAAACTCGAACCCTAAGCCCGAAACCCTAAACCTTAAACCACCCGCTTGGGGTAGGTCTGGAGGTTCAGGGGCTTCACGTACTTGGGGGCTGAAGGGTTGAGCCCATAAAGGAGGTTCTCTCGAACATTTGTGCGCCGGCTGCTCAAGAAGGACATCCATGGACGCAGGAGAACTGCCTTGTTTACTTAGAATTACTCTTGACAATATCGAAAGCTCAGTTTGAAGCTGAATGCTCTGAAGTTCTCAAAGAACGTGGAGACTAGAAGCAACGTCTCGTTGTTAGCATTGAGCCTTGGGCAACGTCCCTTACTCGGTCGGCACAGCGACATGAGCATCCATCCTGTTTCTGCTCCAAAAGGCTCAATGAAGCCCACAGTCTACTTCTGCGAGTCTGTAGAGGACTACCTCAGCCAAGCAGACCCCATTTTCTCTGGTCGTGAGATTGAGCATAGCGTGATGTTGGGGGCGACGACGTACTTGAAGCAAGACATTAACTTCTACAACGTGACACCAGAACTGATGGTCGTGAGAGCGGGGGAAGAACCCGATGCACCCTTGGTCTTTGTCGCGCAGATGATGTACCCGTGGCCATTGGTCATCTCCCTTCCCAATCCTGTCCTTGGTGCTGAGGACTCGGTGCAATTGGTGGAGGACTCTGTTTCTGCCTTCATTGCTCAAGCTATGCCGCGCTTCCGCGAGAAGGACGTTGTTCCCGTCAAACTCGTCGGTCCAAGCAACATGATCACGTTGGTGTTCGACGCCATGGACGACGGCGACAAGAAGAGCTTGAACCGCGGCAAGGACATCCAGTTCTACCAAGTGACACCAGCCACCTTGACCGACCCTCGCCTCGAAATGACAAAAGAGATGGTAGTCCGTCGGTACGATGCAGAGAAAGATGACGCCTTTGTTGTAGAGTGGTTGCGCCAATTCCAAGTGGATTGTTTCGGTGCCTGCAACGAGAGTGTGCTCCAGAAACAGATGGCAGATTACAAAGCATTGCCTCATCATCTGCGAGGTCTCTTCATCTTGTTTGATGATGGCCAGCCCGTTAGTCTTGCTGGTTATGGGGGCCCAACAACCCACACGATGCGAATTGCGAACGTTTTCACCCCTCAACAGCATCGTGGGAAGGGTTACGGGCAACTTGTCTGTTGGTACGTGACCAAGTGGCTTATGACCCCTCCCGCTGAAGCACCGGAGCAAGACAACGGTCTTGGATGCCTTTCCGTTGCCATTGCTGCAGATTTGGACAACCCGACCGCCGTCAAGATCTACACAAGGATTGGTTTCGCTCCATGTGTGGAGTTCGTTGAGTTCGAGGATGCTGCCGGTGTAGCTGCTGCTGCTGTGCGCAGAAAAGGGGACGCGCTTGTATCAAGGAAGGATACCATCTACATCCTCACCTGCCTCACATCCACGTTATCTTGGACAGTCTACCAGAAGGCAGCTCCAAAAAGCCCTAAACTCTGCACCCTAAACCCTGAACGCTGATCACTGCCTTGAACTGCCATCTGCCTTGCCTTGTCGGTCTAGGCTCTAATGCCATGCATGCGGATTGGGGGTTGAGGATGGTTGAGGGTATCTAGGTCGTGCCCAAACTCTTTCGGATTCCTCTAACGGTCCATCCCATGATTGCCACGCGATTGCCAAGCCGCCCTAAATGAACTAAACCTCAGGCCCTGCCCTGGTCCTGAACATCCCAGGTGCCGATGCCAGAAAGTTTTCACGTTTTCTTCTCGTGGGCAGTGCGCATCTCATCACCAAGCGTTCTCGCCGCCGGGCCCTAGATTAGAAGTCACGGCAGGTCATAGGGTATCGATCGTGTTTGCAGCTTTCCTTCCGCGACTTTTCGGGGCTTCAGAGGCCTGAGTGCAGCTTAGGGGCTTCAGAGGCTTTGGGAAAATGGGGTTGTGGCTGTGCCATAGAACGCTGTGCGTTTCATATCTTTAGTTTTCCGATGTCGCAAGCCGCAAGACATCGCAAGCCAATCGCAAGTTTCCGGACTGATCAACTCTGCGTTTGCTTTGCTCTGCCTTCCTAGCTTTCAAAAAAGACTCTCCGAGGCAAGGACCCACCACAGTCAAACCCAGCAACTTACTAACCAGAAAGGCGGCCCAAACCCTAAATCCCCCCTCCGTCTTCTGGTTCTTTTTTTAAGGTTGTAAGTACCCTAGCTCCCCAGGGGGCACCAGCTGGAGCCGAGGCCAGGAAAGCCAATGGGCTGGGAGTGGTATTCGACCATGCCGCGGAAAGCTGATTCTTGGTGCCTCCAGAGGGTTCAAATGGTTCAACTAGTTGTTGCAAGGGCGTAAGTATGGGTCGAAGCAATCCGCTTACATACTAAGCACCTACAGCCCAAGACGCGCACGCCAGTAGCAACTACGCATAGATGGATGCACCAAGGGTTGGAGGGTTTAGGGTTTTAGGGCCGTCACTGAGACTTACGACCCAGAAACCACCCAAGTCCTCAGGTCGGGCCTCATTGTTTTTTTTGTTTTTTGCGGGTCGCAGTTTCGCTGCAATCTATGGGGTGAAGGTGTGAACATCTTGAAGGATACTTGTGGCCAGGATGAGTTGTAGGATTTAGGAGGGCGAAGTTATGGTTTCCCTTGCCCTTTCTTGAAAATTTCTTCAGAGAGTACCCCCTTTTTGAGTCTTTTCGTTCATTTGAGTCGAAAGTGTGCTCGGGTTCAGGATTCGGGGCTGACGGTAGGCGTTGACGTCTGTTCATGACATGCTGGAGTATATGCAGCAGAGACAGTCGTACGTAGATTCTTGTATGCAAACGGTGTCTCGAGGTGTCCGTGTGCGTCTGCTTTTTGCCGAGTCCTGAGCCCCCAAGTTTCTACTGCCTGTAGCACCAGCTGCACCCTTGCAAAGCCGTCTCGACAAGCCAAGGAACGAAAACAATGGGCACAGAGCCTCCAGCAGAAGAGGAAGGACATGACAAGAACGGACGAGACGAAGGACACGAAGGAGAAACGGCACGAGAAGGAGAAAAAGGAAAAGAAGGAGAAGAAGGTTAAGAACAAAGAGAGGCAGTATCAGCTGATAGACATCGACACGAAGGAACCGGATGCCAAGAGACGAAAGGCCACAGGTTTATCATACGGGGGGGTTGGGGGTGTGCAGTGTAAGGGGGCCTAAAGCGGGCACATGGGCCCCACACCCCCTTCCCTTAGCACCAACCCTACTTCATACATAACTGCACATGAACCTTCAAAAAGTGGGTTTAGGGGCCCACCAAGATGGTGTAACTTCGACCTGCCCCAGGCCGCGCTCTCCCTGAAGACTTGAGATCGTATTTTGCGCAAGAGAAGCCCCAAACCCCTATAACCCCCAAGCCAGAACCCCTAAACCCTGAAATCCAGAACCCTCAGCCCCCTAAACCACAAATCTCCTTTTCCCCAAAAGGCCATATCTCCTAAACCTTGAAACCCCAAACTCTGAACCCTAAACCCATTTGTGAGCCCCCGAATTCGCCTTGGCGCAGGTATCCGAAGCGCTGGAAGACAGACCGATGGCCATGGTTAGCAGCCCGAGCCTTCATTAGAAGAGCAGATGGGTTGAGGGTTTAAGAGGTGTCGGGCTTAGGGATGTTCAGGTTTTAGGGTCGCCTCGGTTTGTGGCACGTCCCAAAAGCTCGGAGACATATCCAAGGCAGCAGCGGGGGCTGGCGGTTGCAGGGCTTCGACCAAGCCCATCTCAATGGCATCTGGAGGCGGGTTGCGCAAGATCTGCTTTAGGGTTTGGAGTTTTGGGTAAAGGCTTCTGAGACTGGGCCCAGGCTCTAAACCCAAAATCCCCCCACTCCCTGTGCCCTACCACGTCGCCCACTTGCATCCCAAACCTGCCCCACCCCAAATTCGTGACTCTTCCTGAATTTGCAAAAGGGGTCCTAATGTGACTTACGAGATATTGGGCTACAAGTGTGGGTTCCTGGGTGCTTTTATTTTCGTTTCAGGGCGAAGTGCAAAGTTTCTGCAGGAAGCGAGACGACCCCCACTACAAGCTGTTTGACCACAACGGTGTGCCCTACTCTTCAGTTTGGAAGGCGCGTCAGGTAATAAAGAGAACCCTCAGACCCACCAGTGGAGGTCTCTTCTCCTACACCCAAACCCGCAACCCAAAGCCAAGTGCATTGCTGTGGGACCCTTCGTGGGGCGAGTCATGGGGGCGACGTCCTCCGCGCTGGCTACCCCAATAGCATATCTAAATCCTGAATCCTAAACCCTGAATCCGAAGCCCTGAAGCCTAAATCCTAAACCCTGAAGCCTAAACCCTATCCGCGCGAGATGCAAATTCGTTCGCCAGTGTCAGGCTCCGCTTAAACCCCTAAACCCTGAACCCTGAACCCTGAACCCTCACCAAAGTCGTTCAATGTCGTCTTGCGCAGTCGTTGGCTCAGCGTTAAAGCCTTGGGTTTAGGGTTGAGAGTTTAGGGCTAAATCCTCAACCGTAAACCCCAGAACCTCCAACACTCTCACAACTAAACAAGTCATCTCAGAGGTATGCTAATTTTGGGGAACGCCCCTATTGCTTATTCAAACCGGCAAGTACCCCAACCGCTACAACCTTCAGAGTCCAGAAGGATGGAGGAGAGCTTTTCGCGTACTACCAGCTCCCTGGCTGAGGGGTCTTGAGACAAGGGCTGCCTCTCCCCCTGCCTCCTCCCCCCTACACCTACACCCTAAACCCTAAACCCTTTATTTCAGAGGTGCGATGCAAGGCTCAGGCCTGAGCCCTCAGTCTGACAACCAGACCAGGTTTAGGGTTTAGGGTGTCGGTTAGGGTAACCCTCAACTCCCTAAGTTTCTCAGGACGCCTGAAGCGTTCAACTTGTCAACTGGAGCTCGAGACGCCCAACATTTTGCCACCAGTTTGTGAAGCATCAAAAGAGACAAACCTTGCTGTACCCGGCTCACAGCAAACCGCCTCTCCGAAAGCCCAATGATTCGCAAATGGCAAGATCTTGTCATTCCGGCCACTGTAAAACTTCATAAGAACCCTAAAACCCAAAGCCCGAAAAGCCCTAAACCAAAAAGCCCTAAAACCCTAAAACCCTAAAGCCCTAAAGCCCCAAAGCCTAAGCCCCAAACCCTAAAGCCCCAAACGGAGCACAAGCCATCTCCAGCCTATGCTGCTCGGATCGGGGGCCGAGTTGCGGCCGGGTTCAGGGTTTAGGGCTTAGATCCGGGCACCGCCCCACACAGGTACGACAAGAGTCGCTGGGCCATGAGCCCTCGCATAGATGACACGACGGACGTGGACCTCTTCTTGCAGGTTCGTGCAAAAAAGAAGGACCAGACGCACAGTGATAAAAGAGCCTCAGGGCGAGCCACGCACCCCGATTTCTAAGCCCCAAGTTTGTGAGTGCCAGAAGAGCAAAGAGCCCCCTTGAGCCTGAAAAGCCAGGAGCCCAAAATCTCACTCCAGACAGTCAAAGTCCCAAGCCCTCAATCCTAAACCCTAAACTCAAGTGCAAGGAGCCGGGAATCCTCTTCTACAGCAACGATACCAAGTTGTGGCGCGAGAACCTGCCGGATGGTTTCTGGCCTCGGAAATTGGGGTGCGAACGCAAAACCCCAAACGCTAAACCCAAGCCCTAATGTTGACCTCGCTTTAATAACCCCACCCCCCCCGTCTCAATTGATTTTTGTCTACCCAAAAGGGCCCATGGAAAAAAAATCGGTCCCCAAGCCGGGATTTCTCATTATTGACGGGGGTTTATAATTGAGTTCCGGGATCCGGATTCCTTAATTACGGGGGGGGGGGGGTCTATAAATATGAGGTCAAGATTAAGCCCAAAACCCTGTGCATCTTCCACCCAGGTAATTGGAAATACCACTACCCGACAAATGGCGTTCAGTACTGGACAGAGCTCACCTCGGAGGCCCTTCGGCTATGAGGCCATTGAGGCTTCGGCTTGGACAGGTGTTGAGAGGTGCGCATTGGTTCAAGCAGTTTGCACTGTGGATCGCTGAGGAACTGAGCTGGCTGAGCATGGCTGAGCCTGCTGCGCTCGCCCCACGACGGTCGGTGGCTGTGCCCGCAGCACGCACGCCGGCATTTCTTGACAAGCAGCCTGGCACACCGAACTTGCCACCGCTTCAGCCAATTGCGGCACCAGGCACGCCGCTCACACCTTGGGGCACAGCAGCTCCCGGGACGCCGAACATGTGTGCAGGAAACGCTGCACCCGGCACACCACTTCAGCGCTGCAACGATGCGGGCGTCAGGGCTCCTGGCACACCAACGGGATGGCTGTCCTGTGAAACCCCACAGCTAGCAGCCGCTGCGGTCGGGGGTAGCACCTGGCCAGGAGGAGAGGCGACGGCAGCGACACAAGCCTTCCACCACGGCTTGCCTTTTCCTTGCGCTCCCAGCGCTCCCGGTGTTTCGGGCACTTCTTTCACGCATGCCGGGCCCAGCGCTCCCAGCACGAACTTCACGCCTTGCGCTCCCTCATCTGGCGCTCCCTTCGAGCTCGGCGCTGCTTGCGCTCCCAATGAACAGTTCACGGGCTTCACGCCCTGCGCTTCCAGCGCTCCCTTCACGCACCCCGTACCCGGCATTGGCTGCGCTCCTGGCGCGCAGTTTGCGCACTTCACGTCCGGCACTCCCGGGTCTCCTGGTCCTCCCTTCGTGCCCGCCAATTCCTGTGTTTCTGTCACGCAGTTTGAGCACTTCACACCCCGCACTCCAGGTCCCGCTCCCGCTCCCGCTTCCGCTCCCCGTCCCGCTACCGCCCCAGTGCCCTCGATGCCCGTGGAGCCTCCCAAGGCATCTCTGGCACCTGCAGTGGCACCTACACCACCTCCTCCCTCCAGGCCGGTTCCGAGGCCCAGCTGCGCGCCTCCCAAGCCACCGCCCAAGCCACTGCCCAAGCCACTGCCCAGAAAAAAGGACCGCAGCGCGACGCCACCAGGTGCCTCTGCTCTTGTGTTTTTTGCCACGCAATTCCTTCCGTACTAGCCCAGGCAAGTGTCCCTACATATGAATCTGTGCTACAGGCCACGCGCCCGGATCTCGACCATCCTTGTACATGCCGTAGGCGCACCTGCAGTCGGGGTTCCCTGCAAGCTGAAAGGGTCAAAGCCCTTAGGAGGAGCTTCCGTCATGCCGCTCTTGCGGGCTTAAAAGGGGAGAGGGTGTAGGGTTCCTCCGCCGCAGTGGGGTTTGGGCTGTGTTGATGTGATGCATCAGTGGGGTCAGGTTTGCAAGTCTACCGAGTCTACCGCTCTCCCGCAAGAAAGCTCCCACCTTGAACCCCATAATTAAACCCTAAACCCTAGACCCTAAACTCTGAACCCTCTCAACCAAAAGGCCCCCCCTAAAGCTTCGAAAGCCCCAAAGCCGAAAGCCTAAGACCTGGACCCGAGTTCTGGGGCTACTTCGTAGTCTTGGTGACTCGAACGGCCAGACCCTTTGAGCCTCCATAATCCCCTGCCCCTAAATGCAATCCCCCCCTACCCCCGAACATTGCATGTTCCCCATGCACCTGGAGTATAGCTCAACAAAAATGGGTAGGGGTACCCCAAACCCTAAACCCGTAACCCTCAAATACCTGAACCCACCCAAAGGCTCACTTCGATTGCGCGGCCGGCGCCGTGTGCGCCCGCAAGATGCTGCCCAGACTCGGACAAAAGAGAGACAATAGGGCTCAGAAGGGTTTGTGGGTCTATAAGATGTATAGTTATAAGATGATTTGACATGGGCTTATAGACAAGGAACAGCCTTAACCTCTCAGAGTTTAGAGTGGAAACGCAAGAAATCCGAAGCAAGAAGCAGACCCCTTGTGGCAAGCTGAGGATCTCTCAGAAATCTTTGGCATGGCAGAACCCTAAAGACCCTAAAACCCCTAGACCCTAAACCCTTAAACCCCTAATCACGCAAAAGGATCTCTTTCAGCCTAAACCCCTGAACCCTAAGCCCCTAAGCCCCTAAGCTCCTAAACTCCTAAAGGCCCGACTAAACCCCCTAAACCCCCTAAACCCCTTAATGCCCTAAACCCCCTAAATCCCAAAAATGCCGATGATAGGCCGACAGGCCTCGGCCCCGCAGGCTTTTTGGGTCGCAGCGCGTCGACCTCACAGGTCCTTAGAGCAGAGATTTCGGGGGAGTTCGGGAAGTAGGGTTTAGGGGGTGTAGGGATTTTGGGGTTTGGGATTTTGTCTTTATGGTCTTTAGGGGTTTAGGGGGTCTTTAGGCGTTTAGGGGTTTAGGGGCTCAGGACTTCTCCCTATGATGAGGCCCAGGAGCTTGAGGTTTAGGGGTTCATATCTCCCCTCATGACAAAGAGACGGATTTAAGCAGGGACCCCAAGCCCAAAACCCAAAACCCAGCAAAACCCAAAAACCCTAAACCCTAAAATCTAATCGGCCCTTCAACAAGAGGTTCATGGGTTGCAAGGGGGGCTCAAGGTTCAGGGGTTTTTGAGAGTTTTCAGGGGCCTTTGAGGGCTTTAAGGGCTTTGAGGGTTTAACTTTGCCAAGCCTTACAAGATTCAACTCCGCGGCAGAGACCTGAGACAGACCAAACCTAAATTTGGGCGCGGGCATTCATGGCAGAAACGTATCCCCAAACCCGAAACCCTAAACCTTAAATTTCTTCAGAGTTGCCTTAGCTGGCCTGGGCAAGCAGGAGGCAGTGTGATGAATAAAGCAATATCTTGGACTTAGGGTTTCAGGGTTCAGGGTTCAGGATTAAGAGGAAGACCATGAACATCAAATCTGATCACCAAGCCCTGCACCTCAAACCCATTGTAGCACATGGCCCTAAACCCTAAGCCCCAAACCCTAAACCCTAAACCCTAAACCTGGGCTTCGGGGCTCTGATGGCGCATCTGGTTGGAAGCTTTGTGGCGATACGCGGCTTCCACGACCCGCTACGTCGCTTGCCTCAGTCTACTCCCCTAGATAGCTGCTGGATATACTTCACAAAAAACTTCGATACTTAGGTCGCCCCAAAATGGCCCAATAGAATCCACCCCCCCCCCCCTTTTCGGCAAATGCTCCGAATCTCGAACAGAAGTGGCACCAGTATGTCTCATCACCTTGAGAGTCGGGTGTACGTCATCTCACCAACACCAGCTTCAGCTTAGGTTTTCGGGGTTTAGGGTTGACGGCGTGTGGTGCCCCCCAAACTTTGGAAACTCGAAATTTCAACTGACTGGGCACCTGGGCTGCAGGCCCCGCAGGGCGACAGGCGATCGCGATGGCGCAGCGGCCGCCGGAGCTGAAACCGAGTGCACGGTCACTAAGGCAGCTGCCGCTGCGGCTATGGAGCACAGATAGAAAGCCTGCGACTTGAAACTGAAAGGGTTTAGGGTTTAGGGTGCTCCTTAACAGGGTGATACAGGGTGTGCCATGCAGATGATGAGGGGTCAGAGGCTCAACAAACAGAGGGTGTTTGCAAGAGAGCCTGAGGGAGCCCCAATCCCCACTTTAAGGTTCGTGGGTAGCGAAAAGTCGGGTTATAAGTACGGCAACCCGTACAACCCTACTCATGACTACCCATGAACCTTCAAGTAGGCATTCAAAGCCACGTCTGCTTCCGTCTGAGGACCCCAAAGCCCCCTACCTCAAGCCTTAAACGAAACCCTAAGAGATTCCCCAAGGGCCTTTATCATGAACCAACCCTAAAACCCTAAGCCCTAATCCCTAAACCCTAAACCCTAACCCTAAACCCTAAACCCATGACAACAATGAGCTCTTGGACTCAAGCTTTTTGCTCGCAGCCCTGTAGCCTCGCAGCAGTGAGCTACGGGCGATGGGTGATGCTCGGGCAGTTCTGCTGCAAAGAGTGTGTTTTTTTGAGTTCGGGGTTGAGGGTTAGCCCTTTAGGAAGCCAGATAGAACAGTATGTAAACCCAATGTAGCGAGAGAGAGAGAGAGAGAGAGAGAGAGAGAGAGAGAGAGAGAGCGAGCGAGAGAAGACAGAAAGAGAGAGAGAGAGAGAGAGAGAGAGAGCGAGAGAGAGCCACACGACCGGCGGCCTATGAGCTGCCGAAGCAGCACAAAACTACGGGGCAGGCAAGACAAGCAAGACCAGGGACTTCGCGCGCCTTTCGGGGCAGGTCCTTCGGGAGGTTAATCGTGTGGAGAGGCAGAGAGAGAGAGAGAGAGAGAGAGAGAGAGAGAGAGAAAACAAACAAAAAAAGCCGAGAGAGAAAATAATCCCAGGCAAAGGCTCGGGCTTCTGCGTGGACCAGGGCTCAGGGTAATCTAGGTTTGGAGTTATATGAGCGTTTTCGGGAGTCGAGGTTTTGGGTCTAGGGTTTAAAGACGGCAACAGTTGCAACAGTGGCCGCAAGGAGGGTGACATGCACAATGTGCTGACCGACACGCAGCCCAAAAAGAAGGGGAAGAAGCTTAAGGCCTGTCGTGTTTGTGCATGAATGTTGTGGACGGCATATTTGAGGTCTCGTGGGCTGGGGGGTGGGGGGGCTAGGAAGTTGCTGAAGGATTGCGAGCCCTACGAACCTTCTGGGATTTGCTTAAGGACAAGCCCCAAAATGAAAGGCGAACTTGAGGCCTCCTGAAGCTATCCTTGGATCCACCCTCCAAGTCCTGCACAAAGCCCACAAATTCACAAATTCACAAATTCTTTGACCTGACCCCAAGTAAGTGCAAAATGGTCCAGTGCGGAGATTTTGCATTTCAGGAGGTTCATGCGTGCCTAAAGATCTTATCCCAATCACGACAGGACCTAGAGGGCTAACACCTGCGTTATAAGCGAACCCATAACTGTTTTGAAGCAGGGCTGTTAAAAGGGCTTAAGGTAGAATATGAGAGGGTTAAGACTGGAGATTTCAAAAGTAAAGGCCTTTGGTTCAAAGCGCTTCAGGGCTTCTTGAGGGTGTCCGCTGCAGGTTATTCGAATCAACTTCGCGAAAGAGGACGCCTGGCCGCATGCTTGCTTGGGGTTTAAGTGGTGATGTTCAGCAGGTTCGGGTCTAGGGTTTAGGTTTATATGGGCTGAGGGCCTTGGGGCTGAGGGTTCCAAGGTCAAGAGGTTTGTACAATTCCCTGCGCCAACTTTCTCGACTCAACGCCGCGCATCCTCCCCGCTCCAGCACAGCAAGCCCCCAACCCAAGTCCGAAATCATAGGATTCCCTTTTCAAGGGGAGCAAAACCTGAACTTAACACCAGTTTTTCGAAACCCGCCATATGGCACCTCCCCCGACCCCTCTTTCGGACCTTACGTCGCCCCATCAGGCGACTGAAGGCCTCCGGGCGGGTTTGGGGGTTCACAGCAAGCCCTCCTCCCAAGCCCCAAAGCCACAAAAAGGCTGCACACCAAGGGTCTTCGAGTCCCAAAGACCAAGCAACCCTTTCCGAGCAGGCGACTGGATCCGAACTTGCGCGCCTCAGCTCCACAAAGCTGCAGCAGGGCCACCGTGCAGCCTCGGATGGTGAGGCTTCTCACTCTGATCCGCCGGCCGAAGATACCGATCGGCCGTCCTCCTGCGCCGATCCGCGGTCCGAAGGCGCTGCTCCGCCAACAGCGGCAGCTGCTGACTCAGGTCATGGCAACGTGGAGGCCAAAGGCGCAAATGGGCCGACCGTGACAATTTCCCTTGCCATTCCGCAGGCCCGCGCAGATCAGGCAGTGGTCCACGCGGACCACATGGATTCTCTCGCCAAAAGACGCTCTCGGCTGGCGGTCGCTGAACAAAGATGCTCTCGGCGAACGGTCAACGTGGACCGTGACCACGCGGACGAAAAGATCGGTGCATGGCTCCAGGCGTGTGCAAAAAAGTTCAAGAAGGCGAATCGACCAGGTGGATGTCAAGAGCAGGAAGAGGAGGAAGAGGAGAAAGCGGAGGAAGAGGAAGAGGAGGAAGAGGAGGAAGAGGAGGAAGAGGAGGAAGATCCACATGTTCTGGAGAGGAACATCACACGCCTGCTCATCACACTGCTGCGCGGCGAGGGGCCCGACTATACTGCAATGGTTGACGGGCTGCTGGACGAGGCCGGCAACACTTCGTTTTGCATCTCTTCGTCCACTGCTGTGCATGGCGCATGGTTCCACAGGTGTTTTCTGAGTGTGCTGCTGTTCGGGAAAAGAGCCTCGGGCTGACTTTGTCTTCACTCAAAGGCGGGAATCCATCTACCACCGTCTTTCAAAAGCGAAATCCGGACCACCGCAGGCTGAAGTACCAAACTCAGCAAGTGTTGTCAGCTTCAGGGACGTAGCTTTAAGTGGGAGCTGGGTTGAGGGATGCACCTCCACCATGTCAACAGTTCGCGGACTCCCGAACGAGTTTGCGGCTTGGTGCGCATGGGCCCAGGTGCGGTGGTGCCTAAGTCCCTGGAAAGAAAGAATGAAAGAATGAAAGAATGAAAGAATGAAAGAATGAAAGAATGAAAGAATGAAAGAATGAAAGAATGAAAGAATGAAAGAATGAAAGAATGAAAGAATGAAAGAATGAAAGAATGAAAGAATGAAAGAATGAAAGAATGAAAGGAAAACGCAAAAACAAAAACATGTGGAGAGAGAAGTTCTCACCACAGCTGTGTTGTGTTGCAACTGGTGATACATGGAAGAGCCGGACCTGATAGTGAACACTGTCAGGTGTCAGGGTCTGTGTTTAGGGTTCGAGAAGGTGTCAAGCCCCTTAAAACCACAAAGCTCCGTTCAAGGGAGGCCGGAAACACCTTCTGTCGACCTTGCAGGTTCAGAAAGATTACCGCAAAGAGAGACTGCGGGAGCGCATGCGCACAATCCTTGGGGTCTTCGACTGTGAGAAGTCGCGGGTGGCTCGGCCTTCAGTTCATGCCTGTTCAGAACCACACACACACACCGCAAAGACCATTAAGGACCTAAGCCCATGATGCCATAATCCCCCTGACTGGCCAGAAGCCGCACAGCGACCAATGACCGAGGTTCAGGACGTCGACGCATTCAGTTTGAGGTTTCAGAACATCCTCTATGCCCCGGAGGTTCAGACGTCATTGAAAAGGATGCGAATCCCTGCGCCGTTGGCGTCCAAAGCAGAAGTGCTTGCAGCCATCGCCGAGACTGCCAATGAGGAGACCTTGGCCAAAGATGCCGTGGAAGCCCTCACCGCTGCAGCATGGCTGCAGCTGCGAGCGGGCACTGCGCTGGATAGTGGGCTGTGCATGGTGGCTTTGGCTTGCTTGTGTTTGGTCACCTGGAAGGGCCGCTACGGAAACATTGACGTACGGCCGGCGCCTAAGGAATCAGTTTTAATGATTTTGATGCCCTCAGGGCTTAGAAGTTTAAGGTCTAGCACTTCTTCTCGCAACGTGCTTGTGAGGCCTGCCTTGTGGACTCTGGTAGTCATTCAGGGCAAAGAGACGATGGAATGGCTGGCGCAAGTGGGCTTCTTTTTCTGGAGCCGCTTGCCTATCAGGCAAAGCGGGCATGACCAGCAGACAAATCAGGAAAAACCATTTTGCATTCCTGGGACAAGAACTCCGGTGCTGCGTATTGCAGATGCCATTTCCCACCCTGCTCCAAGCCTGGAGACCCTTGCCGATCTGGTTTTCCTCATTGCCGGCTACTTTGCCATATTCAGGCAGATGGATTTCTATGGCACGCGGGAGTTGGACAAGATTTTCTTGCCATGGTTCTGTGCGATGTATTGGCTCCGGCTAATGTACAGCCTGCGTGGCGAACGGTGGCTCGGGCCCTATCTCCTACCTATCCTATCAGCTGTTCGGGACACTGGGGCCTTCTTCTTTGTCACCTCCCTCTGCGTTGCTGGTGCGACCCACGCCTATGTTGTCCTCAACGCCAGAGAAGACGACCGTTTCCCAATTTATTCCGCCTTCACCCACACCGTCCGGCTGGCAATCTTTGGGGACTTTGACCTCTTTGAATTCCACGGCCAGGACACGACCTACATGGAGAAAGACGGGGTGTGGGAGCCGGACGACCCTGATCCCGAAGAAAATGGTTTTGTGACTTACATGTACCTGCAGCTCTGTTTCTTCTGCACAGGCGTGGGCGTGGCAGTTCTCCTCATGAACCTGCTGATTGGTATCCTAGGGCAAAATTACGAGCTTCACCAGAACCGTGCGCAAGTGCTGTTCGTGCAGGCCCGAGCGCGTATGTTGCTGGAGCAGCAGCAAAGGCCTTGGGCCAGGCTGGCCACGGCACTCCATCGCAAAGTGCTCGGCTTGGGCTACGGGCAAACCGCTTGCCGTGAGGACGAGCCTCATCATGATGCAGACGAGCCTCATCAAAATGGTGGCTGCATTGACAAGCTATTGCGGTCAGTATGCCGGCTGGGGGAGCTGGCGCTGATCCCTCTCCTGCCCATCATGCAACCCCTACATCCATCCAAAGAGATTTCCTACCATCAGGAGCGAGTCTTCAAGCGTTTCGTGCGGCGCATATTGTGGAGACCGATGGAGAACATCCGCTGCCGTGCCCTGGTCATCCCTGCAATGTCTTTGCTGCTACTGCCTGGAGCAGTGGTATGCCTGCTGAGTCTCATGGGATTTGCAACCTCCTGCGTGCTCCTGAAGATCATTGGTGGCCAGATCAAAGGCTGCCTGTGTTAATTAGGAAGCTACCTACCTTGTTATGAAGCTACCTAACTTCAAGTCCTCAAACTAGCATGGCAAGGCCTTCGCTATTTGATCAACTTCAGCGTTTTTGGCCTCTTTGGCGATCACTTTGCCGACGAATGCCAGATCTTCGCGCTGGCCCCTTGGCAGCTCTGCTCCGCGCGACCGCAATCTCCCAGGGCGTATTCTAAGGTGAATATGGACGGATTTCAAGTTCTAATAAGATTTAATTTCGAATTTAGTCCTTCTGCTTGTAAGGTTCAGGGTTGCCTTTGGAGAGCCTGGATTTGAATTTAATCCTTTCTGCTGTAGAGGTTGAAATTCGAATTTAACTCCATGTTCTTTCTCCCCCACCGTACTGCGGAATTAAATTCGAAGTTAATCCTTCCTGGGTTTCAAGGGACTTAAATTCAATTTAAAGCCTATTACCAGTGCAAGGTCTTAAATTCGAATTTAAGCTCCAGGTTTTAAACTCGAATTTAACAGCTCTACAGTGTCCTCTTGTCGGTGTTTAAATTCGAATTTGAAGCCTTGCAAGGTTTCCTCTTCAACAAGATTTATATTCACACTTAAATCGTCTACGGTTTCGTCATATCCAAGTTCAGGATGCAACTAAGGGTTTACTGCTCAAAGCTTTGGTTGTGGGCGGTTCTGAATTAAGATCCTCATACCGACAAGCCCTGAAGCTAAGACCTTAGGCCAAAGACCGAGACCCGATAACTTTAGGCCCAATCACCCGGAATCTCCGAACCCTCGAGGCTGCCCAACACCCCTGAACGCTAAGTCGAAAGCCCACTAACCCCGTAGCCCTGAATCTTCAACCTGAGCCCTAAAGCCGAAGGCCCAGCAGACCATTAAACCTTCATGATCAGACCGTCAGAACCTCAGCCCCAGACCCGTAGCCCCGTAGACCCCTTAACCCGTAGACTGCAAAACCTTGGACCCTTTAGACCCTTCGACCTCCACCCTCAGACCCTCTAGACTCGCAGACCCCCAGACGGCACACCTGAGACCTTCAGACCCAGAGAAATTGAAGCGCTTGGACCTGTAGACCCTTCGGCTAAAGGCTAAAGACGGTTAAAATTCAAATTTAAGCCATGATCCAGAAAAGGGCATAAATTCGAATTTAAATCCTTCTCGTGGTGGGTCCTGGCGGCTGCTGCTTGGTTCAGAGGTTTTTAATTCGGATTCAAGCCGTCGGGATGCTAGGGCTCCGCCCAGCCCAGGGAGGGCTTGTCTTTGAATTCAATCCTTTTTTAAATTTGAGATCCGGCTTCATCCATTCTAAGGCTTTAAGAGGTTGAGGGTTTAGACGGTCTAGGGTTTATTCTTGGGATTAGGGAGTGTTTTTAGGGTTAGGGGTTCAGGGTTTAGGGTTTCTGCGTTTCTGCTCGGGTTTAGGGTTTAGGGTTTAGGGAAGTTGTCACTGAGCGGCTTTGAAGCTTCAGCAGCTGCGCTCATCTTTCGTCTTTCAGGAAGCAAGGTCTCTGAGGCATCGCCCAGACCCTAAGAAAATGTGCCCTCGAACCCCAAACCCCAAACCCCAAGCCCCAAACCCCAAACCCAGCAGAACAGCCGAGGTTCGCAAGGAGCCCGGCATGGATGATCTGCGAGGCATGCGCGCTGAGCTTAAGGACCGGGGCCTCTTAGAGTTAAGGCTGGAGGGCTGACTAAAGCCTAAACCCCAAACCCCAAACCCTAAACCCTAAGCGCCACAACACTGCCACAACCATAAGCCCATAAGTGCGAGTTCAGGGTTAAGGGGCCCTGTACTGCAGAGCTGCCGGTTCCAGCGGGCCAAGGAGTGTCCCTGAATGGAGCCATATAGGTTTAGGGTTTATTTGGGGTTCAACGCCCGCTTAGCTTCCTACTAAGAACCCGGAAGTCTAGAGGTCTGTCCATGCCGCCGAAGCGTTAGGGCGGATAGGTTCGGTTTAGGGTTTTAGGTAGATGTCCTTTCGGGTGGCCTGAGGAGAAGATACAACGCCTGGAGAACGAGCTGCAGGAGCAGCGCCAAGAACAGAAGGACACACTTTTTCTCAGCGTGCTGCTTTCGCAGTAGCATAAATAGTGCCGGTGCGGTCCTAACCTCGAACCTTTAAATTTCAGCCCCTAAACCGTTAGAACCTTGTATAGCCGCCAAAAAATCTCAAAACCCCGAAGCCTTAAGCCCTTTACGTACAAAACCCTAAGCCCCTAAAGTTCCCGAGCTGTACTTCCCCAAGCCCTGAACCCATCCCAACCTTTAGTAGTTCTAAGCTGCCATAGGGTTTAGGGTTTCATGGTTTAAAAGTTTAATTCGGCGGGGGCTCCGGGTTGATGGGCTTCATGGTTTGGTCAACGCTGTGCGCGCGCTGCCTCGGCCGTCGGGCCGGGCCCAGCCACGTGACCGGTACCTCGAGGTCCAGCGCTGGGCTGCGTACAAAAAGCCCGCAGGCAAGAAATGCAACAACAAGATCTCACAAGAGAGGTTGCAGGAAGTTGGAGAGGAAGAGGAAGACGAGCTGGAGGAAGACATCGCGACAGAAGTCCCAGGCATTTCCCAGGCCTCGACAGGCGGAGGGGTTCCAGGAAGGTCCACAGCTATCCGAAAGTCTTCTTGTTCCAGACGCCAGTCTTCGGCCGAAACGCATTCCTAAACCCCGAACAGTGCCACCCGGAGAAAGGCTGGACAAAAGCCCAACACGCTACGCCCCAAGCCCTAAACCACAAACCCTAGCAGGCGAGCCTGGATGCAATGGGCAAAAAGATAGACGCCCTTCTGAATCTGGCCCGTGCTGAGACCGCTGAGACCCAGCACTCGTAGCACGGGATCCAGATTTTGTGGTGCGGTTTTGTGTGATCAGCAATGCTTTGCAATCAGCAAAGGATTTACGTTGAACTTCTGCCAAGTACTGTTGCAATCAACACAGAACTAGATGACTTGCTCAGCTGAGGAGCCCGCCGTGGTTTCAGTTATGTGATAAGTTACTACTCGTGAATGAACTTGGATTCTGCACCAGCTTAGCATAGCTTAGCCATGGCACGGTAGTAGTAGTAGTAGTAGTAGTAGTAGTAGTAGTAGTAGTAGTAGTAGTAGTAGTAGTAGTAGTAGTAGTAGTAGTAGTAGTAGTAGTAGTAGTAGTAGTAGTAGTAGTAGTAGTAGTAGTAGTAGTAGTAGTAGTAGTAGTAGTAGTAGTAGTAGTAGTAGTAGTAGTAGTAGTAGTAGTAGTAGTAGTAGTAGTAGTAGCCATTGGGCGCATGCAGAGCAATGCTCAGCAGCTGCGCCAAACTTTAAGAATGCGGCACGACAATGCGTGATGTTCGAACACTCGTCAGAGCAGTCATGCCGCTTGATTTGTTGATTTGCCAGCAGACCTCTTTGTCCGCGCTTGGTCCCAACAAAGAGCCAACGGTCTTTGGTTCATCGCAATCAAGGTCTAGATGAATTGCTGATACGGGGAGCCGTCGTGCTTGTAGTTGAGTGAGGACCACGTGTGAACCAAACTGGAAAGATTTTGCCAACGGCTTGCAGGTGGCCTGACCAATGCTCAGCATCTGCGTACATAGCACTCGATGATGTCAATGCGGCATGGCAATGCATGATGTTCGAACAGTCATCGGGGCAGTCATGCGCTTGAATTCTTTGATTTGGCCTCAGACCTCTTTGTCTGCGCCTAACGAGCCGACGGACGTTGCTTCATGCGGGAGCCGTCGTGCTTGTAGTTGAGGACCACGTATGAACCAAACAATGCTCCGCAACACCAGAGATTAAAGGCAGAACAATGCGTAATGTTTGAACTGTCAGGGTATTTGGGAGGGTTCGGGGTTGAGGACTTAGAGAGTTCAGGGTGTGGGGTCCAAAATTGGACGATGCAGGAGGCTTTCGGGTTAAGCTCGAAACAGGTCGAGGCCAAAAGTCTGCTGCGAAGCACCCCTACTGCCATCTGATGAACACATATGACTACCGTAGCTCCTGATGAATATTTTTTTTTTGGGAGGGGGCTGAAAGTTGTTGGAGTCGCTGCCGCCTCCAGTGTCCTGAGAGGGCATCATAGGCACTGGCTCTGTCTTTGTCCCTTGCCCCATGGCAGCTGCACTTGTCAGGCAGCTCCGCTTTGCGCTGGCAGGCCTTCTTGTGCTGGTTCGGCAAGCCCACAGCGACGCAGGTTGCCAGATCGAGACCACAGCCGATGACATCGTGGCTGGTTTGGACATCCGAGACAAAGTTGCCGTTGTCACAGGGGGAGACAGCGGCATGGGCTACGAGGTTGCCCTTTCCCTTGCTCGGGGCGGTGCTACAGTCTGTATCGGGAGCCACAATGAGACTAAGGGAACAGCAGCAGCGCAGAAGATCATCGACAAGATTCCTGGTGCAAAAGTGCGGTCGTTCAGCTTGGACTTGGGTTCTTTCTCGAGCGTGCGCACTTTCGCCACGCAAGTCCGAGAGAGCACCGGCGGTGGGATCCACATGTTGATCAACAATGCCGGGATTTACGACAACGAGGCTAAGGCAACAGCCGACGGCTTCGAGGTCATCTTCCAAGTCAACTATCTGGGCCATTTCCTTCTCACTGAGCTGCTCTTGCCTGCCTTGCGCCAGGCCAAGGGACGGGTGGTCAATGTCGCCAGCGAGCAGGAAGGAGTGGCCTGCAGGCTTGCTGGCTTTCCGGACGGATGCCTGCATGGCTTCGACTACCTCCCGGTGCCGGTGATTCCAAAGCACAACGTGACGATGGCCGATGGCTTCTCTATGCCAGCAACGACGTATGGGATTGCCAAGACCATGTTGATCGAGCATGCCGCTGCCCTGGCGCTCCGCGAGGATCCTTCCAAGGTGGCGGCCTTTGCAATCACACCAGGGTATGTTAACACATCGATCACAATTGGCGATAACGTGACGCGACGGTGCCTGACCCAGCCGCCACCAAATCCATGTCCTTTCACGCCGCAAGAAGGTGCAGCAGTTTCGGTGTACTGTGCCGCCGCCGCAGCTGAAAGCTTATCCGGAAGCTACATCTCCCGGGTTCTGGAGTGCTCGCCTCAAGAGCCTGTCCACAATGGCTTTACAAGAGCCATGCTTCCCGAGCTCTACAGCCGATCCCTTCAGTGGGTCGGCTTGTCGGAGGAGGAACCATCTCTCTTTGCATGAGGTGAGTTCTGGGCCGGAGGGGTCAACCTCCCTGAGATTCTTGACCGGTGCTTGGCCGGTGCTTGATCAAACAGAAGTCGTGCCACAATTCATGATGTGTGCCTAGGTGATGTGTGTTGCAGCATCTTGTCTGGTTTACATTCTGCTCCAGTGCCCACAGTACGCGAGGACGCCTGTAAGCGTGGGCCGTGAAGATGTGCAATCGTGTGTCTGGACTGTAGCAGCCGTCTTCTGAAGTCAGCCAATATTGTAAGGTTGCATGGAGTCAATGGGTTTGCTTTCCGTAGCCGAAGCCCGAAAGCATCGGTAGGTCCTTGACCCCAAATCCTAATTGGCCCAACGCATCTAAAAGTTTCCATGGGTTGACAGGGTAGCTTCTCCCTGCTGCTGCAGCTCTGGACGATTCCAGAAGTAGTTCCCACTTTGCCATGTGAGACCGCGCTAGGGCGATGTCAGCCTGCAGCCGGATGGTGCTGGATTTGGCTACGATTGCAGTGGACCCAGCCATCCGCACTTGTTCAACCCACCGCCACGAGGAGCGGAGGACGCTTCAATGGCAACATAGTTTCCTGCGTCCAGAACTGTTTGAAGAAGGTCAAGGTCAAGAACGTGTTTCTGGCTTTCTGGACGACCGTCACCAAGCTGGTGGAGTGTGTCGTTGATGTCGTGGAGATGGTGAAGGATTTCTGCGGCTGCCTGGAGGACGTCTTCAGCGGGCAACGCCAGCGCAATCTACGGGGAGTCCGGGATTTCATCTCTAAGCTTTGCGTAGCTTCTATTACCAGCTAATCAGAGTCTTTTCCACATTTAAACGTTAAACCTAAACCCTAAAACCCCTAAGGAACCCTGTCGGGAGCAGCCCAGCGAACTGCCAAGAGCGATGCAGCAGCATACCGGGCTGCGCCCACTTCAGCCACTGGCCCGACGGAGGCTGCCACATCCAGGGGGTTCAGGGTTTGGGGGTCTACGGTTTCGGGTTTTCGGGTTGAGGCTTTAGGGTTTAGGGTTCAAATGCTACATCCTTCCCCTTAAACCCCCGAACCCAAAGGCCTGAGCCCTGAACCCTCTGAGCCCTAAATCGTAAACCCTGCCTGACTAAAACCTTCAACCCAAAGCCCGAAACCCTTAACCCTAAAGCCTTTAACCCTGACTGCAATCCTAAACCCGAAGCCCGAAACCCTAAACCCCAAATCCTAAACCCTAAACCCCCAAACCCACAGACCTGCGAGGCGGTCTCCGCGACCCCGGCTATGGAGCCCCTACCGGCTGCTGGCCTGGAACGGGTTTAGGGTTATAGAGTTAGTAGCGTATGCATTAATTATTTGTCGGTCCGTTATGCACGGGGTGCTTGTAGGGTTTGGGTGTGTTGGGTTTGGGTTCGGGTTTGGGTTTGAGGTGTAGGGTTCAGGGTTCACAGCTTAGTGGCTTAGCGACATGGGGGCTCACAGATTGTTGAATTTTTCCTGCCTGCGCATTTGTGACGCCATGGGGCTCTTATGTTGGAAGTGAAGAGCTCAAGGATATGACTCATACTTGAGGTTCATGGGTCGCTAGAAGTACTTACTTAACTAAGGTGAAAATATCCCAACTACTTGGGGGACACCTGGCAGTACACGCGCTGAGGCAGGAAGTCGGTGAGGGGTGCAGGGCTTTGGGAACGGGGGCGCGTTGGGCGTCACATGGCGTCGCACGGCTCACGGCGCACATGGCGTTGCAATTTTGTTTTGTTAGATACTCGTGAGGCGGCACGGATCCAGGCGCACGAGTTATAGTGTTGCATTCTGCTGCGTTCATATCATGGGATGTTACCTTGGACCGCTAAGGTTGTACCCTTGGGTTTTGAGGACCCGTTGTGAAGATCCTCTAAGGGAAAGAAAGTAAGGGAACCTCTTAGGGGTACATCCCGAGGGGCCGAGTATAACTCCCTTGATCAGAAGCGGTGCAACAGTGCTGCCAGATCTGAAAATGTAATCGTCTCACGAGATTGCTCATCGCCACAATTGAGGCAGCGTGATTCTCAGTTGCACATGGCAGTCAATGCGGCAGGACATTCTTTCTCAGATTTCATTTGTGTGTCCACGGCCGTACCTTGCTGCCTCAATGTGACAGGGATTGCGCGACGTGAATCACGCCTTGACGCTTCCCGTCAGTGCTTTGCCCGCAAAGCTGGCGAACCACCACGCGTCAGAGCAGACCGTGCAAGCATGCGCACCCATGCAAGCAGCTCTTGTTGAAGCGTTGCTGACCCCAAACCCCACACCCCACCCCCCAAACCCCAAACACCAAACCCAAGCCCTAAACCCCAAACCCGAAACACCAAACCCAAACCCTAAACCCTAAACCCTAAACCCTGGACCCTAGACCCTAGAGCCCAGACCCTAGACACCCCAGACCCTGGACCCTAGACCCTATTCCCCAATCCCTAAACCCAACCTGCAGGGTCCAAGCTTTGATAGCCGTGTCGGCTCTGCGCACGCCATGGCATCCGTCGGGGCGGCCTCCGGGGTCTCGGGGGCCGCAGGAGGCCTCAGAGCCCGGCCCTTTTCCGCACGAGGCGCTGTCTCGGGTTTGGGGGTTTGGGGGTTTGGGGGTTTGGGGGTTTGGGGGTTTGGGGGTTTGGGGGTTTGGGGGTTTGGGGGTTTGGGGTTTAGGGTTGACGGTTTAGTTTAGGTTTAGGGTTTAGGGTTTAGGGTATAGGGCATTTAGGGTTTAGGATTTCGGGTTAGGCGGAACTCGTTTTGAAAAACTTAATTTTCATTTGGGCCTTGTTTGGTCCCAACCCCTTAAACCAGTGTTTCAGGTTCAATCTCGGAAGCTGGAAGTTGATAGATTAGATTTCGCAAGTCGCAGGTTCTGGGTTGGAAGAGCAATTCTGTGAACATTTCAGCAAGCCTTCTGCACAAGGCCGTGTGCAGTTGTGGAAGTCCTGAATATGACTGTGCGCATGTGAGCTTGACACTGTTCCACACGCACGCGAACGCGCACACCAGAGGGCCATTCACTGCTTTTAACGAACTTAAGGAACGTAGGTTACCATAATCAGGACACCGTCGTTTTTGTGTCTATCTTCGAAAGCCATGGACATGAATTGGCTTGTGAGACTGATATGGTAGCAAACGGGGCCACGGTACACAGTAGCGTGCGGGTGTAGAGGTTCTTAGGCCATCGGAAGGTCGCCTGACCCGCGAGCCTGCTGCACGGGAACCGTCCGTCCTGGTGCATGGCTGCAACGAACCGCCGCCGGATGCCGGAGGAGCATCTAGGGCTTGTGGAATAAACCCTAAACCCTGAACCCCACAGAGGTTTCAGTGGCATTCTTGGGGCTCTTCGTAGCATCGGGTTGAGGCACAGGACCTAGGATGACCCAATTCTGATTCTCGTAGATTCGCCTGGTAAAGGTGGGAATAGGACGATACTAGAGCATCTAGAGCCTTCCACTTATCCTATTTTTGAGGGCTCGACTCTCCATAAACAAACCATATAATGAAAATTATGATTCCTCCCCCCTTTTTGGGATCTCCAGGGACATACATTTCCTACTGGGGTTTAGGGTTTGGGGTTTAGGAACCGGGAAGCTTCTGACTTGCATCTGCAAGGAGCTGGACTTCAGGGCCCTGGCCATTTTCGGCACTTTGCCAACACGTCGAGGGCCGTGATTCAGGAGGGGCCCAGGGCTCTGCATGGGTTGGGGCATTTGGGGTTAGGTTTCAGGGTTCAGTGCTCAAGCCCCGGGCAGTTTAGGGTGTGGAGGTCAGGCAGAGGGATTTAGTGGGTTTAGGGTCTTTCAGCCCTCAACAAATATGAAGCTGTTTCACCAGCACCTGCTCGAGGCAAGCACGCCTTCAACTTCAAAGGAGTTGCATTGGGCCTGTATGAAGGTTTGTAGTTATGAGCAATGTCGGCTACAAGTGAGTTGTACTTCTAGTTTTCCAAAACTCAGAAAACCAGCCATGTCCACCCAAGAGCCTCCAAGGGTTTAGGGTTTAAGGTTTGTGTTTGGTTGCTTTTGACCCAAGGTTCGCGCCGATGTGACAAGGGCTGCACGTCTCCCATGGCAAAGCGTAAACCTTACACCTTTTCCGCTGCCAGACCTCAAAGCCTCAAGTCTTAAGCTCCAAACCTAAACCCTAAACCCTACGCCCTAAACCCTACACCCTAAACCCTCAAACTTAAACTAATGTGAAGCCCGGTAGAAAGACTCGTTCTGCAGCGCAGGATCCGCTTCGGCAAGGCGACCAGATCGAGCGCGAGCGCCTCCGATAAAAGTTTCTTCTAGCCCGGTTTCGGGTTTAGGGTTTGTAGCCTGGACCCTAATCCCTGAACCCTGAACCCATAAAGCCCAAACCCTAAACCGGGGTTCAAGTATTCCCAGAACCTAAAGGCCCTGTCACAAGCCTTGCAGGCAAGGGTCTGCTCATGCTTCAAAGAAGTCGGGCAGGTGAGTCGTTGAATCCCTAAGCACTTGAAGCCTCCGAGCTCTAATCCCTTATAAACCCTGTAAGCCCTACAAAGCCTATAAACCCTATAAACCAGAAAATTCTACAATCCCCGATGCGACCCTTTAAACCC
Organism: Symbiodinium natans; assembly: GCA_905221605.1. Taxonomy (NCBI): domain Eukaryota; class Dinophyceae; order Suessiales; family Symbiodiniaceae; genus Symbiodinium; species Symbiodinium natans. The sequence continues at coordinate 979,984 of CAJNDS010000069.1, forward strand.
CTAGAAAACCCCATTAACCGTGTAAGGCCTATAAACCTTTAAGGCCTTGACCCCAAGCCTAGACCGTAAAGCGCTAAACCTCCTAAACCCTAGCTGTGGCAAACGCAGCCTGGATTTTCGGAGGCCTGGTGTGTTTTAGGGCTTTGTTGTGAGATTTTCGGACTGCAGAACTTTAGGTTTGTAGGGTTCTTAGGGTCTTGGGGTTTTCGGGTGCCAGGGTTGCCTGTTTTTGAGTTAGTCGTGTCAGGACCATTAAGCATTCGGCAGAGGCCCTACAGCCCCTAAGCCCTCAGCCCTAAAAACAATGCCTACCAAACGACAACAAGGAGTTCTTGACCCGACACCTCAAAATGGCTGAGAGTCCTTAAGGCATTCTAAGACGTGCCTGAAGGCCTTAGAGCCCTAAAAACCCTGCACGCCGCTCACAACCCCCCCTAGAAGTCGCACAAGCCCCCAAAAGACACCCACCTCAAAAAGGACCCGAAACCCTTAAACCCTATAACAAAACTATAAAGACCCCACGAAGCCCCCTTGCTTTGCCAAGTCTCCAGTTCTACAGCATGCCCCGAAAGTGCACCTGCCAAGGCACCGGGGCTTCCGGTTTATGATTTTAGAGTTTAGGGTTTGGGGTTTGGGGTTTGGGGCTTTAGGGTTTGGGGGTTTGGCCCGATTGTGGAGGGCCATCTAACACCTTTCTCACACCCAAACCTATTCCTTTTCAGGGTTTGGGCCTACAAAAATCTTCTTCGGTCAAAAAGTGGAGGGGGGGGTGTAGAGGGAGGTTTGGGTGCTCGAAAAACCGCTTTTTCGCCAGAGGCATCGAGGGGCTTAAGCCCCCCCCACCCCCACTGTGGAGGGGGGGCCTAAGCCTTGATTTTGTGGTTTAGGGTTTGGGGTTTAGGGTTTAAGGTTTGGGGTTTAGGGTTTGGGGTTTAGAGCTTAGGCGGGCTTTGGGGCCAGGGTTTGGGGGCTTCAGGGTTTTGGAGGTGTTTGGGGATGTAGGGTGTGGGGGGCTTTAAGTGTTTTGGGGTTCCAGTTATCTTTTCTGGTTTGGGGTTTAGGGGTTTCAGGGTTTGGGGGGAGATGTTGCTCTTAAGAGCCTTAGTTCTTGTTTCGTTTGGGGGGGGGGTTCAATAGAGGGTTCAAGGGTTTTGGGACTTTTTTCTTGGGCTCAGGGTTTAGGCTTTAGGCTTTAGGGTGGTTAGGTTTGGATTAAGGTCCGGTGTTCTTCAGGTGTATAACCTTTCAGCCCTAAACTGTGAAACTGTCCTTCATCGTTTAAGCCCATCAAGCTGTAGGTAGGACTCACAGGCTCTTGTTTTAAAAGTCCCGAACCCCTTCCTCAACCCAAAACCCTCCTAACCCCAAACCCCCAAACCTCAGGCCGAGAGTGTGGGCCGATGCGTACTTTGGACGTGGCGAGGATCAACAAAGAACGCCGCTAGCCAAGAAGACGGGGCCCTCAACGACAACCTAAACTTTAACCTCTAAACCCTAGACTTTGACCCTAAACTTATCCTTCAACCCTAAACCCTGAGCTCAGTGAAACCCTGGATTTTAAGAGCCTAAACAAGGTTCAAAGGTTGAGCCAGAATGTGTCGACTGCTCATTTTGTCCGAGGCCACAACTGGCAGCGCATCGCGCCCTGGCTGCTGTTGGGAGGGTTTCGGCTTGAGGTTTAGGGGGTTTAGGGGTTTAGGGGGTTTTTCGGGTTTAGGGGTGCAGGGTTTAGGGTCTAGGGTCTAGGGTTCGGCATTTAGATTTAGGGATTTCGGCCTGGTTTCCACACCCTTCCGAAGCCCCAACCGCCAACTAAAAAACAAGCACGTAGAACGAAGATGAGCTTCACCAAAAGCCAGTGGAGTCTGGGCTTTACGAGTGTGGCTTCTAGGTTGTTGGCAAGTTCAGGACACTTTCCAGACACCCTATGGCAATGGCCAGGCGCGCATGGGCTGAGGGGGAGATGGGGTCGAGTCGTCGAGAGCCCTGAACCCTAAACCCCTGGGCTCACAAGAGCCCAAACTCTAAACCCCAAAGCCCTAACCCCAAAGCACAAAAGCCCGAAAACCCTAAAGCCCGAAAGCCCGAGACTTTGAGGAGGTCCGCAGATGTGCAAACCCCCAAACCCCTAAACCCTAAAGCCTAATCCCTGAACCCTAAACCCCAAACTCGAAACCCTAAACCCAAAACCCTAAGCGTGAAGAGGCATCCTGGGAAGGATCCCAGCAGAGGACGCGGACTAGCTCCCGCGACCGCGCCAGGGCCATGAGCACCCAGGTGGGTTTAGGGTTTAGGGTTTATAGGCTTAGGGTCACGAAGAAGGTTTTGGGTTCAGGGTGGTGGGTTGCGGGCTTAAGGGTTTTGTAAGTTGAGTAGACTAGATTGTAGAGCCGCGGTATCCCAGTGATAACCTTTTGCCCCTTTATGGTGAACAAAAACGGGTACAGTCCCAACCCCACCCCAGTTCAGGTTAGCACTTTAGGGCGGGTGGGGGTTTCGGGTCTAGGGTTAAGGGTTTCTTTCGGGTTGCAGCGTTTACGGTGCGGTCGAGCTGGTAGGGCCTTTCGTGCAAGTTATTGTGAGCCCCTTTGCCCCGTAACCGCCGTAAACCCTCCATAGCAGGGACCCTAAACCCCAAGGCAAAGGGCGCATTGGGACATGGCCGCAAGAGAGTACAAATCTGCAGCCTCAATCCCCCCAAGCCGAAACTTAACGCCATCTGAAAGCCTGGAACCCAAACAAGCTGAACATCTGAAAAAACGCCATGAGAAAACTCCCGCAAGATTCCGAAAATCCGAAGCCCACACGCCCTAAACCCTAAGCCCTACAACCCTTGAAACCTACACTCGCCACCCCTAAGCCTTGGACCCTAAATCCTTCCACGCCCCAACGCTTGCCAGGCGCTTGCCGGATTAGGGCTGGTCTTGCCGTGGCATGTTTACGCACTTGAGGAGGTTTTGGGGTTTATGGTTTAGGGTTTGTCGGGTTGCGCCCTCAAAGCTAAACCCGCCAAACAATAAGAAAGCAAGGGAAGGGGGGGCTTCAGGACGGGAGTTTAATGGGGTTGCTACACCTTGAGCCCTGAAAGCCTAAAGCTTGAAAACCCTGAAGCCCCAAAACCCTGAGACCCTAAGACCCTAAGACCCCAAAAACCCTAAGACCCCCAAATCCCTAAGACCCCAAAAACCCAAAGACCCTAAAAACCCTAAGACCCTAAGACCCTAAACCCTGAAGCCAGTTGTGCGGGAGTTTAGGGTCGCAGTGCTAGGTTCAGCTCTTGGCGGTTTTGAGGGGTTGAGGGCATAGGATGTACGGGGAGCGCCGGGCCTACAGTTAATGAAGGGTATTTCTGGGGTGGGTGGGGGGGGGGGGTGGCATAGAGTTTGGGGGTTTAGGGTTTTTGATTTAACAGTTTGGGGGGGGGTCAGTGTTTAGGATTTCGTGTTGATCCCGAAGCTCTCCGAAGCCTTTTCAACCTAGAAAGACAACCCTCTCTGAACCTTAGTCCTAAACCCTAAACCCTGAACCCCCTAAACCCAAACCCCAAACCTTGCCAGGAGCTGGAGGACTTACGTCAGGGGCCCGGATAAGCTGCTGGGGCATCCGGGGCATGCAAACTCTGAAAGGCCTAAACCCTAATCCTTAAATCCGCAAACCCCTAGAATTCCTAGTCCCGAAATTCGCAAGCCCCTGGCCCCTCCAAGCCCTAATCTCCAGAACCCCGCAGATCAAGGAGTCGGCAGCAAGGTATTGGAGAAGCCCGGTCAATCCCGAACCACCCCCGCCCCTCGCTCCCTAAACATCGGGATTTCACACCTAAATCTTTCAACTCTCATGATGGATGATGGAGCCCTTATTCTTGGTTTTGTTTTTTTGGCGGGGCAGGTGCCGAAGTGCGAACCGGCCTGGCTGACGCCAAAGAGGAGCCCGGTTTAGGGTTTGGGGTTTCGGGCTTGAGGGGTTTGGGGTTGGGGGTTCAGGGTTTCGCGCTTTTAGGGGTTTAGGGCTTCAGGGTGTCAGGGAGGGCGGCCTTCGGTTGCTCCATCACGACGAGAAGTAACGTTTCAACAGCCTCCGGTTTCGTTACGCAAAAACCCCATAAAGATGCCAAAGCCTAAGCCGCAGGATCTGAGCCAGACCATTGCCATGGCTGTGAATCAGATCATCTCCGAGCTTCGGCAAGACGCCGCGTGACCGCGAAAGAGTTTCCCTTAATATGCTCTCAATATGGCCCTTATATCTTCATTATCCTCTTGGAGCACCTTTAAAAATGCACCCAAACCCAAGGGTACTACCTTAAGGGGCCAAGGTAGAGTCCCAAGAGTTTTAGGGTTTAGGCTTTGGTGGGGTTCTCTGTTGTAGTTTGGCGCGTCAGACCCTAAACTCTGAACCCTAGTTCAGAGAACTCGCCGTATACTGTCGAAAAGGGCGAATCATTTCCGTGCGCAGGCCCCTTGTTTCAAACGTATCCTGCTTCCCTTGCGAAACCCAACCCCCCAAAACACTTGAAACCAAAACTCTAAACCCTCGACCCTGCACAAATGGTCTTATCCTCCAGAGCTTGAACTCGATGTGGCTACGACTTGCATCAACGAGCAAAAAGTGGTCGAAAGGAAAGTCGTGGCTCGGATGAAATCTCTGATCTTGTACCAGACCCAGAGCAAGTACAACCACAACAGCCGAATCTGCTTTCCCAGATCTGTGAGATGTCAGGCTTCGATCAGGTATCGTATTCCGAGGACTCAGTGACACAGGCAAAGAGCATGACGTGGCTTGAGGACACTTGGACACCCAACCCCCTACTGTAACCTCTTCAGAGATCTTTTTGGAAGCGTGGTCCGTCGGGTCGGAAAAACGAGGGAAGGGGCACTTAGGGCACTTTGTCAGCTACTCCTGGTGGGGGAAACTATTCGGTCTCGTCGGCTACATGTGTGGAAAGAGATATGTGGGCCCATGTGGGGGATGTTTGGTCTTCCTTGTCGGTTATCTGTGGGGGAACCCGTTCTGGCCTTGTCACGGCGCACTTGAAATCGCTGGTAGACGGGGTGGTTTTGTCGACTTCGCCCCGAGTACCTGTTTGCTGGTGGATGGAGAGTCTTGAGTGACGGGTAGTCACACCTTTGGAGGATGTTATTGTACTGCATAAGCGAATCCAGAGAAAAAGGAACCCTCACCCCTGAACCCTTCTGCTAAACTCTAAACCGCGGCCCTAAGCCCTAAACCCGAAGCCCTGAACCCTAAGCCCCTGGGACTTAAGTCCCGCCTGACAGTGATGATACGAGCTGCAGCGCGCTGAGGTCCGAACGGCGTGCCGGCAGCTGAGAGGGTGTGGTATCGCACAGCCTCGAGTTTGGGGGCTTAGGGCTTGGGGATCTCTGAGCCTAACCCCTAAACCCTGAACGCCAAGAGAACCCTAACTTCGTCTTTGTTGGTTGCCAAGGTCAGGAAGCCTGCGCTCGGGAGGATGCGCGGCAGCCACCGCCAGAAGAGCCGGTGGTGGCTTTGGCCTCGGGGCGTGGGGGCTTCTTGGGTTTACAGGGTTTAGGGTCTATAGGGCATGACAGGTTTTAGGGTTTAAGAACTAAGGGTTTTACGGCTTATACGTTTCGCAGGGTTTGCAGGGCTTATAGGGCGTATGGGATTTGCGGGTTCATTTGGGGTTCAGGGTTTATCGGGTTGAGGGACTCTGTAGGATAAAACCTCGAAAGCCAGCAGATCACATTTTTTGGGCTGGTATGTTTCATTTTGGCGGGTTGAGAGAGCTCCTTCTTTTGGATCATGGACATGTGAATCCTATCTTGACTTTGTGTTTCGGTGGCGTGAACCCTGAACCCTAAATCCTCAACCCACAGTAGTGCCTAGGTGTCGCCGGCTGTAGAGGCTGAGCGACCGCAAAGCCCAATGCCGACAGTGCCGGCCTCAGACCAGCTCTTTGCCCTCTTCAGTCCGGAGGTTTAGGGGTCAGGGCAAGGCCCGAAACCCAACACAACATCTGCCGCCTGGATCTGCGTGCAACATTTTCTGAAGAGAAAGGCAGTGCGTAGATTCAGGCAAACTTTTTCCATTGTGTTGTTCGAAAACGATGTTGTGCAAACAGTCTCTACACTTTCCCTCCTCTTCGTGTCCTTTCGCCTCTTCCTTTCCTCTTCATCTCCTCTTCCCTCCTCTTCCCCACTTCTTCCCACCTCTTCACCACCCCTCCTCCTTCCCCTCTTCATTTTCTCCTTCCTCTTCTCTTCCCCTCCGCTTGGGGACGGAGATCTGGAGAAACGTTTAATGTTGCAGAAGAATGTAGAATCTTAAGCATAGAAACGCCAGAGTCTTTAGTCTTTAGCTTTAAGCTTGTGATCCCACGGGAAACCTCGGGACCGCTGTTGGGAAGTTGTGGGTATGGGGAGGGGGGGGGGGGGGGGGGTTAGAATGAAGCCTAGGCTCCGCATGTCAAAATGGGTTAATGTAGGGTTTGGTGATCCTGTCCAAGACCCTCATAGTTGCTTTCACAGAAAGGTCGCACCGCCCAGATACTCCTGTTTCTGAGGGCGGGGTAACACGAACAAACCTAACATGAAGACGCTGTGCTGGGAGTGACGGGCTGCAGTGCTTCTGTCTGTTGCACCCTGAACCCCAAGCCCTAAACCCTAAACCCTGAACAGTGAACCAAATCGCCTGCAGGAAAGCACTTGACTCCCACCCCACCCCCCTCCCACCCCCCCCCCCCCTCAACAAAAACAACAAAAAGCAAAAGTCTTGTCTCGCAGGAATTGCTTGGTTTAGAGAAAACCCAGAGGTTCAGGGTTTAGGCACTCTCAACCCGACATCCTTGCTGCCAGGCGATACTCACAGAGCTCTGCCAACAGGCCGCTGTTTTTGGGCTGTGGAATCTTTTGGTGCTGAAATGCTCCAATCCCCCTTCACCCCCCTCATCAGGTAACTTTGCTGTCATGGATTAGTAGCAGGGGCGTCTCCTTATTGGGCTGAAGAGGGCCTTATTTCGGACATCCTTCAAAGGGTCGAAGATCGGACTTTGACATAGGGGGCTTTGTATGCTTTGTTTGAGGTGTTACTTGGGGTGCAGAGTTTCGGGATGCTCTGCAGGTAGCGCTTGCAGCGGGAAACCCCAAAAAAAGGACCGCCCTAAAAGGCCCGAACCTAGACCCGAAACCCTAATCCCTAAACCCTAAACCTTAAAGAAACCTTAAACCCTGAACCCGAAAGAACCCCCAGTTTTCGAAGAGCGGTTCCAGCTCTTTGCCATGTTTATGGCCTGCGAATCTAAAAACTTCTTGCCTCTTTTCAGGTGCTCCAGGCGTGCCGGAGCATGTGCGAGGCTGCGGTCACAGTTAGGGCCAGGGCTTAATCCCCTCCCCCCCTAGTGTTAAGCGCCCCCGCCCCTACCCCCTACTTTTCTGAAACACTCCCCAGGGAGGGGATTAGCGTTGCAGACTAGTTCCGACCAAGAACACCCTGAACGTTTGTGTTTTTGGTGTGTGAGTGGTAGACGCGTTTGTCTGACATGACTCCCTCCGACTAATTCCTGATTTTTTAGACTCTAGGCCCTATATTTTCCCTAACCCCTGCATAGCTCTTGTCCGCAAAACCTACATAGCTCCTTAATCCCTAAACCGCAAAGCCCCAAACCACTTGCCTGAAACCCCCAAACCCCGAAACCCAAAGCCCCGAAAACCCCAAACCCCCTTAGGCCCCCCTAAGCCCCCCTGAACCCCCAAAACCCTAAACCGCCAACCCCGAAACCCTTTTCAAGCCCAGGAGGTGGAGAGGAGCGGCCGCAGCAGCCGGGAAGAGCTCGAGTCCCTAAGGGAGCTGCGCGAGGCGCGCACGCGCGCATGCGTGTCATGTTTGGGGCTTTGGGGGGCCGCTTTTTTGAGGTTTTGGTGGGTTTTGGAGCTTAGGGCTTTGGGGTTTTTGGGGTCTTTGGGTTTTAGGTTAGGGCTTTGGTAGACTGAGGGTTCTGTTTAGGGTATTGCTAGGCTCAGGGGTTTGGGGTTTTTGTGCTAGGGTTCAGACTTTGGGGTTCAGGGATGTAGCGATTAGGCGGCTTTCAGCATGGCGAAACACAAAACCCTAAAGTGCGGCGCCAGGTGCCCCAGTTCATCAGCCAGATGTGGTCGCGCATGGACCAGAACCACACGGAGCTGAAGCAGACACTCCGGGAGGTGCCGCTCTTGGGTTTGGGGCTTTGGTGGTTGCTAGGGCTTCTGGTTTTAGGCTTAGGGTGTGGTGTTTGTTTGTTTTGCGATTTTTTCATTCTTTTTTGGTCTTTTGTGTTTTGCCTAAACCGTTGAGGTGTCTTGGGTTTTGGGGCTACTGCTACTGCTACAGCTGCTGCTGCTACTGCTCCTGCTCCTGCTCCTGCTGCTGCTGCTGCTGCTGCTGCTGCTGCTGCTGCTGCTGCTAGAGCTAGTGCCCCCGGAGCTTGCGGCCCGCAAAGCCCTGAATCCTGGAGCCTTAAACCCTAAACCCCTAAGCCCCTTAACAAAAGCCCTAGACCCCTAAACCCCTAAGCCCCTTCAAAAAGACCTAAACCCCTAAACCCCTAAACCCCTAAACCCCTAAACCCCTAAACCCCTAAACCCCTAAACCCCTAAACCCCTAAACCCCTAAACCCCTGAACCCCTGAACCCCTAAACCCCTAAACCCCTGAACCCCTAAACCCTAAACCCTAAACCCTTAAGCCCCGTAAGACAGCTCCTGAACCCCTTAAACCCCGTCAAGCCCCTCAACCCCCTCAAGCCCTCAACCCCCTCAAGTGCTCGTTGCGCAGATGGATTTCAGCAAGCTCCTGGAGTTCACGCAGGACTGCCGAACGCAGGCGAGCCTGAGCCCATGCTGCCTCGCTGTCCTGCCGAGTCAGGGAAGACTCGGGTAGACGCGGTTAGGGTTTCGGGTTTAGGGTTCAACTAGTGTTTAGGGGTCGGGGTTATCAGGCCCACGAAATGGCCAGTTCAGAGGCTGTTTCGGGGATACCTCAAGCAGAAGAAGGACCGCAGTACAAAACGGGTAATTATAAGCTCCGAAGCCCTGTAAAAGCCTAAGTGGGCTCAAAGAGCCTAAGCCCTGAGCCTTAAACCGCTGTCAGATGGCCTCCGATTCAAGGGCGCTCCAGGACATGCTCGAGGCCCGCTCAGAAGGTTGTGGATGTGGTTTTAGGGCCAGGTACCCCAGAACCAACTGTTCTTGTGCAATGCGAGAAGGCTCCTTAAGACCTGAACCCTCAACCCTACACCCTACCCTCCCCTCAACACCATCCCAAGGTTGCCCATGATGCAAGGCGAATTCTTGGGGGTTAGCCTTAGGGGGGATTCCTATGAACTCAGCACAAGGTGGGAAATACCACATGGAAGGTGGCTTGCTGTCACTCCAAAACCCTAAACAGCCCCAAGCCCGCTCTACGAGCTCTGCAAGTTTAACCCAAAACCTTTGGAGGATACAGGAAACTGAATTCCCTACTTGCCTATACTAAGAACCACTAAGTTTCCTTGCCCCGGTGAGGCCACGAGACTCTCGATGGCTGAGGCGGCAGAGGCGTCTCAGAAGGCAGCTTGCCGAAGCCCAACATGGTTGCCCCACAACTCGACAAGCCCTGTTAACCTCAAAGCCTAAACCCGTGCGTGTGCGAGACGCGGGGCAAGGGGGGGGGGGGGGGTAGCTGAAAGTTTGAAACGTCAGAATGCCTAACACCACAACACCCTACACCCTGAAGCCTGAACCCCCAAACCCTAAGCCGTCAAGCTCCAAGATGCAAGGTGATTCAAAGGCCTCGGGAAACCGCATGCCATAATCTTTGTCTTCAAACTTCTATTTCCACTAGCCTCCCCGAGCACCGCTCTGAAGGTAACAGCGGTGGACCCGGCACCCATTTTGGAGCCGATGCAACAGTTGGCGGCGTGGCTGCAGTTGATCCCTCCGAGTTGATCTGGAGATTTGTTGGGCAGCGTCGGCAGCGTCTGATGGTTGTGATAGACACGGCATAAGAGGTTCTGCACTTGGGCTGCTGTAATCCTACCGAGGGCACCCGAAACCTTTCATACCAAGAGCCCAATTCCTTAAGCTTCAGGTAAGCAAAGGTTTAATGAGGGATCTCCGGGTCATTCCTCGGCAAACTTCGGCCCAACGGCTCACAACACTGAAGCCCGAAGTCCTATATACAAGGTACAAACACCCCCTCAAAAACGAGTTATATACTATATGATTTATATGATGTTATATTGTATTATTTATTATAATTCCTACTGTCACTGTAGTATATGACATACTTATATGCTGTTTCCTTACAGTATAGTATGACGTACTGTATTGTAGATTGCATGTTATATGAAGCATTAGCGAGCCCCAAACCCTAATTCCCAAACCCGCGAGGTGGACGCCGTGGACTCGCGAAGCGCCCGCGTCCTCGAGGAGATTCAGAAGGGTCAGCGCAGCGAGGCGGGGCTTGCTTCGCTGCTTGGGGGATCGGATAGGGTTTCGGGTTTCGGGTTTCGGGTTTAGGGTTTAGGGTTTAGGGTTTCGGGAGAACAGGAAGTGTAGCGTTCAGGAAGTGTAGGTTTAGGGTTTAGGGGGCCGAGGCATCAAGGGTTTCAGTTTTGAGTTTAGGGATTCTTGGTTTTGGAGATATTTGGGGGTGTTTAGCAGGAGAGTTCAGGGTCCGGGGGGGGCCGAGGGCTCAGGTTGTCAGAGCGGCCGCCTGAACGCGACTTCGGCTCCCAAACAGGTGGAGCCTCTGGAAAAGGCCTAGAGCTTAGAGGATTTGGCCTTCTGCATCGGCAAGCCCCAAGCACTAACACTCCACGACACAAGGAATCAGCAAGGGTTCAGGGTTTTAGGGTTTAGGGTTTCACTATGATCGCGTTTTGGGACCCTCGAGTAAGTTGCGCTCTCCCCCCCAGAGAAGGATAAGGACTGGGCTGTCAGCCCCCAAAAAGCCTGTGAAGAGGTGGACCCACGGCAGAGCTTTCGTGAGCACGGCCCTAAGTGGTCAGTTGTAAAATTCAGGGTCGTAATTGGGTGCCCTGTTTTTTTTGGGCCCCTATTTCAACAAGAGCTGCAAACGAGGGCCAATTCCTAAGCCTTGTTTGGGGGGGGGGGGGTGTAAGATGTAGAGTTGAGGGTCTTTTTTTGGGTTCAGGGTTTAGTGTTTAGGGGTTTTAGGGAGTTTAGGCAAGCTTAGTTTAAGGGCATTGGCGTTGGTCCTTTCCCTGAACCTGAAAACCCTAACCCTACCTCTAAGCACTCTCATTGGCACCTGAAGCAAAGGGGACTCCCTACAAGTCCGGAAAGTTGGGTCCCACTTGGTCTTGGATTTTGGTCCTGGGCGCTTTGTTCGGGCAACGAGATTTCCTTAAACCCTGAACCATGAACCCTGAAAGCCCCAATCCCCGAGCCGTGAACTCATAAACCCTAAGCCCTCAACCGGAGACCCTGAAAACCCTAAATCCTAGACCCTAAACCCTAATCCCGAGGTGCCTGGCCGAAAGTGGCTTGGCTGACTCGGTACAAGATGTGCGGGAGGCGCTTGGAACTGGGGCGGGGGTAGCAGTTTTTCAGAGTTTTAAGGGTTGCTGGGGGATTTTTGGGGTCTTTAGGGTCTTAGGGCTGTTAGGGCTCTTCGGGATTTTACGGTTTTTAGGGTTGAGGTTTCGAGGTTTTAGGGGTTCAGGGGTATAAGGGTTAGGGCTTAGGGCTTAGGGCTTCATTGTGTTACAGTGCGAAGGTGGCCGCTTGTTGTTGCAACTTGGCGGGCTGCGTTGCTCTTGCAGTACTTTCCAGTTGTGGTAGCCCATCCAAAGAAATGAAATGCCCCAAGGTTCAAGGTTTAGGGGTTAGGGTTGGAGCTTAGGGCTTTGGATTTAGTGCTTCTGGGTTTCAACCTTTTTGCCTAAAGACACCGATCTACCTTCCTAGACCCAAAACCCTAAAACCCCTAAAGATCCTAAGAAGCCCCAACCCCCAAACCCCTAAACCCCTGAACCCCCTAAACCCCTCAACCCTAAACACCCCAAACCGCTTGGAGCCCATCCCAGCAGCCGCGCCAGGCGGTGCTCGCAGCTGTGGGTGACGTGAAGGACCTTGGGGCATGTCTTTCATGTCTTTATGCTGATTCAGGGTCTGGGTTTAGATTTTAGGGTTTAGGGTTGATTCAGGGTCCTACACCCCCAAATCCCTGACTTTTAAATCAGTCCCACCGTGCATGTCTGCTATCCGAGTAACCCCGAATCTTGTCGGGTGGGTACGTAGGGAGCTGAGGTGAGAAGGCGGTTTGGGTTGAGGGTTCAGGGTTCGGGGTATTGCTTCCAGATACAAGTAATGTGCAACCAGCATTTAGGGTGGATTTAAGGATGAATTACGGAAATTACAGGGGAAGGGATCCTGTGGTTTTGTGGAGATGCTGCTCTGCAGGGAAGACTCCGCGAGCTTGCGCCCAAGAGCTTCTGCCGACGTTGAGGGTAGGGCTGACAGGGTTTTGGGGTTCAGGGTAGGGTTTGGGGTTTGGGGTTTGTAGTGTGGAGTCAGCCCTCCGACTCAGGGCATTGCTTCAGGCCCCCTACCCCCCCCCCCCCCCCATTCTACACGATGCTTGATCAACAGCACTTCAAGAGACTTTGGATTGGGTACTTGTGCTGCAGAGCGTCGTGTTTGGATTTTCGGGGTTTTTGCGGCCCAGAAGATGCGTCAGCCCATGCTGCCTATGCCCCTAAATCCACTCAAATCTCCTAAGTGTCTTGATGTGCGCTGGACACAGTGCTCCCCCCCCCCCAAACCCTGCACCCTAAAACCCTGAAGCCCTGAACCCTAAGCGTATACTCACCAGAAACCTTCTTCCTTAAGCCAGCAGCCACGCCGAAACACCAGATCAGTTCTCGTCCTGGTCGAAGTTGAGGAACAAAGCCACAATCCTCGGACCCATGAAGACTTCGCTTAAGCCGTAGACCGTCATGAGACCCTTAAACCCTTGGTTCGGTTCGGAGTCTCACATATGTCCACCAGGCTCGACGCACTCAGCGCCTTAAAGGACTTGAAGCAGTCGCAGGCCTCTTCTGACGCGCCCGGGGCCCCAAATGAGTCAAAGGATGTAACCACGAGCAAGATATTTATATACATATATATATATATCTATATATATATATATGTATATATATATACACATACGTATGTGTGTATATATATATATACACATACTTATTGCCGATTGTTGCTCGAAAAAGTATTGGTAGCATTGGTTGTATCAGTTCGGATCACCGTCCGCCCGCCCCTTCGCCCGCCCACCGATGTTTGATCGGTAGAGGCGTGCTTAATCATTCGGCCACAGCCGAACTGGTTAATACAATCCTGTGCATACTGTGCCGCATATGCAAGTCCTGGCGAGGGGGCTTAATTTTGAGAAGGGACTTGGGATCAGAACCCGAATCTACATTCCTAACGACGACGACTACACCGGCTGGAGCAGCAGCAAAGAGGCTGATGGGCTTAGGCAGCTGCGAGGTTTATAAAGGGTCGAAACAGTACGCCCTAAACCCGCGAAACGCTTCAGCGGCAGCCACTGATTCTGTTTCGCAGCCGAGCTGGGGATTGACGTGACGGGGATTCGAGCAGTGGACCTCATGATTACGGGCTGACGGGCCTGAACCATTACGCCACTCGGGCTTTCCCAAATCTAGAAGCTTCTTCAACTTAATGTCAGTTTTTTGATTGTGGTTTCTGACAGATTTTGAGACCTATCATTAAAGCCATAACCCTAAACCCCAAACCCCAAGCCCTAAACCCTAAACTGCTGAGGTCGCTGAAGGTGCTGCAGAATGGCTTGGATTTGCTTGGGCGCGATCTCGAGCGCGATCGGAGCGAGCGGGGCGAGCACATGGAGCGCGAGCGCCGGTCGCACACGGCGGCCGTGGACCTGTGGGGAGGCCCAGGTGTCTCTTTTTTGTGTTTTGAGTTTAGGGTTTTAGGGTTTCGGGGGGGGGGGGGGGGGGGGGTTTGGGGTTGCAGGGTTGATGATAAACCCCAAACCCCAGACCCACCTGAAACCCTTGAAGCAGCTGATTTGGGAATACAAAAATGCCGGAGCTCGGCAGCAGCATAGAGCATTGTTTGGATTGTGGTTTTTGCATTCTGCGTGCAGGGCCCCAACAACAAAGGATCACAGTTCTCCCAAGAGGGTGTTGAGGTTCAGGTTGCGGGTTTCAAAGGGGTGTCCCAGAGAATGCGTGTGGCACCCATGTACAGTTGAAGCGATGCATCCGTAAGGGGTTCAGGCTTAGGCGTTTAAGCCCCAATATTTCCATCATGCCATGTCGCTGGCCTCCCTTGCTGCAAGTCTCGCGCTTCGGCGAACTTATCTTGTCCTAACCTGTATAAAACCTCAAGACCTAGTGCCCTAAAGCCTCAAGACCTAAAACACAAAGCAAGGAAACACAAACCCTGAAACCTCATGAGCACAAGAAGCTCGAAGACATGTTGCGTCTGCTGTAACCCTTCAAACCCCTTAAGCCCTGAAACCCCCCCCCCCCCAACCCCCCAATTTTCCAAGCCCTGAAACTCAAAATCCCAGGTCACCGGTCCTTTTGGCCCTTCAGGAGGAGCACCAGAGCCTGCCCGGCTCCCAGTGCTCAGCATGCTCAGGTTTAGGGAGTTGAGGGTTGACAAGGTTTACAGGGTTTAGGATTGAGGGAGTTGTGAGTTGTGGGAGTTTATGTAGACAGTTCAGAGGGTTTAGGGTTTTGGATTTTACGGCCAAGGCGTGACGGTGAATATGCGTTGCTCTCAGGAAGCTTAGGATCTGATTTAAGGGGCTTGGCCTTTCGGGTTGAGGATCGAGGGGCTTTGGGGGGCTCTAAACCCTAAGCCATAAGTCCCAAACCCAAAACCCTAAATACACAGACTCAAACTTCTTCCTGAGGAACCCTTAAAGAGCTCGGCTGTAGGGTGGTCTCAGGGATTGCCGTCTGCTTACTTTAAGCCCTAAACTCTAAAACCCGAGACGGAGACCACGAAGCTTAAGGTTTATTAGGGCTCTAGGTGCTTCGGTGAGGTTTAGAATTTCTCTGCAAGGAAGGAGGCCATTCGGCAACACGGCGACGCGCCGGGCGCCAAGCATGGGTGGCTAGGGACTAGGCTGCGGTGCATCTCGGGTTGAGTGTTTAGGGTTCAGGCAGGGCACATACAATGGACACATTCTGTACTATATTGTATATTTAGAGTTCAGGGCACAAGAGGCCCTTCTCTCTCTCTCTCTCTGTTTTTCCGTCTTTCTGTCTTTCTTTCTTCCTGTCTTTCTGTCTTTCTTTCTTTCTCCTTATTCCTGATCGTCACGACATCAAAGTGCCGAGACTTTGGCCCCACAGGCGGTAACAAAGCGTAAGGGTGGTTTGTGGATGAAGCTTGCAGTGGTCAACCCTAAACCCTGAGCTCTTGACTCTCTTATCCGTAAACCCTCGGCCCACAACCCGAAGCCCTCAGCCAAGAATTTTCAGCCCCATACATTACAACAAACCCCAAACCCTCAACCCTGAACCCTAAACCCTAAACTCCAAACCCCGAAGCCGAACGACTCAAACCCTACACCCAGGTCGCCGGTCCTCGCCGGACTAGAGCAAGTAAGGACAGGGCTTCTGGCCTCAAGGGGTTCACCACTTGATCCCCTTAAACGACTTTAGGGTCCGGGTTTCGGGTTTTTTGGCTTAGGCTTTTGGGCGTAGGGTCCAGGGTTTGGGGTTAGTCCTTGGCCCTCAAACCCCAGTGAGCATGTCGAAATCCTGACATGCCTTCCCGCCCCAACGTTTCCATCAGAATTTCGGATTGCATCTGAAGTTCCTGTGTTTTTGGAACCCCACCGACAACCCCAAATCCCACAACCCCAGGACTCCATGCGGCTTACGCCCTAAGACCGAAAAAAAACCGAAACTTAAAGCCCTAAGCGGCTGCTGGGAGGAAAGGCCTAGCGTCGATGTCGCAGGAGGCCACACCCTTTTCCATGCGTGAACTGCAATGCACCGCTGTCCCCCCCATTTTATCAGGGCTGGGGTGTTGGGGTTTCGGGTTTAACCCTAAGCTCTAAGCCCACGCAACCCAGCAAGCCGACAGTTTGTTGGGGTTTGGAGGTTTAGGAGTTTAGGAGTTTAGATCTTTAGGGGTTAAGCCCTGAGCCCTATACCCTAGACTCGAGCGCTTATTGCTCTTGGTTGAGGTTCGGATTGCAGTTTCGGAGCTTGGGAAGCAGCTTCAGACGGAGCTGTTCGTTCCCCCAAGCCCCCGTCGTTTCAGCTCATGAGGGCTGGTGCTTTAGGGCTTAGGGTTCAGAATTTTTGGGTTTAGAAGTAGTAGGTTTAGGGTTTAGGTCTGAACGAGGAACAAAGTCACAAGCGAAATTCAGCCACATGCTGCTCTAAAATAAGTCAGAAGCAAGAAAGGAAGAAAAAGTCACAAGAGAGAGAGAGAGAGAGAGAGAGAGAGAGAGCAAACAAGCAGGAGAGAGAGAGAGAGAGAGAGAGAGCAAACAATGGCAAAAAAGTCACAAGCGAGTAGAGATCCCCACAAGCACCAACACCCTGCGCGGGGCCCTAAAAGGTCACAGGTGCGCAAAAATCCTGGACACGAACTGCTGCGTACATGGTTTTCGCTTGGGCTGTGGGCAGTAAAGCATGGGAACTACGTAGGCTACATGTTCGGGAGAAACGTGGAACCCCCCACCCGCTGCGTTTCCAGCCCGCTGTTGTCAGGGAGCAAGTGGTACATGCTTTTGTCAATCATCCTCCCGCCCCGCCCCGCCCGGCCCCCCCCCCCCGTTGTTGGGCAGAAAGTGGAACACGCTAATTACTAATTACTCACCTCCCCCCCCCCAGAAAGAGATGATCTACCCCCAAAATCCACACTCACGTGTGACTACAAAAAAGTCACAAGTAAGTTACTACTGAAAATAAGAGAGGCGCAGGTGAGTTTGACGCCCCCTCTCGAGCGCGAGCTGCGTTTTAGAAACTATAGTCGCGAGTGAGTGGGCTGAAAGCCGTTTATAGTCATTTATAGTCGCAGGCGAGAAAAATTTTTGGTCACAAGTGAGAAACAGCAGTCGCAAGGGAGAAGATGTCGTAATCTCAACTGAGTGGTTGGGCGGTTTACGGTTCAGAATTTCGGGTTCATGATGTTTTCGAATTTAGGGGTTTGGGTTTAGGACCCAAACCCTTGAAATATTTTGCCTTTACTGAGCACCCGGACCGTTGATGGTCCTTCTTTGGGCTGCTAGAAACGACCCCTCAAGTTTTTGAACCCTCGAAGGGGCCTTTGTTCAGAGGACTCCCAACCCACCACGGAACTCTATTTCATGCACACCCGAAATCCGAAACCCTGGCCCTAAACCGCCTCAGGTGGAGATCAGCCTGCAGCCCAGTTTGATGTCCTTTTCTCGTGTCTGAACCCAACACCCAAACCTCAAGCCCATAAACAAACCCCAAACCCTACCAACCAAACCCTACAACACAAACCCTACAACCCTACAAACCCCACAAACACTAAACCCTACCCATAAACCCACCCTCCTGTCTAGGGTTCCAGGCATGGGCCCTTAATTTGATTTGGGTCCCTTACATACACTACACAAAGTAGGGGCCCATACTTCGGATCCCTAGAAACAAGGGGAACCATACTAAGGGCGCATGGTTCCAACCTTAGATCCTGGACGCTGTACCCACATGAACTGGACACCAAGGTCCCACTTGAGGCTTAGGGCTTATGGTTTCGGGTTTAGCGTCCCACGCCCGAAGGAAGCCTTATTTTTCTTTGAGAGGTTTGGGGTGTAGGGTGTACTGAAGGGGAGCGGATGGAGTGCCAAATTCCCGACATTTCCTTTCTGTCGGAGGCTTGTCCTCTCTGAACCCTAAGCCAAAACCCCAAGCCCTAAACACTTAACCCCAAACCCCAAAGCCTTGCACATCCGCAACAAGCCCTATGGAGGTCGGGAGATGGTTGTGAAGAGGAGCGACGTTACGTCCCTCTCACACATGATGCAGAACGTGCCCTCGCCACGTTGCAAGTTTGGTTGCGGGGTGCGGGGCGCATTGTGTGGCGATCCCAACCCAAATTTTAGTTGTATCGTCTGTTGCTGAACAAAGCCATGAATATCCAGTGTTTTGCTGATCTCACCCTTATGGCTCATGAGGGTTAGGGTTCCCTTTGTCCAGAAAAGTGAGGTGGGGCCGGTCAGGAGATATAGTTGAGCCGGCGGCCTGCGATACAACATGCTGCAAGTCCCCGAATCTCCGAAAATTTTGGGGCCCTAGATTTTCCCCAACCCCAAATGCTAGGTCCTAGATCATAGGTCGACTAGCAGACTGCATGCCTTTGCTTATGACCGGTCCACAAGTCGGTCGTTATGGCAAGAGGCTTTTGAACCCTTTACTGTGCATAAGTGGCTCTTGCAAATCTACATAGGGACCGCCCGCCTGTAACTGTCTTTTCTTGAGGGCTCTTTGCTTGCTGGTGCTTAAGGGGCGGAGGATGGTGGGGTCGATATAGCTTTTGCTGTAGGGAAACGCTCCTCCATCCTTAAGCACCAGGCTCCTAGAACCTTCAGCCCTGAAACCTCAAGCATAGACCCTCAACCCGAGACCCCACATCCCGAACTCGCTCCCTGGAGACCTTGGCAGGCTTGGGATGTTCTGAATCAGACGAATGCCTTCTTAAGCAAGGCCGGGTCAATTCCCAAACACACAACTCGAACTCGAAAGCCTCAACCCCAAACCCCCAATGCTGAACCCTAAACCCTAAACCCTGAACTCCAAACCCTAAGAGATCTCCAAACTCCTACAAGCGAACCCCCTATATAACCCCCTCCTCCCCGCCAACGCGACTTAAAACCAGAAGATTCCCGAAAACCCCTAAAAGAGCCCTAAGGATGAGGGCTCTTGCCCCCAAAGCCTTAAAACCCCACACAGGTGGACTTCTCTTTCCTTCAGGCACGGTGGAGTTGCTCGAGGGGGCCTACAGGGTTTAGGGTTTGGGGTTTAGGGTTTGAGTTTAAGAGGTTGTCCCACCAAGTCAGGTCGCTCAAGACGCAACCCATGGCAAGTTAAAATATGTGGCCGTAAGTAACTTGGCCCCCAGTAGAGAATGTTTTTTCCTTATAGTGGAAACTTGAGTTAAAACTTCTTGAACAGCAACCCAGTCTAGAGGTACGGCATGTACGGGCTTCGGATTGATCCAGGGTTCAGAGTTTAGACAGGGGGTTAGGGTTTACAGGCAGAGAGTTCGCGATCGTGGCTTTTGGTTACGGGCTTCAAGGCTACACACTCAGGCAAGGGCACAGGCTGGCAAGCATGCGGGCTAGTCTAACTTTAGCTACTGGTATGACAAAGAGCATCCTCACTTGGACCCCCCCCTCCCCATTTGAGGAGAACCACGCAGGACAAATCAGAAAGAACATTCCGAACAAGTTCCTTAGCTCCCCATACCCTAACGAACCCCCAGCCTAATCCCCAATCCTTAGCCCACGACCCAGTACTACTAAACCCCCGCCTTGGTTCAGGCCGACGTCCAGCGAGCCAGGGCCCCATCGCGCGCGCTGGTGGGACTGCTGTTCAGAGTGGGCCTAGCATTCGATTCGAATGCTAGGGGTTTGTAGGGTTTAGGGCCTAGGGTTTTTAAGGCTCAGGAGGGTTTAGGGTTTAAGGGGGTTTGAGGGTTTTGGGGGTTTAGGGGCTTTAGGGGTTCAGGTTCTTTTTGGGCTTATGTGTTTTAGGGTTTGGCTAGTGGGTTTCAGGGAGTGTTGGGGGGGTTAGGGTTGTATCGACTCGAGGCCGTAGAGCTTTGGGTCTCCTCAGCTCTGAGTTCCCAAGCCCAAACTACTGCCAAGCCCCGACCCTTAAATTTCCAAGCCTAAAGCCACAATTTGAATCCCTAAATTCAATACCCCAAGCCCTAAACTCTAAATCAGGTCGTCGAGGAGCTCCGCGAGGTGCGCGCGGTGGAGGTGCCGAAGATCCTGCGCCAGGTGCAGGAGGCCGGTGGCCCCTTCGAGGGTAGGTAGGGTTTCGGGTTTGGGGCTTGGGGTTTGGGGTTTGGGGTTTGGGGTTTGGGGTTTGGGGTTTGGGGTTTAGGGTTTAGGGTTTAGGGTTTAAGGCTTATCCACCCCTACACCCTCAACATTCAAACCAGAACAGCCAAATCTAGACGAAAGGCCTTGACATGCACCACGCCCTCCAAAAACATGTGAGAGAATTCCGGAACTTGATGGCGCCTTCTGTTGTTGTGTAACTGCATTTGCGAACCCTGAACCCCAAACACCCCAAACCCCAAACCCTTACACACACAAAGAGACCAGAATCCACAGAGCTGCCCAGATGGACTTCTCCCCGATCCTCCGGCAGTTCCAGGTGCAGAAAGCTTGTCTTTCAGGGCTTGGGGTTGAGGATTTAGGGTCAGGGTCTCGGATTGAAAGTTTAGGGTTTGGGTTTTGGGCTGAGGGCATGGGGCTGAAGGTTTAGGGTTTCGGGCCTAGCCTTGGGGCTCAGAGCGCCAGTTCGCTTCGTAAACCCTGCGGAGCAAGCCAGGACCGACGGCGGATGGACGAGGAGATGGCGCAGGGAGAGTTTAGGATTTAGGGTTTGGGGTGGGGTCAGTGAGCCCGCACAGCCCCGACCAAGTGCTGCTGGGCGCAACTAGAGCCCTCCATGACCGTTGCAGACGTAGGATTTAGGTCAGGGTTTCGGGTTTATGATATGCGGGTGAGGGTTTGGGAGTATGGGGCTCAGGGTGTATTGGATTGCAGCAGACAATGCTAATCCAGCGCGCCAAGTTGTCCGCAGTGCAGCAAGGCCCTTAAATCCTAATCCCTAAACCCCATACATACCAGCAAGGGGCGATTCCAGGTTTAACACGGTATGCCCAAAACCCCAAAGCTTCTTTGAGAACCCTAAACACGAGTGCGCAGGAGCTGAGCGAAGGACTCCGGGAGGACGCAGGGGCGAGCGGGCTTAGGACAGGATGGAGTTGGCTTTGGGTGGGTTTTAGGTCAGCTCCCCTAAGCCCAAAGCCCAAAACCCTCAACCCTTCACCAGTGTGGGTTTTGAGGTTTGCCTTGTGGTACACCCGCAACCGAAACCCTAAAGCCCTGAAATTCCTAAAGCTTCAACACCCCTATTGAACCCCTTCTGGGTTTAGGCTGTAGGGTGTCCGGAACCGTAAACCCCAAAATCACTGCAGCTTAACACCTCTGAACGAGCTAGCCTCCATGACAGCCGCCGGCAGCTCTGCAGAGGAGGCCCACACCCTAAAGTGTTTTTATGCTTGTGTTTTTTTGGTTGTTTTTTTTGGCTATCTTAGGTTTTGGTGTATTGTTTGTTATATCTTATCTTATCTCTTCTGATCTGATCGTATCTTATCTTGTCTTGTCTGATCTTATCCGTTGATTTCCTAAACCCCCTTGGGTCCTAAGCCTCTAAACCGTAAGGGTATAGCACCCAAACCCGAAAAATCACCACATGACCTTAAGCCCTAAACCCGAAACCCTACACTCTAACCCTAAACCCATATGAAGGTCCCTCCTATAGCCCGTTGAGGAGATGCACAAATTGCGCCGCGACTGCGACCCTGGGGAGCTTTTGCAAAAGTTAGAGCAGGCAAGGTGCTTCCTCCTCTGTGGGTTTTGGGGTTTGGGGTGTAGGGTTTAGGCTTACGGGTCCCGTGAGTTTGTGTTTTGGTAAGGGGTTTAGGGGGTTGGGGTTTAGGGCTTGAGACTTTCGGGTTCGGCGTTGTAGGTCCCGTCAGGGCTTAGGTTCAGAGCTGCGTAGAGTAGAGTTCGAGTCTAGCTGCGTAGAGTAGAGTTTGAGTCTACATCTGCCGAGCCCTCAGCCCCTAATCTCAACCCTAAACC
This sequence comes from Symbiodinium natans, assembly GCA_905221605.1. Taxonomy (NCBI): domain Eukaryota; class Dinophyceae; order Suessiales; family Symbiodiniaceae; genus Symbiodinium; species Symbiodinium natans. The sequence goes on from CAJNDS010000069.1 coordinate 1,001,858, forward strand.
CCTAAACCACTAAACCTTAAATCCCTAAACCCTACGTAGACCTCTAGACCCTAAAGCCTTACATCCCTGATTTTCTGACCCCTAAATCGTAAACCCTAGACCTCTGGAACTGCAACGTCCCCTGAAGCTCGAGCCTGCGAAGCTGCTACGCGCCATCCGCGACTGCAAGGCCCCACCTCGTTGGTGGAGGGGTTTTGGGTTTTAAGGTAAAGGATTTAGGGGTTTAGGGAGGGTTTAGGGTTTAGAGGTTTAGGGATGTCGGGGTGTTGGGGGTCGGGGGCTTCGCTTTAGGGGCTTTGGGGCTTTAAGGGGTTTTGGGCTTTTTAGGGCTTAGGGTTCACCAAAGGATCAGGAGCCCCAACGGTTCCCCTTCATAACATGCCTTATTCCTGTAATGGCCCTTATATTCCCGAAGGGAGTGCTCTACATCCTAAACCCTAACTTTAAACTGAAACCTGAAACCCTAAACCCCCAAAACGGGGTCTGGGGTGCTGCACGGGAGGGTTCGGGTTTAGGGCCTTTTGCGGGAAGGCCTTGGGCTGATTCGGCTTTGCAGAGCCTGTAGATCGGGTCTTATTGTTTAGGGTTTAGGGTCCTTCTTTTTGGGAGCTTCTAAGGCACTGTTCAGTGAGTTTCAGTTGGATTGTTACGGTTTTTTTGGCTTGGGTTCCCCACTCCCCTACCAACTCTGAACAAAAGAGTACGTTTTGTAAGTATGAGGGCCATACCTGGAATGAAATATTCGCAGAACTCTGAATCCTAAACCCTAAACCCTAAACCCCAAACCCTAAACCTTCGCTTCCGCCTTCGGGGCACCGAGCCTGGATCCCTGAAGACGCAGCTTCGGCAAGGTCTCTTCTGACGACCTCCTGCCCATCTTGGAGGAGGTGCGTGGAGAACTTCAAGGGTTTAGGGTTTAGGGTGTTGGGGCGTTAGGGTTTTTGGAGTTTTAGGGTTTTCGGGTTTTTCGGGGTTTTAGGGTTTTGGAGCGTTAGGGTTTTGGGGTTTACTTTTTGAGGGTTAGGGTATTAGGGTTCTGGGGTTCTAGGGTTTTAGGGTTTTAGAGAATTAATTGTCGAGCTTCCCAGGTGCGCCGGCTGTCAGAGGAGGTGCGGCAAGCACGGAAGCTCGGCAGCAAGCTGTGGGTGGCGGGCTGGGCAGGGTTTAGGGTTTTAGGCTTTGGTAAGGTCAGGATGGTTTAGGGTAGGGTTTAGGGCGGTTCTTTCCCACCTTAAGACCCCTTAAGTGTAGGGTTGTTGGGTTTGTAGGGCTCATAGTTATGGGTTCTATCGGGTGTTCACGCAATAAATCGAGAAGGCTCTGAAAGGTGTCTGAGTGGTGCTGCCCGCAACCAAACCCTAAACTCCAAACCCACTTCCCCCCCCCCCCCCCCCCCCCGCCCTTTTCGACTCCAAACCCTTAAACCCTAAACCCCTAACCCCAAACTCTATCTAAACCCCAAACCCCCCAAACGCTAATCCTCAAACCCAAACCCAAACCCTAAACCCCAAACCCCTCAACCCCAAAACCTAATCCCCAAGCCCCAAGCACTAAACCTCTCAACCCCAAACCCTAAGCCCCAGGCCCTAAACCCTTAAACCCTCAACCCCAAGCTTAAACCCTAAACCCTAGACCCCAAACCCCACAAACCCCAAATCCTGAACCCTTAACTCTAAACCCTAGACCCCACGCCACAGCCAGGCCCAGCCGTGAGCTGCAAGCGGCCCAGTCGGCGCTGCAGGATGAGGTGAGCAGCGCGCGGGTCCCAGGATTCAACCCTCAAGTCCGGATCGTAGAGGGTCCCAGTTTCGGTTGAAGAAGGGTTTAGGGTTTAGGGTTTAGGGTTTGAGGCTTAGGGCTTAGGGTTTACGGTGTAGGCTTTAGGGTTTAGGGTTACGGTTTCGGGTTTAGGGTTTAGGATGAGAAGCCCTACTTCATAAGAGCTGGTAGGTTGACAGACGCCCATTTGGAAACCTGAAATGATCTAGCGAACATTGCCGAATCCAGGGGGTGTTGGAGTTTGGAATCCTTGAACCTAAAAGGGGTTCAACCCCAAAGCCCTAAACCCCAAACCCCCCTATACCCTAAACCCCAAACCCCTACAAGCTCTAAACCCTAAACCCTGAACTCTAAGCCAGAAACCCCCAAACCCTGATTTCCCTGAACCCGAAAGCCTTTCCCCAAGGTGAAGCTAGAGCTGCGGTCGGGCAACCGCGAAGTCTCGCAAGCCCTCGCCGCCATCAAGGACACTTAACTGGAGGGTTTAGGGTTTTGGGTTTCGGGTTTGGGGCACCTGCAGCCTTGAGGGAGGATGTCGGTTTTGCTACAGGCACAAGCTCTTAAATTCCTTCAAAACCCGCCAAATCCCCCCAGAACCCTGCCAAATCCCACAACACGCCCCAAACCTGCACCCCCCAAGCCCAAGACCATAAGCCGTAGAGGCTTAGGAGTTTCCGACTTGGGGGAATAGACTGAGTACCATCGGCTTATGGCTGCTAACATCGGTCGAAATTTTTTAAGTGGCCGTGGGGTGTGCTAAGTGCTGTGTGCATCAGCCCTAAGATGTGCTGCCGAGACCCTGAAGTTTGAACCCTGGACTTTGCACAGCAAACAAATCCTCAGAGCCACAAGGCTTCAGCCCACTTGGACTCTTCTCTACTACCTGTGAACCCAACAAACCCCATAAACCCTGGTGGCCCTGGTGCGGATTCGGCCTTCACAAAACCAACCTTTCACACCCTGACAAGGCCCCACAATGCTACGAAAACAACCCTTCCCCCGTCGCTGCCCCCAAGCCCACATCGCATAGCAGGCAAGGGCTTGACTAAATCCCTCAAAACTCGGAACCCCTAAACCCCGAAAGCCCCAAGCCCGAAACGTCGCCCTGGAACTGCAATCAGGCCTTAACAGCCAACGGTGCACTCCCTAAAAGCCCCCAACACACACAAACCCCACAAAACCCAAACACGGAAAAACCCCAAAGGCCCAGAAGCCCAAAACAATCCCTGAAAACCCTAAACACCCTTTAAAACCCTAAGAACCCGAAAGCCTCAATTCCGAGCCTTAGATCTAAGGTGGCAACCACGGGCCCTTAGTATGGTCCCTTACCCTTGCTTGTAGGGATCCGAAGTATGGGCCCTCATTATCTACAGTGTATATAAGGGTTAGACCACAAGAAACCCGATTCAGGGCCCATACTTGGAACCTTGGATCAGAGACCGCCAAAAGGAGGGACACATCGGAATCGACCTTAGCCAGGCCGCAGGGGCCCCCTTGCGAGGAGTGCCTGATATCGATAGCAAACGGGCATGCCCTCAACCCTGAGCCCTAAACCCTGAACCCTAAATCCTAAACCCTAAACCTCCCTACATACACCCTGAACCCTAAACCTTAAGCCCTATAAACCCAAAAAGCCCTCAGCCCCTGAACCCTAGACGCCAAGCAGAGTAACTCTTTTGTGGGTTGCAGAGTGTTCGGACTTTCCGAAACGCCCGAATGCACAGATCTCTGAATTTTCGGGCCCGTGTTTGCAGGTTCCGCTTCCGATTATGAACCCAAACCCTCAACCCTCAACCCTAGACTACCCTAAACCCTGAACCCTTTTAGAATGGTACGTAGGGGAAAAGGGAATAGGGTTTAGGGGTTGAGGGGCTTAGGGTGTAGGGCTGCTCCGTGTTGGATAAAGAGCCAGGAAAGGGATCATGATTTCGCGGGCTGCCCAATATCGCCAGCCCACCCGAAACTCTCCCAGTGACTCCAATCTTAATAGGGTTTCGGGTCTAGGGCAACACTTCACCAGGCCCATTCCCAAAATCACATTGTGATTCTGACTTGCGGCACATTCCGTAAAGAACGGGCATCGGAGTCGTCTGGCATCACGGGCCAGCGCCGGGACAGGTCTTGCAAGAGTTCAGTGTCCTGAGAGAGGCGTTGAAGCACGGGCGCCTGGATGGAGACTAAGGTTAGTAAGGTTAACCCTTTTCGTTTCCCTGCGGTTGTTGAGTATCTTTCTCGGTGAATGCGTGATTTCGAGGTGCCCTTCTGCCACTGTTTCTGTTGGTCTCTTGCTGCTTGAGGGTTTGGACGGTGTCTCGTGGAAGAAAGAGGTTTGTAAGTTGGCGCTTGCACCATCCCCCACCCCCCCCCCACCCATTCCCAAAACACTCTAAACCTGAAACCCGAAGTAACGCAAACATTCCCAAAACCCTGAGCAAAAAACCTTGCAACTCGAAATGCCCCTAAACCTTAAGCCCTAAACCCTAGACCTTAAACCCTAAACCCTATCCTTAAACCCTAAACCCTAAACCCTGAACGCTGAACCCTGAACCCTGAACCCTAAACCCTAACTTGGGGGGTTTGTGGTTTCGGGCCCTGAACCCTAAAGCCTCACAAGCAAAAGCCTGAAGCCCTCTGAAGCTGATAAACCCAAAAACCCTAAGGCCTTAAAATCCCCAAGCCCTACAACCCGAGAAGCCCCTGTAAATACTAAACCCTTAAGCCCTAAAACTGCTAAACCCCTAGAACCCACAAAATGCTAGAAGCCCTACAAACCCTGTAAACCTCAAACCCTTTCCCTGCCATGTGTGCTACTTCACACCTGAGGCAGTCGGGGCAGCAGGCCGGCTGCTTGGGGGTTTGGGGTTCGGGGGTTCGGGAGGTTTGGGGTTTATAGGGTTTCTAGGGGGCTTAAAGGGTTGAGGGAGTCATGGCCAGGCCTCCTCTGCAGAGCTGCCGGCGGCTGTCATGGAGGCTAGCTCGTTCAGAGGTGTTAAGCTGATTTTGGGGTTTACGGTTCCGGACACCCTACAGCCTAAACCCAGAAGGGGTTCAATAGGGGTGTTGAAGCTTTAGGAATTTCAGGGCTTCAGGGTTTCGGTTGCGGGTGTATTTATCCGGGGTTCTGAAGATCTGCGGAACCAGCAGATAAGGACTTGGGGTTTAGGGATTCCGTTCCGCAGGGCAAGCTGTTCAGGGTTTAGGGTAAAATCATCCGGCCGCTGCTGCCTTCCAATAAGCTTTCAGGTAAATTTTTCTAGCCGGCCTCAACCCCTAAACCCTTAAAGCCTAACCCCGAAACCCCTAAACCCCTAAACCCCTAAACCCCTAAACCCCTAAACCCCTAAACCACGAAACCACTAAGCCCCTAAACCCCTGACCCCCAAACCCTGCCCCCAAACCCGTAAAACCCAACAAAATCCGCGTTGTAGGTTTCTGAACAAGTGAGCTCTGCCCGAAGGCAGTGGAGGAAGTCCGCGGCGTGCGGGCAGCGCGGGCCCCGGGCAGCCTCGGAGACCCTACGACCCGAAGGCCTTAAGGTTTTAGGGGTTCAGGGTTTGGGGCTTTAGGGTTTTTCAGCCCCAAGCCCTAAACCCCAGGCTATTGAGATTGGTTTTACAAGGAGTGCAAGGATGCATGAGAACCAGCGAAGAAAGGGGAGAATGCTGCAAACTAACATAGACGCAAAATAGGGGGGGTCTTTTGCCCCTCTATATTATATCATTGACAGCGCCGGCATCCATGGAAGTATTTTTCAAGTGCGCGAGAACAGTAAAAATAAATGCGCTTTTTCCCCTTGTCTTTTTCCTGTTCGCCATGGGCCTCGTAGCCGCCGTAAGCATCGTAAGTTGAGCAAAGCATCGTCGGAGTCAAGGGTAACATTCTCTCCTCTCAAGGTGAGTTTCCCTAAACCCTAAACCCTACACCCTACACCCGAAACCTAAATCCCAAACCCTAAACCCCAAACCCCAAACCCCTAAGCACTCCGTGTCAGCTCCCTGAGGCAGTTGCCTCCATGACCAGCACCGTCCTGGAGGCGGTCATGGGTTGTGGTAGCTCAGGCTTTTCCTGTTTAGCTAGGGCTAGGGCTGAGGCGATTAGGGTGCTTCGGGCTTTTCGGTGTTTAGGGCTTTCAGGGCTTTTCGGGTGCTTATGGGCTTCCTTGGTACAGGCTCTGGGATGAAGCTTCTTCAGTCCGGCCTTGTGGGTTGTGGGCGGGGGGCGGGGGGTAAGATTTGGGGTTTCCGGTGCTGCATTGGGGTTGTTTGCGACTTCGGACTTGGGGTTGGAGACCCCAAGCCCTAAATCTAAAACCCTGAAGTCTAAACCTTAAACTCTAAACTTAAACCCTAGACTGGAGTTGAGGAGAGGAGTTGCATCTTAGGGCTTGGAGTTTCTGATTCGGAGTGCATATTTCCTGTTTTTGGGGTTCCCACCCCTTTTGCTGGACATTTTGAGGGATGAGTTTGAATTGTGAACCAATTGGGGTCAATCCGCATGTAGCTGCACGTGTCTGGCTGCCCTATTTTGCACCCTAAACCCCAAACCCGACCCTTCCAATCCCAAGCCCTAAAACCCCGTAAACCCTAAATCCTGAATCCTAATCCCCAAAGCCCTGAAAACTCAAACCTTATGCGGAGGCTGTGGACCTTGCCCCCATGATCTCAGAGATCCAGGCGCCCACGTGTGGGCTTCATCGGGTTTGCCTCATGTCATGCCTTAGGGTCGGCCCCCAAGGCAGTCGTGGTCACCTCAAGCCCCTCAGTTTTGCGGGCCCGAACTTGTTCCTGATCACCCAGGGGCACAACCGAACCCAAAGCCCCATCCCCTTGCCGTAACCCTCAAATCCCACACTTAAGCGTTTAGGGTTTAGGGCTTAGGGCCCTAAGCCCGCCACGCATCATGGCGCCTCTTCCGGGGTCGGCGAAGAACGGGGCCTTCAACAAACGGCAGTGGCACTCAATGATCTTACTGGTTCTTAGCAGGGAATGGCGGAATTAGGGTCCCTTAACAGCTGTCTAATTAGACCACCCTAAACCCTACACCTTCAACTACTCGCTCTTAGTCGGGAGTTAGGGAAGTAGGGTCCCGATATTGGGGGGCAGAAAGCACCTAATTTCCAAATGCCCTACTGCATAGGACCTACAGTAAGTGACAGACTAATCCCTAAACGGTGGAAACCCTACAGCCCTAAAGCCAAAAACTCCTAAATCCTAAGCTCTATAAACCCTAAACCCTGAACTCTAGAAAGTCCCAATCCCTGGACTCCGTAGCTTGGGACTGTTCTGCCAGGCCGTGCGCAGCAAGGCCGCCTGACTTGGATGATCCCTAAACCCTAACCCGAAACCCGAAACCCAAAACCCTAAACCCTAAACCCTAAACCCTCCACCCAAACCCTAAACCCCAACCCTGAATCCGCCCTGAAACCACTTGAAGCAGGGCCACTTGCAAAGAATCACGGGGCCGGCTGGGTCAGGAGTTTAGGGTGTCAACCTGAACCCGGTGTTTAACTAAACCGTCAACCGGCTTTAGGGTTTAGCGTTTAGAGACTCTTGGGCCTGTTTCGGCTTCCACATGTAGGTTCATGTCAGTCTCTGGGGCACAGCTGTCTCGGACGCCTTGTTCATTCAGGGTTTAGGGCTTAAGGCTGAGCGGTGCCCTATGTGACACCAGTAAAGTTGACAGGGTTGCTGCTAAGGTTACGTGAGTTCAGCTGCCGAGGTGCGGAAATCCGATTTTGGTTGTGACGTCGCATGCAACCCTAATCTAAACCCGAACCCCAAACCCCGGGACCCCTAAACCCCGACGCCCTAAACCCCAAACCCAAAACCCAAACCCCTAAACCACTAGACCAGTAAACCGCTGGAGCCGTATAGACGCTACTCGTCAGGTTGAGGTCTCCTCTGCCTTGAAGCCGCGCGCCCGGCCGAACAGGGTTTAGCCGCCGTGACTCCTTCAACCCTAAACCCAAAATGATAGCCTGGCTTGGCCTATGCACCTTAAACCCTGAAGCCCAGCACCCACCCCCCCTCCGATCCACCAAACTTCAGGCCCACAAACCCCTACACTTTAGGGTTTCGGTTTCAGGGTTTAGGGTTTATGGTTTTAGGGAGCCTGCTCCAAAACCCGGCACTCGACATGAGGCGTCAGGGCGACCAGATGACGAAGTGCACAGCTCAGTGCATTGGGGGCGAACCCAGGGTTCCAGGGTTTTTGCGTTTAGGGTCTAGGGGGTTCAGAGTTTAGGGTTCGGGGTTTCTAGTTTAGGGTTTGGGGGTTAGAGTTTAGGGCTGAGGGATTTCGAGTTTGGGGTTTAGAGTTTAGGGTTGAGGGTTCAGAGTTTAGGGTTTGGGTTTCGGATTGTTGGCTTCGACAACCCTAAGCACTCGTAGCCCTGGAGGCCCACGGGTGCAATCCCCCAACCCAGAACCCAACCCACGTCTCTAATCCCTCAACCCTTTCACCTCTAAACCCTGAAACCCTACATCCCTAAACCCTTTAGCCTTGAATCCATAACTCCTACATCCTTAACCTGAAGCCGCTAAACCCGAGGTCAGACTTTGCGGTCGCCCTCGAGGCGCACCTTAGTGTTCAAGGTTCTTTGCGTCCTAATTAAAGAAGCAGATTACGGAACGTATTCAGCATCAACGCATATAAACGCATATGTAGGGTTCCCTTATGCCCTAGTTGGGGGTGTAGCGGCCTAGCAGGCCCGGACGCAAGCAGGTGGAACTAACGGATCTAGGCTTCCGGAAGGAAGTAGGGAATTAGGTATCATCCCTCAAAATGTGAAGTAGGATTTTAGGGTTTAGGGTACCAAATTCCCTTTTTTCCTAGAAAGACCGGACCCCAGTAAGCCGGCGCAAAGCAGAGCAGAGGATTAAAAGTACCCTCAAAGGAACCCTCCAAACACCTACAAAGACTACTGAATTACCCGAAACCCTAAATCCTTACAAGGCCCGAAATGGTACCAAAGTCCCTGCTTTACTACTTCACTACTTCCCTACTCACAACCACGGCGTGTGGAGGGGCATTAGGGTTCGTGGGTTGGGACTACTTACACTCAACCCTCAACCTTCAACCCTCAACCCTAAATCCTAAACGCTTAGGGCCACTTCAGGCTCAGTTCCTTTAGAGCGGTGGGCCTCAAGCCCTACGTGCGCTACATCCTAAATATCCTGAACCCTAACTCCTACAAATTCAAGCCACTAAACCTCATAAATCCTAAACACCCTTCAAAACCCTGAAAACCTAGAACCCCAAGCCCTGAAGCTTAAACCAAGTCGCCCAGTCGACCCGAAACCCGAAACCCGAAACCCGAAACCCGAAACCCGAAACCCGAAACCCGAAACCCGAAACCCCAAACCCCAAACCCCAAACCCCAAACTCTAAACCCTAAACCCCAAACTCTAACCCTAAACCAAGAGGTTGAAGGTTCAGGAAGACTAACCAGGAGCTGAGGGGCCACTTTTCTCTGCTGCTGACCTCCTTCCGCGAGGTGGGGGGGGGGTTTAGGGTTTAGGGTTCAGGGTTTAGGGTTTAGGGTTTAGGGTTTAGGGTGGAGGGGCCTAGGGGGTTTTTAGGTTTAGCGCTTTTTTGGGGGAGGGTGGCGCCCTGTTTGGATGTCAGGGCGGGGCTTTCGGCATCTCAGGGCCTTTGGGGGATTTAGGTTTCAACCCAAAGCTGAACTCTAAACCCTTGGCCCTGAAAGCCAAAAGCCTCGGAGGCTCCGTGTGCCACCAAGGCGGTTTCAGGGTTTGGGCTTAGGGCTCCTGAATTTTAATATACCATAACATCCAAACGCAGTAGATATTTTAGCTTCCTAGCTTCCTTACTACCCTGAACCCCAAACCCAGAAACCCGAAACCACCCTGAACCCTAAACCCCGAACCTTGAAGCCTAAGCCCCGGTTGAGGGGACCGGAAGAAGCTGAGGTCTGCGACCAGTCCGGTGTGGAAGCCTCGGCTCAAGAGCTGGATGTTTAGGTTCTTGGGTCGGGCTTGTGGGGTTTACAGGGTTTATGACCCTCCTGTGTCCAGTATAAGGAAAAAGACTCTCGAAAGGGTCTACCTGGAAAAATGCCTTCTCATAAGCCTCACGAGAAACTATGTAACCCCACGCCTTAAGACCCTCAGCGCAAAATACATCCTACACCCTAAGCCCTAAACCCTGAACCTAAACCCTTTTCGTCCCAAGTTCAGTGCAATCACCTAGCTTGCCAATCAAGTCCTTTTGGATTTAGGGCTTCGGGTTCACGGGGGCACATAGCCCAAACACCTGTTCCCAAGACCCAAAGCTCGCAGCCCTAGACCCTAACCCCAACCCTAAACCTTAAACCCTAAACCTACATGCTAAGCCCGAAGCCCAAAGCCCAAAGCCCAAAATCCTCGATGACGCGAACTTAGGCCGGTGCCTCTTCCCGCACCTGCGAGCAACTTCTGCCGGGAGCCCCGAGGAGTTTTAGGGGGGGCAAGTCTGCCTGAAGGTTTAAGCCCTACATGCCGTTTTTTGGGGGGTACCCGGTTTAAGGGTTAGGCTTCAGGCACGATAATCAGAACTAACATGCCCCAAATTGTAAGCCTCTATTCAACTTAAAGCCGAGGAAATGATCCTGCTTTCGCTATGATCCTAAGTGTATCGTAAGCCTACACCCTATCCTTCGCTTTCTCCTGTCCGCTGCTTTGACACGAAAACCTGAACTTGGACCTAAACCCTAAACCCTCAACCCCAAACCATTGCACCTAAAAAGAGAACGATAAGAACACTCCACCACCCTCAACCCTTAAACCCCAAACCCTCGGCACAAAAAGAGGTGCAGTGTCTATTAAGGTTTTGAAGAGATCCTGAACCCTCACTCGAAAAGCCCGCTCCACACAGTGAACCTTCCATGAAGTCCTAAAAGCCCAAAGCCTACACCCCCAACCCCCAATTAAACCCTAAACTCTAAACCCTGCACCCGTAAACTACTGAGCCGCTAAAGCTCTAAACTCTAAAGCCACCGAGGCAGAGCGTCCTGGACCAGCGGAAGCCGCCGAGCGCGCCAGAGGCCGGCCGGCGGTTTTGAGGGCGTAGAGCTTGGGAGTCCTAAACCCAAAACCCAAAACCCAAAACCCTAAACCCTAAACCCTAAACCCTAAACCCTAAGCCCTAAGCCCTAAGCCCCAAACCGGTGGTTTTTAAGTGTCTTTAAAACATCGAGTTGCTTCAATGCTGTTATGGGCAATGGGAGTACATTTAGTCGGCTAACACGCGTTTCATATCAAAATGCATGAAGTGCCATCTGGAAGTATAGGCTCTGATTGTTAATATGCTTAACTTTTCTTTCGTCCAGATTCAGCAGTGAAAAGGAACCGTGAAAGTTAGTTGTGTGTCCCGACAACTGTCCCCTGATAAAAGCATTGCCGTTGATGGTAGAAACAAAAAGCTCACTAGGATATGAAGCGGGGTAAAGCGTCAGCCTGAACATTGGGCTGTTGATTTTCGGCTTTGCCTCCCGAGGCTTCCAAACCCCAAACCTCAAACACGCTTTGGTTTAGGGTTAGGGTGTAGGGTTTGGGGTTTAGCCCCCGAGATAGAACCTAGGACGTAAGGGGCCTTGGAGTTTAGTGAAAGGCTAGGGCCTCTGTTAGGAATAATCCCAAACCCAGAATAGGGCCGTTACTGTAGTAATCAAAGTTTCAGCAATATTGCTTGACTAAGGGTTGATTAAGGGGCTTAGGGCTTTGATCGTTCAATTTTGGTGCGGCCCCACCCCCCTAGCCCTCCGAGCTTTGGGTTCTTGACTTCAGCACACGGTTTGCGGTGAAAGGGTTCAGGGCTTAGGGTTTATGAGTCGTTTACGATAACCCTCATCCCCTTAAGTCCTAAACTTCCTAAACCCTAACACCAGGTCTTGGTAGGGTTCTCAGCCCTGAAAGCAGCAGGAGCCCCTGATGGACTTGCGCCAGAAGCTTCGGGACACGCAGTCGGTGTTGGGGCAGGTGCCGAAGTGGGACGGTGTGTTGAGGGTGTAGGGGCGTGGGGCCACAGGTAGACGTAGAGTGTGGGGTGTAGAGTGCGGGATGCAGTTGCAGGGTGGAAGGTGTAGGGTTTGGGGTGAGGGATGTTTGTGCAAAGTGCAAACTACACAAGCAGCAAGTAGCAAGAGCAGCGTAAGGTGTTGGCTGCTGGTCTCAAGGCTGAGGGAGGTAGGCCACGTCTTGAGAATACAAGGTACAATGCCGGCGCAGCCGGGTTCCACTCAAGCCAACAGACATCTTAGACAGGGGTTGCAAACCCTGAGACCTCAAAGCTTCCAGTGTGATTCAGATGCACAGGTTTTAGGGCTTAGGGTCATTGTACCTTAACTAAGCTACGGGTCAGGGAGCCCTTAGCTGTGTTGCTGTGAGGAAATTTCAGTTAAGCTACCACAAAGCGGAAACGAGATTTGTTGTTTGTACGGTCATATGACCGACGCCCCAACCCCAGGATGGGCGGGGTCGTAGTTGGCAATGCCAGTTTTCCTTTGATCTGAAGAGTAGCCAACGATGATGTTCATCCTTAGCAGCAACCATCAGCAACCCAATAAAACCTGAGACCCCCCCCCCCCACGGTACGAACAGGCCGGCACCCGCCACGAGGAGGCCATGATGCGCGCCAAAGCAAGCGCCAGGTCCGTGCCCCGAGGGTTAGCGGGGCCCTGTAACCCCAAAGCCTGAAGCCGGCCTATCCCTGGGCCTACACCCAGACCTACACGCTACAGTCTACAGCCCAAAGCCTGAAACCTAAACCCCAAGCCCTGAAAGCAACTGGGCCAACAAAGCCCTGAGCTTGTCTTTTCGGCTTCGGGCCTATTTACCGTGAAAATATGAAGCCCTTCACTTGATCAGTGAGGCCACCAGACATCCGAACTCGTTGATTGCATGAGACTTGCACTCAGAAAGCTTCTAGACGTGCTACCTAAACCCTAAACCCTCAACCTCAACCCTCAACTCTGACCTTGAAGCCCACACCCATCCCCATGATGCCACCCTAAGCCCGTTCTTCAGCTGCAGCTGTGTGGCTGAACCCCAAACCCCAACCCTAAACCCTAAACCCTATAAACCCTACACCCTAAACCCTAAACCCTAAACCCTAAACCCTAAACCCTAAACCCTAAACCCTAAACCCTAAACCCTAAACCCTAAACCCTAAACCCTAAACCCTAAACCCTAAACCCTAAACCCTAAACCCTAAACCCTAAACTCCAAGCCTTCCGGACTTGCAGGTTGGCTCAGGCCGCAGCCTTGGGCGTGTCGTTCCCCAAACCCCCAAACAGCCAAAAGCGGAAAACATTTAGGTTCGGGGTTTGGGGTTTAGGGTTTAGGGATCGGGGTTCAGGGTCTCTGCGTTCAAAATTCAACTATAAATGGTAGTGTACCATGATGCATGGCATTGTTGGTAGAGCTTCAGCGTGCTTGATGAATTTTCGCTGGATGTTCGAGAGTGTCCGGTAGCTGTAAATGGAATCCATGTGGGCACTTCACGAAGGACTCGGCTACCCCGAAGATATTCCAAAAACACTACTGTAGAAGCCGTACTGTAGGACGCCCTCACAAAACGTCCCCTTGTTGCAGGTCCTCCTTGGGGTAGTAGCATCTGATCCTGGAAGGGCAGCTTCGCACTCCTTAACAATCCCAAAAACCCTTAAGCCCTAAGACCCGTAAAGCTCCTATAAAGGCCCTAGCCACCCCCAACAAAACCCTGAAAAACGAAAGCCCCTGAACCAGCCCTAAGCCGCTAACTCCTTACCCCCCACCCCCCCTCCTTAAACCCTAAGCCGCCCCAGAACTTCCGAGCAAAGGCCGAGCCCATGGTAGCGCCCTGGGAGCCCGTCGCCCGGGAGCCCCTGGTGCGGGAGCCGCGCGCCCCCGAGCCGCGCGCTCCCGAGCCCAGGACGTGTGCGGCCCCAGTCCGAGACAAGGGGTTTGGGGGTGTAGTTTAGGGGTTTAGGGTAGTGTAGGATTTAGGGTTTCGGGGGTTTAGGGATTTGGGGGTTCTGAAAGCCCAAAACCCCCAAACCCTTGATCCTGGAAACTCCTCGCACCCCTAAGCCCCTAAACCCCCGCCAAACCCCTAAACGCCCCTAACACCCCTAAGCCCCTAAAACCTCTGGTGAACATGAACCCTGCACCCCTAAACTCCATAAACTCCCTAAACTCCCTAAGCTCCCTAAACTCCCTAAACTCCCGAAACCCCCTAAACTCCCTAAACTCCTAAACCCTTCCTAAACCCGAAACTTTCAGAAATCCTGAGCTATCACCAAGGCAGGAGGCCAGCGCGGCCACGCCTTCGAGCTTTGCAAACGTTTCATTTCCTAGGTAGGCCCTTGGTACATCTACATTTTCCCTCTTTTGGGTTTAAGAGGACCATGTCTCGGAATATTCTTGGTGCATTCTATGTTTTCCCTTATTGGGTTTCAGAGGATCATATTCAGGAACATTTGTTTCCGAGGTTTTCAGGGCCATCCTCGTTTCCCAGGGGCTGAAACAAGCTCCCAGGAACCCTTGTTCCCCACGCGGCAGGGGACTCCCAGATGACTTATAGAGTTTTGGGTTCAGGCTCTAGGGCCTCTAGGGTTTAGGGTGTAGCCCTGTGACACCTTGAGCTACACTCTTACTGTAGAGGGAGGCGCCTTCCGGACGTAGCCGCAGAATTGCATCAGGGCGGAAAAGTCGCCTTTGATGCTGGAGGTGCATCACAGCAGGGAGTGGTGGAGAACAGTGCAGTGCTCTAAACCCTTCTTCTCGGCTTTCGTAGCCGGGGCTTCTTTTCAGGTCAGTTCGGCACTGAGGATGAATCACATGAAGGACACTGAATCTACGCGTGTATAGGTTCAGGGTTCAGGAAGATTCTTGAGACAAGCAAAACCCGCGGAGCTGAAGAGGTTAGTTTGTGATGTCGGGCTTAGGGGCTCAGATCAGGCCCCCATGTGGTGTCCCAGATGCGTCTTTAGAGAGTTTGGGGTGTCCTGTCCTAAACCCTAATCCTGAGCCCTGGCCTCGGTTCGAGTTTGGGGTTGCAGCAATGAGAGCGAGAGCTCTGGCCCGAAGGCAAGAGGACCAAACGACAGATGCGAAACCCCCTCAAACCCCGAACCCGGAACTGCCTAAACCCCAAACCACCTAAACCCTAAACCATAAAGCCTAAACCCTAAACCCGAAGCCCTAGAGCCTAAACTCTAAGCCAAGCAAGATGACCGAGCAACAGATGGAACACCCTTCCGAAACCAAACCTTGCCTTCGCAGAAGCTCATCCCTCTTGCGACTCCCTGACCAAACAGCCCTGAACTTCGGTTTTGGGTTTAGGGCTGTGCCCCCGTAAAGCCCCGAAACCCTGAACCGAACCCCAATTTCTTCACTTCTAGACCACAAGAGGTTTCGAGGTTTCCTCCAGCTTTGCAAGCCATGGCCGCGGATCTCGAGACCTTTCTGCAGGAAGAGGTGGGCGCTCTAAACGCCGACGAAGAGGAGGACGACACCCTGGAGATCCCGAAGCCCAAATCCCTAAATACCCTAAGCCCTAAATCCGAAACACGAAGTACCCTAAACCCTCAACGAGGACGAGTACGCAGATGTGGACTGGTGCGACCCGGGGGAGGTGGAGGAACCTGGCTTGCAGGACTTTGCTGCTTGATGAATTCAGGGTGCTCAGGGTTTCTAGGGTTTTGAGGGCCGTCTGCAAAGTTTTGAAGATGCCAAGCCCTGAGCCCTAAACCCTAGACCATGCATTATGTACGCCTTGCTGGTGTAGGGTTGGATTTAAGACAAAGCCCCTAAAACCCTCAAGCCCCTCAACTCTAAACCCTTAGGCCCCCGAAGCCCTTACACCCTAAACCCCTAAACCCTAAGCATAAGCCCCCAAATCCTTAAACCCCAGTCCTGAGACCTTGACCCTAAACCCTAAACCTTGAACCCTAATTTAGAAACCCTAAGCCCGAAACCCGCCACGAGGAGGAGGAGGAGGCTGCAGAGCCGGCGGCGGAGCCGCGTGGCCGAGTCGCCGAACAGCCTGGTGGACCCCCGAAGCCCACTAAGGAGGCCCTTTGCAGCTTTCAGGTTTAGGGTTTCGGGTTCAGGGTTTAGGTCTAGAGGGTTCAGGGTTCAGGGTTTCGGGTTTAGGGTTTACTTCTTTTCGTTGGGGTCCTTTTGGCGTACTTCTTTTAAGCGTGGGACCCAAAAAGGGACCCTAATCCAAAGAGCTACGCACGCAGCGGTGTAGGATTTAGGGTTATGGGAGTAGGGTGTAGTGTTTTAGGGGTTTAGGGTATTTTAGAGTCATAGGAGCTTAGGGGTTATCCAGCTTCGGGGCTTCGGGAAGTCTTGGACAGCGGAGTGCATAGCTTCGGGTGGTTCGGCAAGGTTTGGCGTTTTAAGGCGTCTTTAGGTTGCGGCGAGAAGCCCAACTACCTTGAAGGAGGCGGAGGAGGCCAAGAGGCTGCGGAGGCAGGCGGTGCTTCAGCACCGCACCCTCTCCCTCTGCTGCGTCGCCCGGCTTGCGTGGCTGAGCCTCAGACTGATTGGGGGTTGGGGACGTTGGGGACATTAGGGTTCCGGGTCTTAATCATGGTTTTTGGGGTTTAGGAAGCCAACATCCGAAACTTCGGGGGTTTAGGGTTGTAGGGCTTTAGGGTGTTGGGGAACCGGAATCCTTAACTCCAGGGTCTGGGCTGACACCCTAAAACCTTAAACCCGAAACCCGAGAAGCCCCAAAGCCTTAACACCCTGCCCAACACAAAAACAGGTCCCTAACCCGTAAACCCCCGTAAACCCTCAAGCCGAAAACCCCAAACCCCCAAATCCCTAAACCCCATAAACCCCATAAACCCCATAAACCTTGTAAACCCTGCAAACCCTGTAAACCCTATAAACCTTGTCAACCCTATAAGAAACCCTATAAACATTCCCGAGAGCATGCGAGGAACAGGATGTGCAACCAGGACCTCCTGCAGGCGGCGCTCCTCTCCCTGGCGCCCGACTGCCTCAAGGCTTGTTGCGCGAGCGGCTTGGGTTTTTTTTGTAGTTTGGGGCTTTTGGGGTTTTAGGGTTTTAAGGGTTTTAAAGTTTTTGCGCTTAGTGCTTTAGGGTTTCGCGTTTGGGGTTTAGGGTTTTAGGGTGAGGGCTTTTATTGTGGGGAGTGGGGTTTGGGGGTTGAACATGTCTTTTAAACGGAGATCCTAAGCCCAAAGTGTGAACCCTGCCTGGAACACACAAGATCCTAAGCACTCCACGCTGAACACTCCCTAAACCCTAAACCCCAAAGCCCTTAAACCCATGAAACCCCAACACCCTCGAATGCAGCCCCTAGAACCCTCAAGCCCACCCTAGAGCCCTGGAACCCCAACTTGCTGATTCTTCAACCGGCAACTCGAGACATCGGTTCCCATGTAGCACGAAATTACAGGGCTCTACAAACCCTAAACCCCAATCCTACGCCCCCTCCCCCGCCCCCCAAAGGCCGGCGTGGGCCAGGCGCTGCAGAACCTGAAGGCCGCGCCTAAACCCTCACTCCACCGTAAAACCCTGAACCTCCCGTAAGCCCTCAATCTCCCTGTCCCCCTCTGTAAACCTCGAGGCCACGCTGAGAGCCTCCGACTCGCCAGCGCAGAGGGGGACCCAGGAGGCCTGTTTCGGGGCATTTTTTCCAAGCTTGGCGTGTTGGGGTTTAGAGGGTTTTGGGGGGTTTGGGGGATTTGGGGGGTTTAGGGGTTTAGGCGGGTTTTAAGTTGAGGGGTTAGGGGTTTAAAATTTTTGGGTTTAGGGTGGGGTTAAGAGGCGACGCCAGTTTAGGCAGCCAGGGTTGGGGTTTAAGGCTTCCGGGGGCTCAACGCCCGTACACTCTGAATCCCAAAGCCTGACCATGCGTGAACCGTAAACCCCAGGCCTTAAATTATTCAATGCTGAGCCCAATACCCCGAAAAAGAGTTTAGGGTTTGCCGTTTAGGGTTTAAAATGCTCTGATTGTAAAATAAATCCCTTGTTCCCCACCCCAGAATCAGTGTGCAGGTCCAGCCCAGCTTGGTGCGGCTTCTCCGGGCTCTGCACAGCTCCCCTAAAGATCTGGGCGCTGAGGCGTGAGCCACCACATGGGGTTTAGGTTTTGGGGTTTAGGGTTTAGGGTCCCCCCAAGCCCTATACCCTACACCCTACACTCTGAACCCTAAACCCAAAACCCTAAACCCTAAATCCTCAACCCTTAAAGCCCTTAACTCTCCAAAGGCCCTTCGTAAGAGGAGTGGGTGCTGCTTCTGGTGGCCCGTTGCCGCGCGGAGGGGCGAGCCAGCCGCCTGGCCATGCGCCTGCCCCTACCGCCGGCCAAGTCTTGCCTGGGCCTCCTGAGAAACCCAGGGGAGGAGAGTGAGGTTTAGGGTTTGGGATTTAGGGGGTGCATTGCCTGCAGTCCCCCAAAGACCTGTGAGTAGGGGCGTGGAGGGTGCATTAATGGAGGTATTTCAGACCATATCCTAAGATTTTCCCCTGAAAGGCAACCCCAAGCCGTCCCTTTCTACTTCTACCCGACGCGCATCACCTTAAAACCCTCAACCCTAAAGTCTAAAGAATAAACCCCAAACCCTGAACCCTAATCCTGGGCCCTGAACAGGAGGCTGGCCAACTTCAGGCATGCGTGTCAAAAAACTCTGAAAAGCTTCCTGGTCGTGGACGCTTAGCGTTGAGGGTTTCAGTGGGTTCGGTGCTCTCCAGTTTCAGGACCTGGTTGAGGACACCGAACCCTAAGCCCCCTAAACCCCGTAAACCCTAAACCCAGACAGGTCTGGGCCGAGATCTTCGACCCCCAGGCGCGTCGCTGGAGGGGCCTGGTCCCGCCTGCAGAGCGGCGGGTGCCTGGTGAGGCCCGGATTTGCACATGCGGTGCGTGTTTGATTGAACAACCGCAGGGCACAGGACAGACAGACCAATATGCATCAGTTGGGTGTGGAGTCATGTGTTTTTTCTGCAACATGTTGACAGTAAGTGAAGACGCCTTTCCGTTGGCGCTAGGCAAAGATACAATGTGTTGGAGTATTGTTGGAAGTCGAAGCCTGGGCCATGGGCTTGACACCGCAGTCCCGGAGTTAGGGTTCAGCGCGTTGACAGGTTTGTAGGTTTCAGGGCTTAGGGATCGAGAGGTTGGGGAGGACTTCACTGCATGGGAGGCCATCTGGGTACTTGCGATGGGACCTCGAAACGACCTGTGGGACGTGACGCGGCGCTACACACGCTGGAGCGTCGTGTGCCAGGCGGCCAGAGTTTTCAGTGCAGGTGCAGGTTTCTATGGGTGTGGTGTAGGGCCTAGGGATTCTGCAAACGGGTTTATGGTCGGGAGTCTAGGGTTGGGCATTAGTGTTGCAACCCTGACCCCTTGCCCCTTAAGCCTTACCCCCTAAATCGTAAACCCTAAATCGTAAACCCTAAACCCTCTACCCCACGAAGCCCTGAGCCCCGATGCCCCGAAACTCTCAGGCTCGCGGGTCCTTGACGAAGCCCTGGGAGCAAATGCTGCAAACCTTGCGGCTTCGCGAGGTCGAGAGCGAGCGTGGCTGGGAAGGCTACTGGACTTTAGGAGCTTCGGGTTGTAGACTTTTGAACACTAAACCCTAAACCCTAAACCCTAAGCCCTAAGCCCTAAGCCCTAAGCCCCAAGCCCCAAGCCCCAAGCCCTAAGCCCTAAGCCCTAAGCCCTAAGCCCTAAGCCCTAAGCCCTAAGCCCTAAGCCAGAAAATGCTTTCAGGTTTCGGGTTTAGGATGTAGGAACCCTGAACACCCTAAACCCCTCAGGTTTTAGGACTTGTAGGATTCGTAGGTCTATGGGGTTTTAGAGTTTTCCCTTACAGGTTGTGCACGATGCAGGGTTTCGCCCCAAAAAAGATCAAAAAAGACAAAAGCCCAAGACAGCCCATGAGTCCAAGGCTTGAGGGAGGCCAACTCCTTGGACCAAGAGCGGCTCAAGGAATTGGCCTCCAAGGAGCGGGGGGGGTGCAATTGTTCAAAAAATCGGGTTTTTGGCGAGTTTTGGGGGTTTTAAGGGCTTAGGGTTTTTTTTGGGGGGTTAAGGGTTCAAGGTTCGGAGTATAGGAGGTCAACCGTTGACCCCTTCGATGACCTTAAACCCTACACCCTAAGCGCAAACGTCGAGCGAGAGCGCGAGCACCGAATCCGGCAGCATGATCAGGATGTCGAGGCAACAGCCAAAGAAGACAATTGAAATCTTGAAGACTCTTGGACTCAACCTGGGTCCCTGTCCGGTATAGGACCTTGCAGCAGTCAGTGTTTTCCGAAAGTAAGGACGAGAGAGAGAGAGAGAGAGAGAGAGAGAGAGAGAGAGACAGAGAGAGAGAGAGAGAGCGAGAGAGAGAGAGAGAGAGTCCACCACCGGGCGAACTCGCCCGGGGCTTGACCCCTAACCCTTTGAAAGAAATAGAGAAAGAAAGCAAGAAAGAAAGAGAGAGCGGGGGAGAGGCAGGGACATAGAGCGAGAGAGAGATCGAGGGAGAGATAGAGAGAGAGCGAGAGAGAGAGAGAGAGAGAGAGAGAGAGAGAGAGAGAGAGAGAGAGAGAGAGAGAGAGAGAGACAGAGAGAGAGAGAGAGAGAGATATAGAGAGAGAGAGAGAGAGAGAGAGAGAGACAGGGAGACAGGGACAGGGACAGGGACAGGGACGGGGACAGGCACAGGGCCAGTGTCAAGGACAGGGACCGGCAGGGAGGGAGGAGTGATGCTTGAAACATTGCGTGCAGCTTTTCCACCTCGCTCTTGGCGAAACATGTCTTCCGACAGCACGCTTTTTTGTAGGCCCACACCTTCGATCAAATAATAAAAGGCTTCCACGCAGGTTCCATGTCCACAGCGTAACCCAACCCTCGCTTTCCCGTACTTTGAAGACGGTTTTCATTAACGAGATGAACTTTTCGCGTGGTGAGTACGCCGAGATGGTCTTCTTGGTGCGGCTCCTGAGTGCAGCACCAGCGCGCCTGTGGATGAGAAGCAATCATCCCGAAACGAAACCCGAAATCTTAAACCACGTTGTTTAGGCGTAACCCGCATGGCCCACATTCACCAATGTGCAACATTCCCCGAACTCCCGAACCCGTAAAGCCCCCCGAAGCCCCTTAAGCTTCTAGGGTTTGGGGTTTAAACCCCAAACTTAAACCCCTAACCCTGTCTGAGCATCTAAGCCCCAAACCTCAAAGCCTCTAAACCCCATAAACCCTAAGCCCTAAACCTAAGGCCCAAGCCCTGCCCTGCAGGAGCCCCTCCCCGGCAGCCGGGCGGCATTCCGCCACCACCGGCTCTATGTGCTCAACTCGCAACTGAAGCAGAGCCAGTGCCTGGGCAGGGTGTTGGCTTTCGGGTTCGGTTTATAATTAGGGTTTGAGCTTTCGGGGCGTAGGGTTTCCGGGTTGTGGGGCCGAATTAGGGGGTGTACGGGGCTCCGAAGTCAAGGGGCCTCCACCCGAGTTGTCCGACACCATGTATCATTGGCTTTTGGCTTGGCATGGGGTCATTGGATGTAACACGCACGAGACTCAGTGAGCTTCATAGACAATCTTCTTCCGCAAGCTCGTGGCAAGCTGCAACGTTTTCTATATTTTTGGAGGTCTCGGCCCGACCCACTAGCGGTCTGTCACTCTGTCACTCTGTCTTCCATGAAAAAGCATTCTGGGCACCCCCCTCCCCACCCCCAACCTCATTTTGGGGTGCAAGCATGGGAAGCGGGAATTTTTCATCCGAATTCCATGCAACGCCGACGGCAGAGAAAAGTAACTCCAAACCCTCTTAGCGTCATGCGGCTACTGGGCTACCATGTCGCAAGATGAACGAGTTTGGCATGTTCGAGCTCGGGCTTCGGGGCTTGAGGAGCTTTTATGCCTCAGCTCGTCGCAATCAAGCTTCCCCCTGCCCATTGCTACCCGAAAGACCTAGACCTGAGCCTCTAGACACAGGATTGTGCAAAGTTCCAAGCCAATCGGCTTGTTTCAGGGCAAGGACCCCGAGACTCTGCAAAGGTGACTTGACTTGCTGTTCGGCCTTAGGACCCTTGCCCCAAACCCCTTTAGCCCTAAACTTTCAAAGTAGCTGACAGATGAGATGGGCAACAGCATCCCTTAACTCAACCCCGGCACCCTCAAAATCCTGTCAAAGCTCGCGTTGGGAGAGTCTGTTCTCATATTTTCAGGTCGCAATACACTCAACCCAGAACCCTGCACTACAAATCCACTAGTCTTGAGCGACTGTTAGCTCTTTGAAAGTCGCCCGTTTCTATGGCGGGCCCGTAAAGCCTGAGTCCTACGTCAGCCGTGGCCTAAGCCCCCGAACCCGAGAAGCCCTTGAACTCAGCGCCATGAGCCCCAAAATCTTGGAAAAACCTTAAGCCCCAACCCCGAAACCCCGAAACCCCGAAACCCCGAAACCCCGAAACCCCGAAACCCCGAAACCCCGAAACCCCGAAACTCCTAAACCCTAGACCCTATCACGTTGTGTATTCCTCGTTCTCATCTTTTCTCTTTCAGTTCTCTCTCTCTTTCTCTCTCGCTCTGCGAGAAGCCCCCCCTAAGAGCCGACTCCACCGCGAGGACCCCATCTGGCGCCGGGAGGACGTGAAGGAGCTCCTGACGGCAAGCAAGTGGCGACAGCAAGGTTGGACCCGGACACTGCAGATTAGTGTGGAGGGCTTACCCTAAACCCTAAACCCTGAACTGGGGCTTTGGCCTGAAAACGTTAGGGGTGCGCAAGCCCTAAACGCCAAACCCTAAAACTTAGAAAATCAGACCCGGAGACGCCACTAGGATTGGCTGAGTGTTGGGCTTCGGGTTCGAAAATTCACACGAAATTATGAAACCCAAAGGCCTAAACCCTTTTAGGGTTTGTGCTTTAGGCTTCAGGGCTTTGATTGTAGACTTTACAATAATCGGCCCTACACCATAAACCCGCGCCTGCCCAGCTCCCGTCCCAGGGCGCGTCGTTCGCACTGGTGAGCGACCCACAAAGGCCTGCGGGATTTCTTAAACCCTCACATTCTATATAAGCCCCCTAAGACTGTAGGGTTTAGGGTTCAGGGCTTAGGATTTACCTATAGCTTCTTGCAGACGCGAGCTGCGGGGCCCCGTATAGGACGACTCCCTGAACCCTAAACCCTCAGCCGACAAGTAGAGTTCCAGAGCCGTTCTAAGAGGTCCTCCGCTCCAATTCCCTCTTCGCCTCGCAGCTGCTGCTCGGACCTGCTCCCATCGAACCCTTCCTCTATTCTGGGGACCCCAAGCTTGGGGTTTAGGCATCTAAGTCCCGCTTGAGCCCAGTTTTATTGTTTGTTTGCAGGGTTTGTGGTTCGGGTTTTGTGGACTCAGGGTTTAGTTGTGTGGGGCTTGGGGGGTTGAGGGTGGGTTTCAGGGCTTTGGGGGGGCACCCTGAACCCTGCAACCCTTCACCCGATGAAAGCCTAAACCTTAAACCCTAAACCCGAAGCCCAAACCCTTAAACCCTGAACCCGACAGCCTAAGGTCTGAGGCCGAACCTAGAAGTCTGAAGGAGTTGGGATTGATTAGGGTTTAGGGGTTCAGGGGTTTGAGGTTTCGGGGTTTCTTGTTTTAGGGGTTGTTTGTTTGATTTTTTTGGGGTTTGTTTTTGGGTTTGGGGGTCTGGGGTGTTGGGGTCCGGGGGGTTAAGGTTTCTAAGGGCGGTTATATGGGGTATATAAGGGGTCCCCTTTTTAAGGGCCAAGCGAAGGGACCATGTAACTTCCCTTAAAGGGTTCAGGGTTTCGGGTCAAAATTTTGCGAGCGTGAGGTTTGGACTCTGGCAGACGGAGGAGCTCGTAGTGGACCCCGAGAAGGCCAGGATGAACGGGCTGGCTTCGGTTTGGGGCTTTAGGGCTTTAGGGCTTTAGGGCTTTAGGGTTTAGGGCTTGAAGGGTTATGAAGGGTTTACGGGTTTACGGGTTTGCAGGATTCAACGGGCTTTAACGATGTGGAAGGATGTAGGGGGCTTAAAGGACTTGTTATAGGGTTAAGGGATATTGGGCTTGTTCGCATCGAGAGGGATTGGCCTATGATTGGGCTTTGGGGTTGCACTGAGGGTCATTTGACACTTGCAGCCGTTCTCAGGGACGTTTGGGTTTAGGAGTTTGGAGGCTCTCCTTTTGTGTAGGGGTTTAGGGTCGAGGGCCTGTCGGTGGGAGCGAGGTGGAAAGTCTGATATATAAGTCAAAACCCCAAATCCTAGTCCCAGCGCACTAAACAATACTGAGTGCTGAATCCCAAGACCCCTAAACCCTAAACCTGAACCTTAAAACCCCAAACCCCAAACATTAAATCCTAAACTAATCCTAAACCCTAAAACCATTTGGTCTGTTGCGTGTGGCTCCAGGAGCGTGCGGCGGAGCTCCCGCCGGGCTTTGGCCCCATCCCCACCACCAACAACTATGGCAACATCGAGGCATGCTGTTTAGGAAGTTCCCTAAATTCCCTAAATCCTGAACCCTAAGACCTAAACCCTACACCCTAGACCCAATTTAGGGTTTAGGAAGTTTAGGGGGTCCCTCTGTCCAAGTTCTTTGTTAGATTTTGTGTTTCTTATTATATGTACTGCATGTTATGCCCTTTTTCTTTGGCGTTGAGTTTTTTTTCTCGCGCTTCTTGGCATTTTCCGTCGCCGGCTCCCCTAAAGCCACAAACCCCAAAGCTTCTTCCACCTTCAACCATGTCCTGAAGGGAGGCGGGGTGGGTTTAGGGTTCAGGGTTTAGTTCGTGGAGATTGTCTCACGTACCGCTTCTGGGGTGAAACTGGTTGGGCGTCTATACATTTCGAAGAAAAGCGCAAAGCTTAGCTTATTTGTTTCCATGGCAGGCTCAAACCCCTAAAGCCGCCCAGTTGACAATTACTGTCTGCTGTAGTTTAGTCTCCAAGCGGATGCTTCGAGACACTCCGAGTGACTGCATAAACCCTGAACCCTCAGCGCGAGGTGAAGCATGGCCTGCCAAAAGGGACGGTGCACCTCACGGACGACGCCGTGCGAGCTGCGGCTTGAGAGCAGGGAGGGGTCTCTAGGACCCGGAGTGGGGCGGGCAAGGTCAAAACCCTGAACCGTAGATCCTAAAACCGAAGCCCTAGCCCTAAACCCTAAACCCTAAACCCTAAACCCTATTCCAAGCTCACCCTGGGGCCCAAAAATTGTCGGGATTGGGTTGCAGGGATGTTTGGCTTCTTGGGATGGTCGGGGCTTTGATTGTTGAGGTGTGGGGTGTCGGGAGTTTGGGATGTCAAGTGGTTCATGATTTAGGGGGTTTTGAGGTTCTCGGCATCTATTTTAAGAGTTCGGGGCTTTGGCGCTAGGGTTTAGGCCTTGGTGGTCTTAGGGGCCGTTGGTGCGAGGCTCTTGGGCCCAAAAACTCACAAGCCCAGTCCGCTTCGTAGACTAGGGCTGGGGATTAGGGTTTTAGGGTTTAGGGTTTAGGGTTCAGGGTTTGGGCTTTGGGGTTTAGGGTTTGAATATCCGAGCTCATCAGCCCTGGCACACTTTGGGCATGACATCCTTTTCACACTTTCCATCACATCACCCTAAACTCTAAACTCCAAACCCCGAATCCTAAACCCGAAGCCCTAAACCCCAAGAGACCCTTTTTCTTGCTTCTCTGAGAGGGGCACTTATACTTAGGGTGCCCGAAAAGAGATGCCATACTCTCAAAACCCCCACGCCCCCCAGCTGTCTCTGCATTGCAACGCAGCGCATCACTGCAGGGGGTATCAGGGTTTAGGGTGAGTGCCTAGGCCGGATTCCTCTGAAGATCTGTTCCTGGTGGAATTGGACTGGTCTCTAAGAAGTCATGGTATTAATGGTGGTTATTGCTCCCTTTAAGGTAGAAAGACTCATGATGGTACGGTTTCTAAGTCAAGATGCTACAGAATGAGAGCTCTTTTCACGGTCATCTGTGGTGGATTCCTGGTGTTGGAAGTTAGGGTCTCAAGGTGTGATGGGTGAGAGAGGTGAGTTCACAGTCTCAAGATAGAATCCTTCATGAGGGGCTTTGTGTCACGGCAGTGTTCCCACATCAGCTGCAGATCGATGCCCGCCGTGTCCTGTGCAGCCGGATCTATGCAGAAAGAGGACCCGAACCCAAACCCGTAACTCTGAGGTCGGAAGGCCCAAGCCCTAATCCCGAAACCCTGAAACACCATATCTCTTTAGCTTTCCGATTATTTGCCGAAGAACACCCAAGAACAAAAGACAAGTCCTCTTATAAGGAAGAGCATTTCATGCTTTTGGGTGTCTTGCTTAAGCCAATTGTAGTAATTTGGGTCCCTTGTTATATCACCCTAGTATATATATATATATATTATACATATATAAGGCCCATACTTCGGATCCCTATAGTTTTAGCTCCCCTGATTCCCCAAGGCCGCCTTGAAGCTGGGCGTGGAATTCGCGCCCGCAGTGACTGGATTTCAGAGTGAGCGAGGTGCCCTTCCTTCCCATGATTCTTATTGGTTTAGGCTTTAGGATGTAGTGTTCTGGGTGTCTGCTATTTTGAGTTAAAATTTTCTTTCACTGCATTGCCCGATTGTTTTCACGATTGTTCCCCCAAACCACCCAAACCATGACCTTATCACCCTGACTAAACAATAAACCCAAACCCTAAACTGCTAGTTTTTACTTGTGGATTTCTCTACTCTCCGGACCCCCGCGATCAGAGGTGCTTTCTTCGCTTCGTGTTTCACCGAGACCAAAGGGTGCCTGTTTCCGACAACCCTCCCCACCAACGGCATTTGTTTTACAAGCCCTTACATGGGCCAAACAACCTCAATTTAGAGTTTAGGGTTTAGGGTTGAGGGTTGAGGGTTTAGGGACACAACCCCCAAAACAACCACCCGATTGACCCGTGAACGTTCGACCCCTACCCGCTCTTCCTCGCAGGCGGCTCACTCGTATTACCACAAACCGTCTGCAAACGGGATCATTCAACCTGAGAACCCTGTGCGAGAGACTCGTGTTGAATCCATGGAAAAGGGATGATTGAAGTCACCGGGTTCTGAACAGCATGGGGCTCTGAAACCGAAAGGCCCCAACATCTCCTTGGTGGTGTCGGGTCTAGGGTTGGGGGGTTGCGGGTTTGGGGTTTAGGGTTGCAGGTATGCTGAAGCCGACGATCTCTGGGTGCGTGGTGTGGGAGCGGGACGCCGAGGACGTGCTGCAGGCTGCCGAGGACGGTTTCGGGGTTGTGGGGTGACCCTAAACCCTAAACCCGAAGACCCTCAACCGTTCACAACCCTGTTCCCTAACCCTGAACCAGGGTTTAGGGTTGGTATCGCCAGCCTTAAAGCACAAGAACGGCAGGCCTTTCATTGTGTGCAGGAGGCAGACTCGCGATAGTGGGCCACAGAGAGTGGCCCCTTGTAGCAAGCCCTAAACCCTAATTAAACCCTAACCCTAACCCGCACAACTTGGAGGAGGAGCGACATCGGCTGGAACAAGTGAAAGAGGCCTCCGACCCAAGACTCAGCAAGCCGGCCCTAAACCCTAAAACTTGAGAAGCCCGATTCCTTGAGGGATCTGAGGCTTTGGGAAAAGTTCAAAAGCTCCAAGGGCTTTAAGCGGTGCTTCTTCCCAGGCTGTTCCGTAGCATGCCTTTGCATTCAAGGATACCAATACATGGGGGACCAGTAACAACGATCCTTCTTCATATTGCTGGTTTTTGCTTCTTTGGTGCTTCTTTGGTGCCCTAAACCGTAACGCTAAACTCTAAACTTGGGTTTATCCCAGTGCGCACCTGCTTTGCAGCCTAGAAACTTCAGCTGTTTTCATTGTGCTCAAAGGCTTTGGGGCCTGATCAGGGCTGATAGGGTCTTTCAGGGCTTGGGATTGACTTCCTAAACCCTAAAGCCTAAACCCTAAACCCTAAACCCTAAACCCTAAACCCTAAACCCTAAAGCCTAAAGCCTAAAGCCTAAACCCTGAAGCCTAAAGCCTAAAGCCTAAAGCCTAAAGCCTGAAGCCTAAACCCTAACCCGCAACCCAAGACTTCAGCGGAGGCCCAGAAGCGCGAGCGCTTCAAGGGCGCCTGGCAGCTGCTGGTCAAGCACGTGCTCCTGGACGCTTGGGGGGCCATTCTGGGGGCTAAGGGTTTCGGGGCGTTTGGGGTTTTGAGGATTTTGGGTATTGGGTGTACTGTTAGGGTTGAGAGTTGAGGGCTTTGGGGATTATAGGGGTTTGAGGGTTGTGTTTAGGGTTTTGGGTGTTAGGAATGTCGAGTTGTCGCCGAGCACCCTTCCAAATTGCCTGCCCTGCTATGCACGATGGGCATCTTCCACTCGAGACTCTTGCATATCACATTGCCATACTTTGGCGTTGCAAGTATGAAGCCTGATCAGCTTCTATAACACGCTTGCAAGTGAGCTGAGCTGAGCTCGTTCATGCAAATTTTGTTGCAGCTGCCAATGTTTCAATTCATCTGCATTTGTGTACCTAACCTACTGCTGGTATGCGTTTGGGCCCATACGTGCATGCACCCCGATCTGTCAGAGCGGGAGTTTACTTACCCCTCTAGTATCATTTTGTACAATGAGATGTGGTGAACATGTCCTTGACAACTGACATCGCATGGCTCAACTCTAAGTTGTTGCACTTGTTGGCCCTGAGCTTTCCCTCCTTCTGGTTCCCTTGCAAGTTGAACCTCAAGGGATCAGTCTGGAAAACTTCCATGCCGTATAAATGCCAAGCCTGTGTAAAGCATGAACCCGAAACCCTAAACCATATGAAGCTGAAACCCCCTTTCCCAGGACCTCTACGTGGAGAAGCGCTACGGAAGCCGGAATGGCGCTTGACCTCGACTGGAAGACCCCTGTGCTTGTGAGCCCTTTCGCCCAGAGCCCTGAGTCGTGATGGATGGGTTAGGGTTTGGGTGTTTCGTTTGGCTCTCAGGCTTAGGCTTATGTGGGGGGAAGCTTGGGCTAGAATAGGGCTAAGTTCAGAAGCGGCTTAGGGAAGTTTGGGGTTTAGGGTTTAGGGTTTAGGGTTCTCTGGACACTCACTGCTGGACCTTCCCGTGACTGGAGCTGGTGCGACACACGGAGTTGATGGACGGGCTTCCCGACGGCTACAAGGTCGGATGCTTGCCTGAAACTTAACCTGCAAACCCTTTCACCCTGAAGTCTAAAACCCTGAACCCTAAACCTCAGAAACCCCAGAAGCCCTGTACCATAGGGGCCTTAATTCTTAGAGTAGGGGGAATACTATGAGGGATTATTCCGACCCCTATAGTACCCCAGACCATGGCTAGATCCTAAACCCTAAACCCTAAACCCTCAACCCTCAACCCTGCAGGCATTCGGGCACGCTGGGGTGGCCTTGAAGCCGAGTGGCTTGCGCGCGTGCGCGGTCGGGCCAGCCATGGCTGTGCAAAAGAGGTTCGGTTTGAGGCTTTGGTGGCTTTGGCGTTCAGGGATTCGGGTTTAGGGGTTTAGGTCTGGGGCTTTGGGGTGGGTTTAGGAGTTCACGATTCAGTGATGGTTTTGGAATTGTTTTGCCAGTGGTAAGACTTGCCATGAGGGGGCTGTCAAGACCCACAAGCCCTCAACAGGGCTCGAAATAGTCCAAACCAGAAGCTGCTGCAGCGCCTTTTTCTCCCGAGCCCTAGGGTCTGCTCGGACGCAAGTTGTTTCAGCCCGACCCCCTTGGCCATGGACTTCAACTGGCCCCAACCCTTGCGAGCGCACTGCAGGTGAGTTAGTTTGGGGTTTAGGGGCTAGGGTTTTAGTGTTTTTTTTGGGGTTCTAATGCTCAGTCCTGGGGAATTCTCATGCTCAAACTAGCATTGCGCTTTGCCCGTCCCACCAGCGCGCGAGCATCAATGACGCGCATCTCTTGGCTGCTGTTGTTGGTGTGCCCTGGAACAGTGACTTGGTACCCCCAGTCATACCCTTGTGCCCTTTTGGGAAGAAGTATCTGGAACCAAAGAAGACTAAACCCTAAACCCTAATCCCTCTTGGGGCTACCTCAAGGTGTGTTCCAAGATTCCAGTGGTGTCGCGCAGCGATGGTGCCGAAGCCGCTGGCTCCCTTCTCCGATCCCTGGGATCCTAGGCAGGACCTTGGGATATGTTGTCTAGGTTCCTTCGGGTTTGGGGTTTGGGGGTTTGGGGTTTAGGGTTTAGGGTTTGGGGTTCAGGGTTCCCTTTTTGGCTTTTACGAGGATCTTATGGAGGAATCTGTGTTTCACAGGTCTTTGGAGCCAACGTAGGAGCTGTGCTGATCAAAGCAGGCGGCCAGATTCCAAGCACCAAGGAGTTCGAGACGTTGGCTGTTTCAACCTGGCAACTAGGCCGGCCCTGGGATTTTTTTATTCAAGAGGATCACATGTGGGAATCTTTTTCGAGGGTGTTAAGGGCCATCCCAGGCAAGCAGCGGGGTTCCCGGACCTTGGGATTGGCAACTACAACAAGTTCGGGACGGTCCAGCGCTCAACGATGGGCGAAGGAATCTATGATGTTGCTGCAGGGGCTCCTCCGCACTTGCCAGTCTCACCGCACAGTGAGCAGGCATACCTTCACCAGGTCCCGCGTTTCTGCAGTTTTGTTTGCCAGCGCCCGGCAGATGTTGGTGGTGAGCTGCAACTATTCGACAACGTCGTGCTCGGCGAAGAGCTGGGAGACCTCACAGACAAGCTGGCGAGGCTTGGCGTGACGTACTTCCGCGTCATGGGAGATCAGGTCCGCTCAGCGAACTGGAGCTATGCCACGGGCATGTGGCAAGACAGGTCGCTAGGCAGAACCTTTGGAGGTTGTTCACGACTGGGTTCAGGAGGACCTCATTTCAGAAAATGTTTTTTTTTTTCAGAGGGCTGACAAAGCCCACAAAACCCTAAACCCCAAGCCCCAAACCGTAAACCCCACACCCTAAATCCCAAACCCCAAACCCCAAGCCAAAGAACGGGTCAACCCAGGTTCGCCACGCCCAGCTGGGCTGAGGCAAAGAGCCGGGCCGGCGCCGACGTGGTTATGGGTGGCAGCTGCTTGGTAGCCCAGTGGTACCCTTTTTACAATTTGTTTGTTATGGGCTCCCTTGTACAGCAAGCAACCAAAAAAGAATGCCCTTGTTGTAATATGGTTACTGGGCTACCAAGGCTCAGGAGCACAACTTGGCCCTGGCGAGGAAGGCACTGTTGTGCTACTGGGTGGCTGATAAGGGTTTCTGTTTAGGGTCTTGAGTTAGGGCTTAGGATCTTGAATTAGGTTCGGGTTTGGGGGTTCAGGGCTATCTATCAGGTTTCCCTTGGGTCGCGTTCGGGAACTTCCATTTGCGTAACCATAGCCAGGAGGCATCTTACATCCCAAGACCAAAAGTTTCGGGCTCCGTGACTTCTGACCTAGGGTTTAGGGTTTAGGGTTCAGGGTTAGGGTTGGGTTTTGGGATGTTGAAGGCCGATGCAGAGTAGCGGAGTTCACGGAAGTGATTTGTGACATGATTCTTCGTGCGGGGCATGGTCCAAGTTCTAGTACTCACGTTTTGTGTGACATTATGATAGCTTATATATTTCAAGTTCTTGACAGCCGTCGAGGCTAAACTGGACCGTTCCAGCAGTGACCTGGGTAACCGTGTCTTCCGACACTTGCAGCTCGGGTGTGAAGCCTGTACGGGCTGTGCTGCAATCCATCCTGGATAATCACAAGTCTGTTTCTAGGTCCTTGGCTTTAGCAACATTGTCAATGTTCCTCTATTTCCTTCATTGGGTTTACGCGTATGGTCTTGAGCAGCCTGTTTCGCAGAGGGAGCTAAGCGCCCCAGACCCTAAATGACACGAAACCCTTAAACTCAAAAGGAACGTTCACCCGAAACCCGAAACCCTAAACCCTAAGCCCTAAACCCTGAAACCCTAAGCCCCTAAAACCCTTGACCCAAAAACACAAACCCAAACCCAGGTTAACTATGGCACGGGCATTCCGGCCTTGCATTCGACTTGGGGGGACGGCACAGATTTCGACGACTCCCGGTTGCTGTTTGGAACCTCAACTAAGGTTTAGGGTGAAGTGTTTAGGGTTAAGGAGTGAAGGAATCTTAAACCTTAAGTGTAAGTTCCCGCATCATGGATGTGCGGTGAACAATGTGGGGCTTCCTTCCTCCGCCAACTTCACTGAAAATCCCCAAACCGCATAACCTATCTCCCTAAACCTAGACCGCACACAACAAACCCTAAACCCTAAAAACCCCAAAAACCCTAAAAACGAAGTTCAGTTCCACAACCGCAACCCAAGGACTGGGAGCTTGAGGTGTTGCGGAAGGCAGTCGCGAAATCACTCTGGGCTTCCATGAAGTTGGAGGAAGGAGATGCTACTTGCTCTTACCGGGCTAGGATATTGGGAGGTTTGGAGTGTAGGGTAGAGGGGGCGAGACTAGGACATGGGGAGGTTTAGAGTTTAGGAGGGCTAGGATCTTGGGAGGTGTAGAGTTGATGAATTTTAGGGTTGGGTCCATAGGATTAGAAGCTACAAGCAATTTGGATGGTGCCTCTGTCAAGCTTAGTATCTCGCCACTTGTGGATCTTGGCACTAAGGTGGTGGTTGTGGATAACTGGCATTACGCTCATGGACGGCACATGGGCAGCACATGCTGGTTGACAAGCTTAGGGTTCGGAACATTCGGATTTTTCTTTCTACGTAGCTGCTTTTCCGATTTACGAGGTACTTCGAAACTTTTGCTGGTTCCTGTGTTATGGCCACCACGTCTGTCACGGGTGCCGAGGTCTCCATACGAAGGGCAGCGAAAGCACGCAGCCTTGATCAGCGACCGGTTTCCACGCGCATGATCCCCGCGCAAATCCAACGCATCTGGGCAACGATCTGAGTCAAGGCATCCGGGGAGCCCAATACTGAGAGCTCAGGGCTTTGCATGGTTTAAGGGTTTACTTGATGTAAAACAACTTCTGATTCTGAGGTAGGGTACTACATAGAGATAGCCAGGGGTATTGGGCTCTCTCTGCTCTCAGTCACCCTCTTAGGGTTGCAAAGACAGCACGACCTTACTGGCTCTTAATAAGGCACCAGGGAACTAGTTACTTCATAGTCACGTTTTGAACCCTTTAAGGGACTACAACTTACAAACTTACAAAGTGTACCTAGTTCCCTTCTTCCCCAATAAGAACCAGTAAGTCGCCAAATACCAGTCTGGCAGCTCGCAAGTTTTGCTGCCGGCCTTTGGCACAGCCGCGCCTACTCCCCCCCCGTGGCAGTTCCATCGGAAATCGGGGTGCTGAATTTCCGCTCGGAATCGCGAGCACTTAGTTTTGGGATGTCTTCCAGGCCATGCTACACCTTGGTAGCCCAGTTCTGCCCTTTTGTCCTTTTTAGGTTCCGCTATAAAGAAACCGACCCAAAAAAGCGTACCTTTATTATCATCTGGTTCCTGGGCTACTAAGACCCTGCATGGCCACTGCACAGAAAACCCTTTAGCCCTTTAGCCCTTTAGTTGAGCCTGCTCGCCTGGCACCGGTCCAGCTCTGCGAATTCTGCGGCAGCTCGCATGGCGTCCGCGTGGAAATGGTTTCCGAGCAATCTTTCGCCCTCGTCCGAAAAGTCGGTGCCATTCTAAAATTATGCCACTTCGGACACAGACCCTGCGCGCCCATGCATTCTTCATGTCGATGCTTCCAAGTCCCTTGCTGCGTCTGGTCCTAGACCGGCTACTGGCGTTGGCACTCAACTGGGCTGGATCGCTGTGGACGGGCAGATTTTGATTTAGGGTCAGAGGGGTAAAGAACTCCACCAAGACCTCCGTGAAGGTTCTTCTGCTACCGCTCTCTTTGCTGTTGCCAAAAAAAACATACTAGTCACCTGGAACGTTTAGGTGAGTTTGGGCAAATTGATACCAACCCTACACCCTAAACCCTCGACCCTGAGCCAATACCGTACTTTAAACCCTAAACAAACCCCCACCCGCCCACGCACTCTCTCGCCACCAAAAGACAACCGCTCCCGTCCGAGAGGGGCTCCAGCTGAACGCATCTTACCTCCACCTAAGTAAGCTGCAGTGGGCTCAAGGGTTCAGGTACAAGGTTTGACACACCTCTAAACCCCAAACCCTAAGACCCTACGCGCTAAGCTCGAATTCCCAAGCGCGTGTTCTAGGTGCAGTAGGAGGCATTCTGACGGGGCGTCTCCGGTTCGGGAAAGCCATGGCGAACTTCCTGGGCCGGCTTCTGAGCTGTCAGTGGCTTCACCGGCTTGGTGGTTAAGGATTGGGGGTCAGGGTAACCGGAAGCTGAAGGTGTCCTCTGCAATACGTGCAGAGAGAATGGCACCACGCCGTGGGAGAGGTGCTTCATGTCCATGGCTCCTTGGGCGGTTTCAAGGGTTCAGGGTTTAGGGCTTAGGGCTTACGGGGGTTGTGGGGAGCTTAGCGGGCTTTGGGTTTAGAGCCGTAGTAGCAGAGGAAGCAGGTTAAGGGCTTAAGGTTGCAGAGGCTTTCTTTGTGGAGGGTTTGGGGATTCTGATGGACTTGTCTCCCTACCCCTCCTCCGCCTCCTCCTCCTTCTCCTCCTCCTCCGCCCCCCCCTTCCTCCCCCCCCCCCCCGATCCGCCAAGCTTCTAACCAGATCAGTATGTTGGGGGACAGCTTCAAGAGGGGGGCTTCGCAGGCTTTCAGGATTCTAAATCCGCAATGGGTTGTACCCAGGAATCTCCATGCCAGTTCCCAAAGCTCGCCCCCCGGAAAATCTAAGACTAAAGAAGCAGCAGGGAATGTTTGGGGGTACCCCTTTTGGGGGACAGGTTTGGGAGGGAGGCCTTTGTTTTTAGGTTCAGAGGTTGTTTAGGGGCTTAGGGGCTTAGGGTTAAGGGTTTTATGGTTTAAGGTTTAAAGGTTTAGGATTTAAGGTTCAGGGTTTAAGGTTTAGGGCCTAGGGTGGTTCGGCATTCTCAACCCACAGCCCATGCGCTTTGCAAAGGAGGGTGGTACAAAGGCTGCTTGGACAATCTGGGCCCGAAACCCTACACCCTAAACCCTGGCGGGTCCACAAGAGACCCGCGGGAAAGTGTGGCCCCAGCAGCAAACCTCATGGTGTGGACTTAGGTCGGAGCTGTTAGTTTGCAGACTTGTCGTCTTTCCACGGCCCCGCACGCACGTCCTCAGCACCAGTTCTGGTGAGCAAAATGCTTCTCGCATAAGAACTTTCCCAGCAGCCGCATCAGTGAAAGCATGTTGCCTTCGTGATGGTACCGCAAAACGAACTGGAAGACATAACTCATAAGCTCGGGATTCGCCTGAGGCGGAGAGCCTGGCACGGACTTGGCCAGCATGGCGGGCATGCATTCCTGGAGCTGTTTCCAGAAATTATCTATGGAGCCAGAATGTGCTTGTATGGCAGGTTTCCTGCGCCTTCGGAACATCTTTCGCCACACCCCGGCACCGTGGGAAACGTGGTAATGTGGCACACCTAATGAGTCGGCGACGGAGGGGTAAACCCGAGCCCCGTCGGAAACCAGAGCGTCGCACTTGGCAGTGTTGATGCTTTGCAGGCCACCACATGCACGCACTCGCACCAAGTCTTCCACGGGGGTAACAGCTCGAGGAGAGGTGTTGGCCAAGGACAGCGGAAAAACGTGTACACGAAGTCCGTTGCCGGCGTCATCCGGTCTCTGTGCCAAGCCGAAGATTTGAACGTGGTATCTGCGCTGGCCACGCACAAAACTTCCCAGGGATGTTGCGTCCACCTCGACTATTCCCGTCAGTGACCGCTTTTTCTGCTGAGACCGAGCACAGTCTGCTTCCACGCAGCGCATCTCCTGATTGTGGAAGATTAAAAGAGTGTGGGGTTTGGACTTAAGATTCAAGGGGTCAGGGTTTAGGGTTTATGGTTGAGGGGTTAAGGCATTAGGGTTAGGGTTTCGGGAGATTAGGGGGATGAGCAAGTCTTGTGGGGTATCCCAAAAGAAATTCGCAAAGTCGAGACTCCTGCAGGATCTTCCGAGTCAGCTTGGAACTGTTTGCCCACTTGCAACCCAGGCTTTTGCAAAGTGTGTGGTAAGCAGGCGCCCGTCCATGTCGCTCAGGATGAATGGAGTAAACGGTCTGCAGGATCAGGAGAAGCTGCTGCAGATTCAGTCCACGGTAAGTGCCCTTCAAGAACGTAAACTGCAAGCAGGACCACCACCTGTGACAAGCTCGGGCTCGGCAACGAAAAAAGGCTGTTGTGCCAAGACTGTTTGTGCAGCGCTCCGTGAGAGCCGACATCTTGGAGAGACACTCTGGACACTTCTTCGGTTTCTTTGCCCATCCCAATGAGCAAAGCTTCTGAAAGGCAAGCCTCTCGTTCTGAAAATTGGCACTGTCCAATTCCCGCAACTGGTCAGTGCAGCCCTGCAGATATTTGGTGGCTTGTCTTCGTACACGTCGACATTCTTGCCGCTGAACTCTGGCTTTGTTGAGTTTCTTGGCACTTGCTTTCTGTCGTTGTCGCTTGGTCTTGTTCTGAATGTTGGTCCCGATGAGCTTGGCGCGTCTCTTTCCGTTGCCATGAATGCCCTCCATGCCCTGAACATTGCAGCCTTGGTTCCCTTGAGAAGCATCTTTGACAAAGCTGCTGATTGCTTTGCTAGCGTGTCTTCGCTTGATCAAAGAAAGCATCTGAGCAGCAAGCTGAGAGCAGGATTCCACTCTGTGACCGCCATGGCCGCAGTGCGAGCATACTCTTTTGCCTCCGCCCCCCCTGACGGGCGTTGGCATCCTAAGAACTAAGCAGCCGCAAGGCTATGGCACAGATATTTGAGGGTTTAAGGTCGAGGATTCTGGGTTTAAGGTTCAGGGTTTCCACAAGAGCGTTTTGAATGTGTAATCGCACGACATGTAAGAGCGTCTTTATGCAAGCCGGCAAAGCGAAGCCCCACGCTGTGCTGCTAATCCCCAGTGCCAGTTGCGTTTCGCAAAATGGCAGACCTAATGTCTTTGTAACAATCCTGAGTCCATTTCGGCATGTCCTGCAGGCGCTCACGTGGGCATGGAACACTGTGAAAGCAGGTGCGACGCCCTGATGCATCCTTCACCCAGAACTTCTGGCAAACGAAGTGGCAGCGGCCTCCGTGTCGGCCAGATTGGTACACATAGGGTTGCCGGGCAACTCTATGATGAGGGCACACGCCGTACTTGAAGAACCGCTTGCCTATCTTGCAAGATTCCTGAGGCGGCGGAGAAGGAGCCACAACGGAAGTGAGCACAGCTGACAGCGGCGTGGTGTGCGGGGCATTGTTCTGACGGTCCACAGGCTGCATAGCTTGCACTGGAGAGCAGACCTCTTCCGTGTCCGAAATCTCGAGATGCGCAGAGGGTATCTCCTCGTCGTCGGACAAGTCAAGCACGCCATCGGTTTTGTCTAGAGGAAGCAGACGCACTCGCAAAATGGAGCTGTGATCCTCTGTCCATGTCAACTCAGCTCCAGAAAGACTGGTCCACGTTTCTGCTGCTGCTTGACAGTCAAACTCAGACCAGCCGCATCTGCCTGCGAGAGTCAGAACTTCTGCCCAAGGAAGCCAGGCCCCTACCGGGGCCATGGAGTGAACCCCAACCCGCCAGCTGTCGCATCGCTGGTTTGTAAGAGCACGCCTATCCATTGCGGCAAGGACGCAAGTGTAACAGTAAAGCTCACAGACCAAACTTGTGAACATCCTGTGTCTTTGGGAAGCAAGAAGGCTTCTCTTCTATCAAGTACTGCGAGCAAGAGCTATTACGATGTCAGAAGTGTTTCAGGCAAAGAGACATGTTATGTGGACTCAGGCCTGGGCAGAAGTGGATGCAGGAGAGGTCTTAGTTTAGGACGCGTCTTAAGTTGGAAGAAGTGCAAAAAACCCCACAAATACCAGTGTAGTCTACGGATGCTTGTAAAAAATGCAGGACAAATTTAGATAAAAAGTGAGGGCATGAGGCAATGGTGGAAACCCAGGAAACATCGGTATTTACAGGGGTTTGTGAGGGCAACAGAGCGGAACTACCTAAAAAGCGTGGGTCTGTTATGGCCCCGCCTAGCCCTAAACCCTACGCCCTGGACCCTTGGCAAGTATACTAGACCTTGCAGGGGACTCGCATACAACATGCAGTGTCGAAGGGCTTGCAGACAGCTCTCCAAGCCCAAAAGCGAGGGCATGCTCAATGTAGTAAAAGCTGTTTTGCTTGCGAACCCTAAAAGCTCTAAACTCTAAACTCTAAACCCTAAGCCCTAACTCCTCACCCCTCAACCCTCAACCCTCAACCCTCAACCCTCAACCCTCAACCCTCAACCCTCAACCCTCAACCCTCAACCCTCAACCCTCAACCCTCAACCCTAAACCCTACACCCTCAACCCTCAACCCTAAACCCTACACCCTAAACCCTCAACCCTAAACCCTGAGCCAGCACCCAAAACGGTCCCACACTCCGACATGAGCAAGTAGGAGCTTTAGGGCTTGGGGCCTAACCCCTAAACCCTAAACCCTCAACCCTAAACCCTAAGCCCAAAACCCTAAGCCCTAAACCCTAAACCCTAAACCCTAACCCCAACGCTAAACCTTGGGGTTTAGGGTTCAAGGTATAAGGGTTGGGCTGGCTGTAGCTTTCTTAGAGTTTAGGACTTTTCTGATCGTGTAGCGTCCACTTAGGATTGCATCTCCATGGTCGCAGAGCTTCTGCCACACGAGCCGGACTTCACGATGGAGCAGGCAGGAATCTAAATCTTGGAGCCCCCTTTGACCCTTACCAAATCCCACCATAAGGCAACCGTAAAACCCCTACACCCAACTGAGCCCAAACAAACCCAACGAAACCTAACTAAACCCAAACAACCCCAACTAACTAAACCCAATTTCAACCCAACCAAGCCTCGCTACTTCCCCCCCCCCTCTCCCCTTCTAGTTTCAGGTGAAGGCTAGCGTGGAGCTAGCCGTGGCCGAGCATCCGCGCCTACGGGAGGTCCTCTCGGACTGCGGCCTCTGGGAGGACAGGGTTTTGAGGGCATTTTTGGGCTATCAATATTACGGCTTTTCGGACCTCAAACAGTTCCGAATTTGGGAGCTTAGGGTTATCTGATGGGCACTTTCAAGGCATATGCAAGATTATGCAAGCTGCTTGACCAAAGCGTGTTCGCTAGTTCTCCTTTGCTTCCTGCAAGGTACTGCCTGGCGCTTGAACCACACCCTACACCCTAAAAGCCCTAAACCCCAAACCCGAAAACTCGACAGCTGCCGGTGCTGCACTTCGTGTTACGAGTTGTTCTGGCGAAGGGTTCAGGGTTCAGGGTTCAGGGTTCAGGGCTGGGTTCAGGAGGCCAATGTGTTGGGCCGCTCCCTAGCACTTTTGGAGGTCAGGCTTTGGGTTGCGCAAGGCTTCGGAAGGCACCGCAAGCAGCGACCGTTCCCCACATTCACTCGGAAGTTCCCTCAGCGACGCGCCCCAAGTCCTAACCTCTAAGACACCAAAGGTTCAGTCCTACGAGGACAGGTTAGGTTTGTATGGATACGATCTCGGATGACCAAACCCTACAGCAGACCTTAAGCCCAAAACCCTAAACCCAAAGCCCTAAACCATACATCCGACCTGGGCACGTCCCATCGTCCTCGGTCCTGAAGCTTTGAGATGGGTTTCGAGTTTACGCTCATCCCTAAACTCCTAAGTCCTAAAGCCCGAAAAGCCCTTAAATCCCTAAACGCTAAACCCTCAACGCCTGCAAGCTCTAGGAAGTAGAGCTGGACCTCGAGACCCACCTGCGCTGGATTCGCGATGTTGGCGAGGCTAAGGTGCGGTCCAGACGGGTGCTTCGGGCGGTTTGGGCGGTTTAGGGTTGGGGGGTTTGGGGGTTCAGGGTTTGAAGGGGAAATTTGTAAGTCTGCCCTCCCCACTCTGCATTTCTTCGTATCGACACCCTGATGCTAGTTCCCCAAAGGCCCTGTAAGCCTTACAAGCACTAAACCCCAAAACCCCAAACTCCACACCCTAAACCCTAGACCCTAAACCCTGAACCCACCTCTGGGAGACTTGAGGCTCTAGATGTCGATGTCCGGGGGTAGCTTAATACCCAAAGTATGCCAAGCACTAGTGCCTGTAGGAGTTGGAGCTTAAACCCTGAACGCACCTAAGCCCGTAACCCATAGCCGTTCAACCCTTTAAACCCCAAACCCCAAACCCCAAACCCTAAACCCGAAACCCCAAGCCCTGAACGACAATAGCCTTGTGCTCGCAGGGCCGGGAGGAAGATCCAGAAATCGTACGCGCGATGCACAGCATGCCTGCATTCGATGATGCCACTGCCAGGACCGCAGTTTATGGGGTTGAGGGGTTTAAGGGGCTTAGGGTTGAGGCCCTAAGCACCCGAACCCCCTAAAGCCTTGAAACGCCTCAACTTACGTTCGCCAGGACGCCCCGCTGGCAAGTCATCGCGACACCGCGGAAGATGTGCAGACCTCAGCTCCGGGCCAACGTAACGTAAGCTATGATAGAAACAGCTTGTTCTTGGCGAGAGCAGATATGGCTCCTTAATTATAAGTATTGCTGAGCCTTCCGACATCTTCTGACCCAAAGCATAAACCCTGAACCTCGGGATTGGAGCCTTCGGGGTCTTACCTTCGGAGCTGTAGCGACTGCTGAAGCCTGATTCCTACTTGGCCTCTTCAGGGGCCCACTTTATGAGCTTAGGATTTAGGGCTTTGGGGTTGAGTGCCCCCATTCTAGAGTCCTAGAGGTTCCATCTGAGCGGGCCGTACTTTAGAACCTCTGCCAGATCCTGAGCCCAATGCCCGAAACCCAGAACCCAAAACCCTAAACACGGGACCTCAAATATCCAAGCTGAGGATTTTCCACGTGCACCATGCCGCGGTCGATGGTGTGGGCATTGCCGTCATCACCAGCACCCTTCTCCTCGGCAAGAGCTTGGGATCGTGTTTGGCGCCAAAGCCCTTTCAACCCTGAAAGTCCTTCGCCTCAGTTCCTCAAAGACTTCATAGGAGAGAGCAAGAAAACAACCTGGAAGGGCCAAGCCCGAAAATTCCAAAACCCTCAAGTCGGACCCCTAACCCTTAAATCCACCTAAACTCTGCAACCCTAAAACTCCAAAAACCCCTCATACATGCCCAGGCCGGAAAAACACCAAAACCGCCCAAACCCCTAAGCCCTCTAACCTAAAAGGGCCTAGGGGTTTTAGGGATTGAGGTTTAGGGAAAGATTCAAATAATCAGCATCTTAAGCCCCTGAATTCGGTGCGCGCAGAAGGGGAGTGTAAGGTTTGGGGTTTACAGGATCCTGCCCCGCCAACCAGAACAAGCTTTCGCCGCTAGACCGTTAGTAGGGCTCCAATTCAAACCCTAAACCATAAGCCTGAAGCCTGCAACCCTGAAAACCCCCAAATCCCTAAACCAAACCCCTACACCGAAACCCCTAAACCCCTAAACCGAAACCACCAAACCCCTAAGCCCAAGTCAGGAACTTGAAAGAGACCGTCCAGGCCATGATCCCCGTCAGCGGGCAAAGTAGGAACAAGCTGAGACCCGCTGATCCTGGCTGCTTGGGCAGCTGCTGCGAAGGCCACGAAATGGGCCTAAATCATAAAACCCCTAATCCCCAAGAAACAGACCTATACCCTGAACCCTGACCCCTAAACCCCTGAACCCTAACACCATGAAAAAGTCCTCTTGTAGGGTCGGTTCGTGAGCTGGTTCGACAGTGTGCAGCACTTGTGTGCATCAGGCTTACGAAGGGCGTCGAGTGACCCTAAAAAGAGACCTAGGAATATAAAGGAGCCATTTGAGGCATATCCTGATTGTGAGCCTATATGCCTTATG
This sequence comes from Symbiodinium natans, assembly GCA_905221605.1. Taxonomy (NCBI): domain Eukaryota; class Dinophyceae; order Suessiales; family Symbiodiniaceae; genus Symbiodinium; species Symbiodinium natans. The sequence goes on from CAJNDS010000069.1 coordinate 1,043,424, forward strand.
GGATATGCAGGGTAGAGTAGACCCTTAACCAGAATCCTTTGCCAGGTGTCACCACCGTCCGCAGCTGTGCCCGGCACGTGAACTTGCCCTTCCAGGGCTTGCTTTTTCCCACCCCGAGATCGCCGATCTCTACGCCGACATCTGGGGCCCAGCCGTCGCACATACGCCATTTCCATCTCGGCCCGTTCTTTGGCTGGATAGGGGGTGGGCTGAGGGTTCGGCAGGTTCTGGGCTTTGTGATTTTCCCCATCCTATTTAGGACTCTACTTCTTCAAGTGCTTGAAAGATTCCGCTTTGTTTCCAAGTCGCTGCCTGCAGCATGTTCTGGAAGACCCTAAAATCCCACTTGTAGATAGTGCTTACGGTAGGATAATTGCCTTACAAAGGTCCTCCAAAAAAGGGAACGTACTTCACAACCCGAGGTATTCGCTGACTGCAATCCGAAGCGCCGCCCACGAGAGCGGCGTTACGGTGAACAGCGTGCTTCTTCGCCACCTGACTGCTGGCCTGCAGCAGTACTGCGAGTCTCAAGGGGACGCAAAGATCTCCACCTTCAACGTGGCCATCCCCATCAGTTTTAAGGCCCCCGACTTGGAGAGGCCAGAGCAAATGAAAGCCAACAATAACTTCAGCACACTGTGCCTGAGCTGCTGAGTGGTTTCTCTTCTACTTACTACTTACTACTTGCTATGTTCCTCTTCACATGTAGCTGTGCCAACAAGCAAGCACCTCTAATTCCCCGATGCCCTAACATCCCTAACAAGCAAAACCCAACAATCCCAAAGCCCTTAAAACCCTAACATCTCCTTGACCAAAGCCCCAAAAACTCCAATTCCCCAACCCCCTTACAATCCTAAAACCTTCTTCGAAGCAGCGCTACCAACAACCCTTTGCAGCCCAAAACCCGAAACCCTAAACCCCAAACCCGAAACCCGAAGCCCCAAACCCTATCCCCTAAACCCTGCAAACTGCCTCCTTCCGCAGCCCAGGGTCTTAAGGGTGCCGCAGCCGTCGATTCCGAACGCCTCCGCCGACGCAGAGGCGCTCGTGGACTTGCCGGGCTATGTGGACCCGAAGGAGTGGTCCATGGGCGCCTAGGGCCCATGTATGGGTTTGGGGGGTTTAGGGTTGAGGGTTTGGGGTTCGAGGTTTTGGCTTTGGGATTTGGGGTGTTGGGGATTGGGGTTTGGGGTTTGGGGTTTGGGGTTCATGGGTTAGGGTTTGGGGTTCAAGGTTTCGGGACTAGGTCTTTTTGTTTTTGTTTGTTGTTCTTTTTTGTTTGGGGGGGGGGTCGGGGTCCATGGGCATTTTTCGGGGAGGGGTCCGAAATTTATTTCTTACCACGGCGGAGGGGCGGGGGGTGGATAGGGTTTAGGGTTTAATTAGGCTTGACCTTAAGCCCTTCAAAACCCTTCAACCCTTAAACCCTACGTAGACTTTAAACCCTTAGACTCAGACCCTACACGCTAAACCGTAAACTCTTGGAAGCCAAAGCCCCTGAACCTAAGCCATCAACCCTAGCCCCGCTTGTTGTCGACCGAAGGCAATGCTGTTGGCGCCTGGGCGGCTCAAGGGATGCTCTCGCTTCTGCCGATGATGGTGGCAGCTCGGCTTCGGTGTCAGGGTTTCGGGTGTAGGGTTTAGGGGTTAGGGTTTAGGGTTTGGGGTTTGTGTTGGGTTCCCTATAGAATCTAAAGCAGAGGTTTCGGGGTTTAATGAGTGGGATTAAGGCGGTTCAGGTGGGGGTCTAGGGACATGTCCAGGGAGAGCGTTTTTAGGGTCTAGGGTCTTTGGTGTTTTTTTGTTTTGGGGGGTGGGGAGGGGAGGAGGTGGGGCGAGAACACGTCGCTGTTTGCTGCCAGGGTTGCTGAAACGAATTTTGAGTTCGAGCATTAGAGACCCTGAGCCCTAAACCCAAAACTCTGAATTTTATTGAACCCGCAGAGCCGCCAAGGTCAATCGACTACTCTGGTGGACCAGTCGGCCACACGCCGGGACGTTAACCCTAGATCCCGAAACCCTAACACCCTAAACCCTAAACCCGAGCCCTAAAGCCGAGGGTTTCGGAGGTCAGGGCCTCGACCTTCAACACTAAGCTCAAACCCCCAAACCCCATACCCTAAACCCTGCCTCCACACCTCAATGCAGCCCTACATAGCCCTACATCCTAAAGCCCTAAAGCTCGGTAGGCCCGGTAACCCACAAGCTCCAAAGCCCGAACGCCCAAAGCTACTACACTCCTACACCCCCAAAAAGCCACAAAGCCTCAACATCCTAAACCCCAGGTGCGTAGCTAGTAGCTAAGCAATAGTTTGCACAGAGAGCCCTCAACCCTATGCCCTAAGACTTGTAAGCCTGCACTCTTAAGCCCTAAGCCCTAGACCCTAAACCCTACACCCCAAACCATAACCCTAAGCCCCAAACCCTAAAGCTGGAGGTTGGTCCACTTCGCCTTCTCCAACGTGAATGGGTCGATGTTCGGGCCGAAATTCAGGCGCATTTAGGGATTAGGGTTCAGGAATTCGGGTTTACCGTTTGCTCTAAAAGGAGGAAAAACCTTTCGGGTTTGGAGATTGTTGTGTGCCAAGGCTCCCCAAGACTGAGGCCGACCAGGAGCCATTAGGGTCAATTCGGGCATCTTGGGCTGTCACGGAAGCTCACGTGGTCAGGGTTTAGGGTTTAGGGTTTAGGGCTTAGGGTTTTGGGGGTTAGGGCTTAGGGTTTATTTTTGGGTTAGGGTTTAGGGTTTGGATGGATTTCCTTGGGAGGGGATCCTTCTGCTTGTTTTTGGCAACCCTAAACCCTAAACCCGGAACCTTAGGATTTCAAAAGGGGTTCCAGGTTCGAAGAGGTTTTGAGTTTCAGGGCTCAGGGGTTCAGAGCGTTATGGCTCAGCAGGCCCTAAACCTGAAACCTTCTACAACGTTAGCCACAAACGCCCTAAACCCTGAATCCGGAACCTTGAACCCTGACCCGGCCTGACCCCGCCAAAGCCAACATGGACCCTCGACCCGGGATTCCAAAGCAACATTGTCACATGCCCCCTGAATGGAGGTGTCCACTCACTGGGACGGAGAAGGAGGTCAAGGTGGCGAGTGACCGAGTGAATAGGGTTTAAGGGTTGAGGAGCCCTGAGCCCGAAACACACCTACACAGACCTCTCGACTCGACCCTGAACCCGCCACTAAATCCGGTTTAATTAGGGTTTGGGGATCAGGGATCAGGGTTTCGGGTATATGCATAGTAGGATTTGGGCGGGTCGTGTGGCGCAGGAAGCCATGTCAAGGCAGGTTGAGCAGGCTTTCTGCGTGCACACCCCACATGTGGTTGGCGGCTTGTGTGCGCGGAATGCGTACAAAACACTTAGCCCTTTAGCCCTCTAGCCCTTGAGCCCTTGAGCCCTTTAGCTCTTAGCCCTTTATTCCTTGAGCATCCTTGAGCCCTTGAGCCCTTGAGCCCTTGAGCCCTTGAGCCCCTTTGGCCCTTCAGCCCTTGCCCTGTGGCCCTTCAGCCCCGGAGCCGTTTAGCCCTTTCGCCCCAAACCCTAAGACCTGAACCCACCTGAAAAAGGTCTATGCCTATGGCAGCCTGAACTGCGGAAACCGCCTTTTCATCCTCGCCAACTCACACGGCATGGACCTCCACGTCAGCATCGTGATGGACAGCTCGATCTGGGTTCAAAAGGTATAAGCCCTAAACCCTATACCCTGTGGCAAGTTGGGGGTTTACGAAAATAATGTTAACCTAGTATTACTAAAGCCCCTAACATTAAAGTACGCCAGGTGTCCCGGCCGCAATAATAAAGCCCTGGAAATAAAGTACGCCAGTCGGGGCTTGTTTTTTTGGGGGGGGTCCGTTTTTCCTTTCTGATCCTCTCTGATTCTCCCTGATCCTCTCTAATTCTCTCTAAGGAAAGGAATCCTTATTCAAAGGGGCCTCACTCTATTTGGGGGGGTTTGATTGAAGGGGGGGGGGGTTTATTATTACTAGGTCAACATTAGGGGACCCCCAATATAGATCCCCAAATAGTAGGATCCGCTTTTAGTAAGGACCCCGATAAGGTACCCCTAAACTTAAACCCCAAACCCTGTCTAAACCCTAACCCTACTTGTTTCACGGCTCAGGGTTTTGCCGTTGGCGATTTTTGCTTTTGGGGTTTTGAGAGTCTTCGAAACTTTGCCTAAGTGTTTGAGGGATCTGAAGCTGTATGTAAGGGTTCGGGATGTAGAGTCTGGGCTGTACCCTAACCCTAAACCCTAAACCTTAAACCCTAGAAGGTTACGGGTGCTGCCCAAGAGTATATAACAAGCCTATAAGCCCTTTACCCCAAACCCTAAACATTCCAAATCAAAGCGTGCCCTCAATACCCTCAGCCCTAAACCCTAAACCCGAAATCCCAGAGGATGGCGAGCTGGTCCGAGCTCCATCAGACTTGGTCGGCTTCGTCGACCAGCAGCTGCAGCAAGTTGGGGCCTGAAATGGATGAGGCTTTTGGGGGCTTAGCGTTAGGGTTTAGGACCTAGACCTAAACTTTAGGTCCTAAACCCCTAAGCTTTAGGTTTTAGGGTTTAGGGACCTAGGGATTTAGGGGTTTAGGGGAACTGGGGATTTAATATGGGGGTCGGGATATTTACAGATAGTATTCTCTTATGGTCCTTCTATACAATAGCCCCCAAAACCCCCCATTCGAATTTTTAAGGCCCCTGTAACCCTAAACCCTAAACCCCACATGACACATGGGCCCTATTTTTTTCGGTGTTTAGGGGATTGAGGGCCCGGTCTTTTGTGGAAGGCGTAAAACCTGGGACGAATGCTTCAGGCCAGAGGCCTGAGGCTCCCTGGAGGCCGGGGATTGGGGATTAGGGTTTGGGGTTTAGGGTTTAGGGTCCAGGGTTCAGGGTTCAGGGTTTAGGGTTTAGGGCTTCGGGTTTAGAGTTCAGGGGACAAGGGAGATGCGGCGGCGCACTTGTGTTTTTCCTCGGCCCGTCCAGGGGCTGCTTCAAAAGTTTTAATGTAGGGCTCTGGGCGAGACATGCCAGTAGACTGCAGGAGGCCTTTGTTCAATGCTCGCCTTCTGTCGCATTCTGCGACTGCTGCACAGATGCTATGCCGACGCGCCAGCCTGAAAGACGTCGAAAACAAGATGCCTTTCCAACCACTCGAAAGCCTTAATCCACTTTGGGACTTTTAGGATTCAACACGAGCCGACTTCTAATAATCCAAGGAAGTCATATTTAGCTGTTGTCCTGCACATATGGCAGAGATTTGCAGTTTTGAATATACAGACTAACACGATCAGAACATAGGTTTAACAGGAGACGATCTGCAAAGACAACGTTGCATTTTCACCATCATCGTTGCTTCACATCTGACTGCTCCAATAGACTCGGATTTGAGAATGCGTGCGGAAGCCAGATGAGAAGGGCCGGAGTGCCGGCCTAAGCATGCCTTTAGCAAGCGCTTGCATAGCGCCATCGGGCTTGTAGAGTTTCCAACAGCATCCGCAAACTTTGCCATACCCTAAACCCTAAACCCTACATAAACCCTAAACCCGAAGCCCTAAACCCTAAACCCTAAACACCCTAAGCCCCAGTTGCATGAGACCCCAAGCAGCGACGACATGGCTGTGCAACTGTACAGTAGGCCTTGAGATTGTACTTTCGCAACCTTTTTGCCGTCATGGATGCCGCTTCACAGCATGACGAGGCAGGCTGAGGCAGCCCCCCTACCCACCCTAATCCTTAAACCCTTCACTGAATAAGGAGCTTCTTTTGTTGAGGAGGAGGAGGAAGAAGAAGAAGAGGAATAAACCCCAATTCCACCCAACCCACCCTTGGTCCTCCACAGGTGTCTGTGTGGCGTGGCGTCCTCCGCCGCGGCTTGTGCAGCAGGCGCGGCTTACCTTCTTCCTATTCTTACTGCTCAGGTGGGTAGCTTCCCATGATTGTATGAGGCTGTTCAGAGGCTGACGTACCCCACGCTATATAAGCCATAAACCATAACACAGCCTAAACCCTAAACCCTAAGCCCTTAACCCTTGTAAGCCCAAGCCCGAGCATTGCAGCCCTATGGTGCGTGCCAGGGCAGGGCGGGTCTCCGCCAACAGCCGGCGCCAGCAGACGTCCACAGGCTATCGCAAAGATGCCATGGGCTTCGGGTTTTGCTGTGGCCTTTCATGGAGTTAGGTGTAGGGTTTAGGGTTTAAGGTTTAGGGTTTAGGGTTTGGGATTGGTTCTACTTCTAGGGCAAGCAAGGCGACACATATGAAAGTGGCTGCTCTTTTGCTACGCTGGTCTTACTTGGAGGTTCATGGTACTTATTAACCAATTATAACTGTACTTAGAACCATCTTGGGGCACTTAGAGGGCTTATAAGTGGGTTGTACGTATAGTTATAATTGTTTCGTAAGTACCATGAACCTTTTTGATTTCGAAACCCGAAACCCGAAACCGTAAAGGGTTTAGGGTTTAGGGTTTAGGGTTTAGGGTTTAGGGTTTAGGGTTTAGGGTTTAGGGTGTTAAACCCGAAACCCCTTAATAGCTGAGTGAGTACACTTTGCACTTTTTGGCTACTAGAACCCCCTATAGAGTTAGGGCCAGGCATGCCTCAACTCATTTTTCAGAACGCTTTTTCCTCACACGTTTTTTCCCTAGGGGGGAGTATACATTTTCCAATTTCCAAAATATTTTTCCTCATTTTTGACATCAGCCCCTCGCACGTTTTCCATCAAAAAAATCACTAAAATTTACAAAAAATATTATATAAAATTTAGAAAATCAATTTTTCAATCAGCATAATTAATTCAATTTTATTTTTTTGTAAATTTTAGGTCACTTTTCAAGCAGTCAAATAATTCAAAAAATCATAAAATTTCATAAATTTATGATAAAAAATTCATAAATTTTGTGAAAATTTTATCATAAGTTTTCAGAAAATTTATTCAAATTTTTGAACAAATTTTATCATAAATTTTATTACAAAAATTCATAAATTTTGTGATATTTTTTGTGATATATTTTTGTTAAATTATAAATTTAATAAAAATTATTCAAAAGTTTTGAACAATTTTTGTGATATTTTTTTACACTGCTTGTTTTTTGTTCTTAAAATAACTGGTTAAATTATTTAGTGTATTTTGTATATTTTTAATATATTCATCGTCTATAAATGTTGTGTTAGAATTATTTTTCATTGTTATCAATATATCTTCTTGTCTTTTTAATATCAGATATTTTTTCATTGCATATTCATCATATAAGTTATCTAGTTCTTTTTCAAATACCTCTTTATATTTGTCTTTATCCATCGTATATATAATACTATATATTTTTCTTTTTAAAAGTTTTAAAACTTTTAAACATATTTGTCGCCTTCCTTTACAACCTTATAATATTCCATAGTTTCCGGTTTAGGTTGTAAAATTGCTCCTTCGTTTAACTTCTTAATATAAGCGTTTCTTTTGTTTGCATATGTTCCTTCAGGATTTGTATTTGATTTATATTTAGGTTTTTCAGTTAATACTTCAAGTTTTTCTAACACCGTTTCCATATCACGGGTTAATTCTAAAACCATATTATAGATTTTTTCACTGAATTCTTCAAATTGTTCATTTACTGGCACTTCTACTTTTTCTTCAACCTTGCTTTTACCAACTGGCGTATATACAATATTATATAAAAGTTTTTTTAAAACTATATATTTTTAAAACTTTTTAAAACTTTTCTTTATCGCTGGCGTTACAGTTGCACCTCTTGCAATATGCTATGCAATTGCTTATTGTATGCGTTTGATCGTTAAATTTCCGCTGTGCGGTTAAATTCGTCCTTATATTTCCACCTATTGATTTAACATAAAAATCTACACTACATTTTTCACAGCTCCCGTTCAACCTATTTAATAGCCATTCTGGGGTAATATAATTCTTATGATCTATTTTTCTTTTTGCTTTTCTGTCTTGTTCCTTATATCCTTCAACCTTTCTACATAAATAATTATATATGCATCTTTTATTAAATTCATTATCATCATTATCATATTTGAAGAATGATACATTATTTAAATCTGTCGCTCTTGTAATCGCTGTCCACATCCAGTTTTTATCCACTAAACAATGATTATAATCAAATATTGTTATACCTCCCTCAATGCTTGAACCTTGGACACTGTGGCAGGTAAAACAATAATTGAATATAAAATGCTTCCTTAACATATCCAGCGGTAACTGTTGAATTATTTTAGTATGTTCGTCTTCTAAAACTACCACATTTTCAATTATGTTTAAAATCTTGTATTTAAAATTAACTTGAAATTTATAAGTTTTTGATTTTAAATACTCTCTGCATATCATTATTTCTCCTACTTCATATTCACCTTTTCTATTTTGCATTTTTCTAATTTCATTTGCATCTTCCCTACATGTATCATTTAAATATGCTACATTATTACTGTTTAAATTTATGTTAGATGTGTATTTAAAATATTTTTTCACTAAATCCCTCGCATTAATATTATTTTCAAAAATGTCAATATAAATATTTTCTAGTTTTTTCCTGTCTTCTTCTTTCCTTAACCGTTTACAAACTTTCAGATAAATATTATATTTAAATATCTTATCCACGCAGTTATCGGCGTATTCTTCGTGCTCCTGTAAATTAGTTAATCCTGATACCGGTTTTAATTGTTTACCGTCGCCGGTAGCTACTATTATCTTATCTTGGTTAGTTTCTACAAATTCCCTAATTCTGTTTAATACCCTTAAACCATTAAAATAAATCTCGTCAAACACTATGACATCATAACCTGAATAATCAAATTTTTCTAGCTTTTCGTCACCCACGGCTATAGAAAAGAATTTATTTACTGTGATTGCTTCCTTGCCGTATTTTTGAACAAGTTTATTAGTAGGACATACAAATAAGACATTCATACCCATATCTGCCATTTTTTCACATATATAACTCTTTCCTGAACCTGCATATTTTGCCCTGATCATAACATGTTTAGCGTTTATAACATTTGCTATTATATTTTTGGTGTCATTCTCGTCTTTAATTTCTATTGCTACATTTTTGTAGATAGGTATTTTATTTAATTCATTTGGTTTTTTCTTGTATTCCTCGGGTGCTAAAATTATTTCTTCTCCTTCCTTGTTTGTTCTCCATTCTCCTATGCCGGTTTTCATTTCTAAAATCTCCCGCGCTTTATCAACATCCCGTGTTCTTATTACAAATGAATCTGTTTTAACGCCCATAAGAGATACAAAATTTTTCACTAGTTTATTATAATCTTTAAGCATTTTAAAATTATGATCTTGAAGTAACAGCTCTTTTATATAAATATATCCATTATTTAACATTACACTGTCCGATAAGTTCACTAAATAATAATCCGTTCCGCTTGGTTCATCATACATTCTTGAATAAATGTTTTCGTCTTCTTTATCTCCTGTGAACATTATATCGTGATGACATTCTACCTCTTCTATCTTATGGATTTTGCCTCCGTGTTTTAATTGAAAATTTGACGCCTCCTTTAAGTTTTTGAAAACTGTGCTTTTTTGCGAGGTGTTCTCGGATTTTTCTAAAAGCCCGATATTAACATTTACAATAAGTTTTTTAATGAGTTTGTCCAGTTCCTCGTGATCACTAATGGATTTTCCCCATAATTCCTGAACTATCTCGTTATAGTTAACATCGTGTATGAATGAAGGCGTTTTATAATACAATATTTTTAGATCGTTTGCTTCAATCTGTTTTAAATATTTTCCATAAATTAAGTTGTATTTTTTATTAAACAAGTTGAGAAACACTGTAAAATTAGGCCTAGTTCTTTTACAATCTTCAACAAAGTATAACACATAATCTGACAATTTATTATAATCCATGTCACTAGTGTAAGGTCTCCAGATGTCAAATTGATTGAATACCGGTATTTTATCAATGTTAATTAATCTACTTGTGTATGCTTTCGTGATATCAATTTCTGTAATATCTTTCTGTATGTATTGCCTAGGTCTGAAAAGTCCTGTTGGTGGTATGGTTTTTGCTTCTTTGTAAATTTGAAGATCAACTTTATTATAAAAGGATTTGTGTAATGGATTAAATAAAGCTTTATTGAAATTAAACATTGCTTCGTTCATATTGTTATATGTTTTTTCGTCGTCTACTGCTATGCATCCATCGGACGACCCCTTAATTAAATTTTGAGTTTTGATTATGAATGTGGTTTTCTTAAGTTTAAGCTTCACTTCTGTAATAATCCCCGCTTGAAATTTTATTTGTGGCTCATATCTTGAGTTCAAGAGTTCAAAAAATATTCTGGTTAAGTTGTTATGTTCAGGAACTAAATAATATGTTATTGGCTCTTTACCATTACTGACCATTTTTAAAAGTTCATCAGTATCATTGAACATTTTATATTCTGGTGGTTCTTCCTTTTCGTTCAAATGGTATTCGGTAGATGCCTTAACTATGTATTTTTGTTCTTCTAAATTTTGCTTCTGTTCAATGCTTTTAAGATCGTTATTCATTGTGTATATGTGGCTGTTTTTGACAATAGCATAAAACGGCTTAATTCTTCTTTTGTTGTGTTCCGGTTCGTGTTTGTAGATAAGGTTGTTAAAGATATCAAAAATTCTAGCTGGTATTTTAAACTCCTTAAATACCTTATCCATGTCTTCAATGCTAGCACCTTTGCTATAAAAATCCTCCTTCCCTGTAATCTCTATAATTTTTTCTCGTGTTAATTGTTTTCTCTTGTTGCCGTCCCTTAGGGTATCTTGATAAAAGTCAACCAATGCATTAAACCAACATTGATTATCTACATGTGTGTTATTTTCTATTGCGTGTTTTAGGTTTGTTAAATTGCTGTTAATATGTGTATATATGTAGCGATGATACATTGATGAGTGCAGTATTCCGTCAGTTAAGTCTTCCTTCATTATGTCAAATTTCTCACCGCTTTTGCTTATTTTTTCCACTTGTTGAATTTTGATAGCATCAATCCCTCCTGAATATTCTTGATCAAAGCCTTGAAAAAATGCTTTAAAATCTTTGTCCGTTTTAAGTATGTTAATAATTTCTTGAAATTTAGGGTTCGGAACTTCTGACAAATTCTCTATGTCATAATTCTTAACTTCTTCTTCAAATTCAGGTTCTCCTTTATAGATATTTTTAAAAATAATCTTCTTTACCCATTCAATATTAAAAGTTTTGGCTTTTACAGTTGCCTGTCTTATATCAAATTTTTCAATTTAAAAACTTTTTCCATATCGTTTAAATGCTGGTTTCATTTTTGTTTTTTCAGGGTCTTTAATAACATAAAGTTGAAAGTTTACTAAATATGTATCCTTACCTTTGTTTTCTGCTATTCTTTCGTTTAGTGGCTTTGACTTTTTTAGGTCTTTAATTGTTTCATTATATTTGTCCCTTGCTTTTTCCGCGGTTCGTTTATTGGAACTGGTAAGGTTTTTAATGAAATTTTCTGCAGTTGCTACATTTGCTATTTTTCTGTCCTTGTAAAGTGTTACTATTTGATTTAAACGGTTTTTGGTTGCTTGTGTGATTTTAACTGATGCATTTACTCTATCCTGCTTCAGTTTATTAAGTTTTCTAACATTGCTCTCTATAAACTTGGACATATAATCACCTATATATAGTATATTATATTATTTTTTCTTTAGAACATTTTTTAAGAAAATTTTTTATAATAAAAATTTCTATATATTTTTTTAAAGTTTTAAAAGTTCAAAGCGTAAATATGGACGGTTGCTACCTTTCACATAAAAATTACTTTGGTTATTTCTCTCTTCTATTTTTTCTATTTCGTGAGTTTCTTTGCCCCATATTCCGACCCTTTCCTTTTCTCCTACTTTCCTTTTTCTGTAAATTCTTACCTTGTCGCCCACGGATATATTAGGATATTTTCTAGTTCTGGTAGCTTGGTTTGTCATATTTTGTTTAGCCTTTAATTCGTTCTTCTCTTTCATCGCTTCCTTCGGTGTCATTTTAATAGTTGAGTGTTCCATTTTGTTATTATATGTGAATAAAATTTCAAAAATATAATCTGTCCATTGAATATTCGTTTTACCTTTTTTTTCATCTGCTTCAACCCTTTTATAAAGCATATCCTTAAATGTTCTAATTGCCCTCTCACTAAAATTTGCGTGTGCTCTCGTTCTGTGATGTTGTATTCCTTCCTTGTTTAAATATTCTTGAATGCTTGCATTTTGTAATGCTCCCTCGTCGTCGGTATATAGTATTTTTGGTTTTCCTCCCATTTTGTTAAAGCCTTCAATCATTGATGATGCTACATTGCCTTCGTCTTTGTTTTTAATAGGAACTACCACCATAAACCGACTGAAAACATCAATCATTATTGCCCCGACCTTAAATTTTTGATTTTCAAGGTCAGTTATAAAAAATAAATCAAATTGAAATTCGTAAAATGGTTCCGGTGCTATAAATGAATTTTTTCCTCTAATCTGTTTCTTCTGTTCCACATTTTCCCTAAAAAAATTTATCAACGTCAGCCATTGTAATGGTTTTATCTTTCTCTCTTGCATCTTTTAATGTTTGCTTTTTGCTTCCGAAACCTGCCCTATCAAAATAGATGTCGTTTATTATGGAATTCTTTTTATTATCATCGCCGTCACTCATAATAAAAAGAATTAGATTATTATTTGTCAAATATTTGTTTTAACATTTTTATCATATAATCTGCGTCTGATTTATCTAAATACTGTTGAAAATAATCACTGAAAAACCTAAAAGCCAGCTCTTCTAATTCTATTGTCGGTGGCTTTTTTAAATACGATTTCATATTTGTATTTATTCTGTATTTTAAGTAGGTATAAATGGTTGTTTTTCTTAAATATTTAAGGTCTTTGTTATTTAGAAGCGTGAAATAAACATATATGAGATCTTTCAAAAAACACAATGTATAAGAATTTATGTATTTTTTTAGATGTTTGTCTCGTAGCATTTCCTTGCAATGTTTAACTGTCTGAGGAAAAATATGAACAGGTAGCTTCCTTATTGTTGTTTTAAATTTCACAGCATTTTCTCTTCCGTCGCACCCTTTGCACCTATTAAATGAATTAATTAATTTGAATAAATCGTTTCTTAAAACCTGTTTACATAATAGTTTTCCTGTGACCTTCTGGTCAGCACATCGTGAGCATACAAATGCCATATATATTAATATATAAAAGTTTTTTCTTTAGAACATTTTTTAAGAAAAATGTTTATAATAAAAATTTCTTAATATTTTTTTAAGATTTTTATTTCCAAAATAACCTCGTCGCGTTAGCACGCGAGGCGCCAGCCGACGCGTCCAATTATAACGGGGAACAGGTTCCAGTTACAGCGGGGAACCTCTTCCAGTTATTAACTGGAAGCCCCCCTCCTTCGTTTTTAAGGCTTCCTCCAATACAGCGGGAACAGGTTCCAGTAACAGCGGGGAAGCTCTTCCAATTGTTAACTGGAAGCGCTTCCTTTCTCCTTCTTTATTCGTTTTTATTTTCATTTTCAGTTGTAGTTTCTGTGTCTGTTTGCTTTTCCGTTTTCTTTTTTGAAGGTTTTAACATAACAACATTTTCAAGTGTGTATTTTGATTTTTTTAACCTTAACGCCTGTTTTAGTTTCAGTGAGTTCTAATTTATCCATTATATCAATATTTTTATCATTTAATATTTTGTCTAAAGCCTTTCTTTTATGATATTGTCGCGCGCTTTCTTTTTTCACTTCGTAATAATTTTGTTCTGATTTTTTCTTATGATAATAAAGTTTTTGATATAACGCCAGTTGTTCTTTAATATCGTCCATAGACAATTCGTTTAACATTTTTTCCAATGTATTATTTTCCATATATATTATTATACATTTTTTTCTTTAGAATATATTTTTTAAAATTTTTTTATAATAAAATTTCTATATATTTTTCTCCAAAAAATTGAAAATATAATTTCATATTTACATAGGGGAAGTTGTAAATATAAAGTTATGCATTCACACCAAACTAATTATGCACTATCTTATGCAGTGCCGATTATGAGCAATGGGCGCAATGGGTTTTTCCTGTTTCAGTTCCAAGAGGGGGTTCAAAAGTCTCTAACGAGCTGTCATATTATATTACAAATTATTTTTTAAATATATTAATCCATAATATGTAAACTATGTTTTTGTATAACTTCAATATCTTTTTTAACTTCAGATATATCTGTTTCGCATTTTTCTATTCGTTCCTCTAATTCTTCCGGTGTTATTTGCTTTGAACCCCAGCCTGTCGTGCAAATTTCAACGCTACCTGATTGTAAAGCATTTTCATCTCTAAAAATATCATCTGGTGAAGTATGTCTACCATTGCCCCCAAATTTAGTATTTCTTTTATCAACCACTGTATCTGTTGTAATTTTATTATCTTCCTTAACTGTTTTAGTTTCTCTGTGATAAAACTGCCTTTTGCAACGGCAAGGAATACACGATATACCCCTAGCATTAATATAAAAACCTTTATCTGTTTCACTATTATCATTTGATGTATCGCTCATAATAAAATACATTATAATTTAGTTATTTTTCTTCAGTTTTAAATACTGTAATACTCCCTTACAAATTTCTAAAACAGAATAACAACATCTCCTATATCTAGGTTCAGTTATTATTATTTGTTCTACTTCTTCTAGATTATTAATAACATCAATATATTTTTCATAATGCATTATATCATTATTTATAAAAAAAATCTATGTAAAAATAATGAATAATAACATTCCCATCGTCAAACCAATAGATATTCCAGAATATACATACAAAAACTCAAAATATGATATGATGCCGTCGCTTCCATTCCGTGGTATATTGGTTGCCTCATCTACAGGCGGTAAAACTGTATTGATACAAAATTTCATATTGAATATTTACAAAGGCTCCTTTGAAAGAATATTTATATTCAGTCCTAGCGTTCATGTTGATGACACATTTAGGCCTGTTAAAAAATACATAAATGAGGTAATGAATGTTGACACTGAAAAAGAAAAGGTATTTTATGAAAACTACGATCCAGCAGATCTACAAAAAATTATTGACACACAACATAAAGTTATAGAGTATCAGAAAAAGAACAAACAAAAAAACTTGCACTCAATATTGATCGTGATAGACGATCATGCTGATGATCCTAAAACGGTAAGATATAGTAATATATTACATGGTCTTTTTACAAGAGGTAGACATAACGCCATTAGTGTTATAGTTTCTACACAAAAATATAATGTTTTAGCACCGATTATAAGACTGAATGCATCAGCACTATTTATATTCCGCTTGAAAAACATGAACGAAGTCAATGCATTTATAGAAGAAAATAGCGCGTTAGTTGATAAAGAAGAATTGTATGAGATGTATAGAATAGCTATTAATGATGCTCCATATTCTTTTTTATACATAAATACAAATGCAAAAGATGTTAATAAGATGTTTTATATTCGCTTCGAGAAACTGCTAAAAGTTGAACATTCTCTAGATAATCAATATTAATAAATAATATTATTTGACTATAATATTAGTCATCAGAATAATGAAAAACTACACAAATTACACGGCATACATTTTCCAGAATTGCTACATTTGTTTTTGTTTTTTAACTTTTCTATTTCTTCTTCTAATGTTTGTATTTTCTCGGTTAAATCTTGAATTGTATTGAATATTATTAAATCTCCTTTTATCTTTTCTAGTTGTTCATTGAGTTTCTTTTCTATTTGTTCATCAATATTAACCATTATATATTTAGTTTAGAAATTATTAATTGTTATATAAAGAAAAGATATATTAAGATATATAGGGATATGAATAAATATCATAATGGGAAAATATATAAAATCGTTGATGTTGGATATAACAAATGTTATATTGGAAGCACTACTGAAAGTTTGAGTAGGAGGATGAGTAAGCATAGACATCAGTATAAACAACATCAAGAAGGAAAAAGAAGTAAAATGAATTCTGCCAATATATTTGATGAGTTCGGCGTTGGAAACTGTAAAATTGAATTGGTTGAGTATTGTAAATGTGAGACTAAAGATGAACTATTGAGACGAGAAGGAGAAATAATAAAAACTTGCGAATGTGTTAATAAGCAGATGCCGAGAAGAACCAAAAAAGCACACTATGAAGACAACAGAGAGCGTATAAAAGAATACAGGAAGCACAAGTATCAACAAAGCAAAGATATAATTGATGAAAAACATAAGAACTACTATGAACTTCATAAAGAAGACATTAAACAGTGGAATTCAGAATATCGTGAAAGAAATTAAGAAAAACTGCTTGCGAATATTCAATGCTGTTGCGGTGGAACTTATAGATACAAATATAAATCTTGTCATTTTAAATCGAAAAAACATCAAGAATATATAAAGTCAATAGAACAAGATTAATAATATTATTTTATAATAATATTATTTATCATTTTCCTTTAATTTCATTCTTCAACTTTGTTATTTCTCCTTTCATCGTCGCCATTTCTTTTTTCATTGTTTTTACTAAACCTTTTAATTCTTCTACTTCATTTATTGTTGCCTGTAAAGCACTCCATAAAACTGGTGTTGTCATTGTATAATCAAACTTTAAATATCCATCTTTGCCTTCTTTAACTATATTTTGCCATTCATCTGGAACTTTTTTACTTAAAAAGTCATTAGCAATAAAACCACAACACGATTTACCTTGTTGTCTGTTATCAATAAAATGATATGTTTTTGGAACAATGTATTTAACTAATTCCACTGCCTTTTTTTGGCTAAGTTCCTTAATATCTTTTTTCAATCGTTTATCAGAACTTGGAATTAAAGACCCAGTATATTCAATATCTCCATTAACGAGAATGCCACTTGGTGAAATTGAAAATACATCATTCGATACGGAAACACTACCAAAATAAAATGCATATTCACCACCTGCATCAGTATTTAAAAACTGTATCTGATCTACTGTGCTTATTGTTTCTTGTGTTATTTCTAAATTGTTATTTATTTTGACTTTTCCATCTTTTAGTTGAATTTCTGGTGTGCTACTTTCTAATCCCATTATTAAATTCATTTCTCCTGCTTGATCTCCATTTCTAATATATAACTTATATTGAGTGTCTAATACTTCTCTAAACTCTGATGAATTTTGAAATTTCATTTTTCCCCAAGTTATTAAATCTGCTTCTGCTGTTAAATTACCAATACTATTAAATGTTTGATTATTTGTAACTGCTCTATTAATAGTAATTCCGTTAGTGTCGTTTAATTGTAACGCTATTGTTCCTGTTGTAGGGTCGGTTGTTCTATTTGATTGTAACGAAAAATTAATTTCATTTGTTGATATAGCATTTAATGAATTATTGGCGTCCGCTCTTTGACATATTCTACCTGAATTATTAACATAAATATCTCCATTAAATGTTGATATATTTTGAAACGATGCTGTCCCACCAAAATTACTATTACCACCCGATACATTTAGTTTATTTGAACCTTGAATAACACCAATACCTAATGATAAACAATAAACGCCATTACCATTAGCTGTATTTAATAAAAGTAATGAAGAACTGTCGTTGCTTGTGTTATAAGCGTTAATATTAAATGAGTTAAACCTAATATATCCTTGTGCATTTTTTGCAGTTAAAACATTACTAGCATCTGTTGTATTTTTATAGAATGTTAATCCATTAGCATTATTAATATTAGCATTTTCACCATCATAATTTAAATCGTTTGTTAAATCTAAATTACCATCCACTTTTAAATTTTGTCTAACAATAGCACTATCAACAACGTCTAATGTATATCCACTTGTTAATGTATTTGATGCTGTATCTACTAATAATGAATGTGATTTAACATATTGATTAGAATTACTATTTAAATTTAAAATTCTTCCGGTATCACCTACTGAGTTATAACAATCAATACTATCATTATTACAAGTAATATAATTATCAGTATTTCTAACAGTAAATGATAAATTAGCGTCTGCTGTATTTTCTACTACTAGACCACCTGTCGGCGTTTCTATCTTTCCTGACATTTTATAGCCTGCGTTATTATTTGTTAAATCTAATTGTTTCATTGCGTCGTCTGATGTATTATTACATAATATTTTATCACCTTTCAAAGTTATATAACTTGTTTGATTTCTAAAAATCGCTACATCTCTGTCTGCTTCTGCTCCAAATTGATTACTGAAAATCAACCCTGATAATGGTTCAATATTAAATGTTGAGTTTTTTATCGTTAGTCCTTGATGTAAAATAGTAGGTCTTGATAAATCAATGACTGGAAAAAATGAAACATTGTCAGTAAATAATGATAAATTAGCCTTCAATGCGAGGAAATTATCAATTTCTGTATCAGTGTATCCACCTCCACCTCCTACACCCGCTATTAATGTATCTACCTCGCCCTTGTTATAAAAATTAGTAGCTAGCAATGTGTTATTTTGATAATTTGTTGATAAATTTGTGTCTATCTGTGTTGATGTGTAATAATTAGTAAATGTAGCGTCTATTTCTGTTTTATTGTAAAAATTGGTAGCTAGAACTGTGTTAGTTTGATAATTATTAGTTAAATCATCATTAATAGCATTAATACTATTGAAATTCTGCAATTGCTTTGTATTCAAAACTGCTATTGCATCAGTATTTGCTGTTATATCCGTTGAAAAATTAAGGTTGTTAAGATCGTCTATTGTAGCGTATGTATCGCCTATTTCACTAACTCCTGTAGAAAATATTTTATATATTTCATTTGCATAAACTGTGTTGAGATTACTTATAGATGCCATTATTATATTAAGTAGATTATATTTAATATAATAATGTTATTTATTTAGTCCAGAACAGTTGAAGCCGATTCGCTTAATTCAAATACATGTTCTGAAACAAGCCTGACATGTACTTGTTCAATTCCTAACGCGAAAGTTTGATTAGCCCCTTTCAATTTAAAAGTCAATAAGCTTCCCATTTTAGTATTAGAACCAGTAAAATTCATATCAGGCTGTTTATCAAAATTTATTCCTCCGATAAACTTGTCGTTGGCATATCTATAAATGTCAATTGAAAAACCATCATAGAACGGAGACATAACATTAACGGCGCGTCGTAGGAAATACATTGCTTCAGCTAAACTTTCTACCGCTTGTTCTGGGAACTTTTTATTAGCGATCTGAACATAATATGAAATTTGCCTGTCGCTGTCAATAACACCTTGCAAATTGTCAATGGTAACTTGCATAGGATGGTAAAACCAATTCCATTTCCTTTTCGCATAATTATTTGCTGTGTTATTATTTTGAATTTGTGCGTTACTAAATGTAAAGAACATCTGTGATAATCTTGTTGAGGATTTAACAATATTCATATTGATTTCAGCATTTCCCGTCGCGAAAGTTTGTGAAAAACTGTGATAGGCGGGATAAACCATTCTTAAACGGCCACCTTTTAGTAAATGTGAAACCACATTGTTGTTAACGGAATTATCAACGGTAATCAACTCGCATCTAAGGATACAATTTTGAATTGCCCACTTTGTTGTTGTGTTTCTGGTTGTAAAGTATAAACCGTTGACATCATCTGCCACTTGTGTTCCTGCTACAGGTGTTGCTGGATTAATTACAGGTTCCTGTGGATCAGAACAAATTTCAAAAATAAATTCCAACGGGCAATAACGAATAGGAGGATAATACCCAGGTTGAACGAACCCACAGCATGGTTTATGTCCCATCCTAACGAATTTTCCCTGTGCTATACCTGTTGTATTAAGCCGTGTTAATTTTGGTAAAACAATTCCTCTATGATTTGCCGCAGTAGTTGCTGTTGCATTGTGATTTTCAATTGCAAAAGCATAAAGCCTATAAATTCTGCTGTCATATCGTGTTAAACAACCTTCCTGTATATCGTCTAAATTTCTTACTTCCTCTGATTTAAAAGATTTCATTTCTTCACATACTAAATTGTAATTGTCGATATCGTTTATCTGTTGCCCTGCTGCGTTACATCTATAACGAGTAAAAAAGGCATGACTTTCTCCTAGTGGTCTTAAATATTCTCCTGCTGTCGGCGATGTATTAACAACATCAAAAAATAAACAAATACTGGACATATCAATATAATTATTGTCTTCTCCTGTGATAACAAACTTAATATATTTATTACCATTATTTGAACTAAATATATTTCCAGATACACTAGGGAAGTGGACTTGCTTACGATCTGTAATATACGCGGCACTTTCTGGAAGTCCGAACTGTAGGGAATTTATCATATTATCCTGAGTTTCTGCTATAACTAAATCCATTTTATATATTATTATTTAGATTTTTTATTATTATTACTATATTTTTTATGTGAATTTAAATTACTAATATTTTTAGAAATTTGTTTTTCTAGTTGTGGTTGCGCTACTGCCGTTCCGTCGCGAATGCTCGCGAGGCTCTGCCGAGCGTCAGTTTCTACAATTCCCCTGATCATTTCATATGATGAATTATTTATACTTTTTGTAATTTTATTTTTAAACTGAATGTTCTCGGGGATTTTTCCTATTCTTGTTTGTTCTTTTGATTTTCTGACCTTGTTAAGCATTATATTATATTGTTTTAGATAATTTAATACATACCTAATATTTTTATTCTTTCATCAATGCCTTCTAAATGGTCAATATCATGACTTGCTATAGGGTTTAAAGTTTTAGCATCATAACTTATAGCCGCGTTATCAAAAGCACTCACGGGGTCACCTGTCATTCTAAATCGCTTGTGCTGTTCCGTCGGTTTATCTAAACCAAAAATAGGAGCAAAAAAACTTACCACTGGAGCATTATATGTTCTCGTTTTATAATTTTTATCCTTAAATTCTTTGTTCAATTCTAAAACAACGCTACCGCCCATACTCCTAATAATGTATTCACGTGTGGATTTTCCATTAATACCCGCCTTGCTTCCTTGTAGCGATCCATATCTCTAATTCCGCCAGTTTTTAATGTTGTGAAGTTTTGTTGCCAGTCTCTTGTAGATGTTGTCCCCGCTACATACATTTTATTTCCCTTTACAAAAATTTTATTATCACGATCATATGCATATTTGATACCTTGAGTGTTTGATATTTTGCCGTTGTGTTCCAACATCTTATTTAACTGTCCTTCAATCTTCGTCATTATATAAAAAGATTATAATTTATTTTTTGTCAATGATATATATGACTGAAAAGAAACAAGAAAAAAAAGAAAAGAAATTAGAAAAAGCAGGTAAGAAAACTATATGTGGAACATGTGGACAGACATATGTTGCAAAAACATTTATGGATAGAATAAAACATATAAACACCCCTTATCATCAAAAATTTGTGGAGCAACGATACAAACAAAATCCTAAACTAAATGAAAAACTCATAGAGAGGAACAGGAGAAAAATGAAAAAATGAAATATATATTATCTAAACTAAAAATATAGTAATATGAGTATCAGACCATTAACATATAAAAAAGTTTATGTAAATTCAAAATATCGCACATCAAATAGTCGCGGTATCAGCGACTTTCAAATAGAATTAAGGGAAACATTTGAAATCCCCGACGGGACGATTATGCAAGTTCACGAGTTAGCAATTCCTAACACATGGTATTCAATAAACGAAAATAATAGAAATTTATATTTTGAACACAGAGTATTAGCACCTGCAACGCCAACAGGAACAACTTATTTAAGAATTGAAATACCGCTAGGAAATTACACACCGCCTGAACTGGCATCTACAATACAACAAGAATTAAATTTTTTCTTTGATGTTACAGGTAGACAGAATACATACACTGTTACATACAATACAATTTTAAATAAAATAACAATTGAAACAAACTTTTCAGAAATTATTTTTATTGTTCTTCCCGATAGTTTGATTGCAAATTTTATAGGGTCTTTTTCAAATAATGTTGATCTAAACAATTTAAACAGTATAAACAGTGTTTTAAATACACCTATACCTCAAGATTTTTCAACTTCTACTGTTCCGTGGGTTTCTGGATTTATAAATTTATTAGCACATCAAGACATTTATATCTCGTGTCCTGAATTATCAAATAATAATTTTCACAGTCCCTCAACATTTTCAAATGCCATAGTAAAAAAAATTCCTGTAAATGCTTCATTTGCTAGTATTATAAATGATCCTTATGGTGTCACGGATTATGATTATGTAAATGTCTCGCGTCGTTCAATAAGAAAACTAACATTTAGAATAACTGATGAAATAGGCAACCTTATAAATTTCAACGGTGTTAATTTGTCATTTAGCCTCCTCTTCCATAATACAGATGCTATGTAATTTTGAATAGAAAATATATAGAATGTTATATATGTCAGAACAAAATTCAGAAAATGTTGTAACTAACGATGAACCTGAAAACGAAGCAACTGAAGCACCGCCGGAAACAGAAGTTGAAAAAATTGAACCTGTGAATGAAGAACAAAAACGAGTAAAAATTACAGAAGTTATAAAAAAATCCTACAGAATGTAAAGACTGTAAAAAACCTATGACGACTAAAACTTTACGATATAGTCATCCTAGCGTGTGTGAAAAGAAACCGAGTAATATTATTGATAAACCAGTTAAAAAATATGCACCTAGAAAAAAACAAAAATAAATGTTGAACCATTAGCACCAGAACCACAAGAAAATAATTTAGTAGAACCACAACAATATCAAGAACAACAACAACCCTTATCTAAAGCAATGCCAGCTAAACCACCACAACAAATACAACAACAACCATTAAACCCTTATGCAAATTTAACACAACAGCAATTATTACAATTACAAATGAGATCAATGAACGCCGAAATTATGAGAAGAAGACAAGAAAAATCAGATAATATGTGTAAAGCTATGTTTCAGGCTAGAAGTAAAAAATCTAAATAATAATATATATGGTTCTATATAATAGGTTTAAATTTCAAAAAAATAAAAAACTACATAAGAAAAAATCATTAGATAATCCTGTGGTAAATTCATCCGAAGATCTGGTATATCGTCAACAAAATCTGGACTATCTATTGAATTTGAAAAAACAATTAGAAGCGAGAGAGGCGAAAGAGAAAAATCTGGCGTTTAAACGAAGACTATTAGAGGGTCAAATGAAAGCAAATTATGAAACCGAAATAGCAAGATTGAAAGGGGAAATACATAATCCACGAATACCCGATGCTTCAGTAAAACATCTGAAAAAAAGGGTTGAAACATTAAGCGAATTAAGCGAGTCTATTTTCTAAAACAATATATAAAAAAGAATGGTAGTTAAAAATGCTGGAATACAATTTCATAGAAGATCTAGATATGAAGATATTTTAGAGCTAGTTAATGATAACGAAGACGCGTTAAAACCATTTCCTAATAGAGATGCTGTATTTTATAAACAAAGCAATAAAGGAACTCGTTTTGATGGCAAGGATCATTTAGACAAATTGAAAATTCAAGAAAAACAAATTGCTGAAGCAATTGCTAGGGATCTCATGAAACGACAATATGCAGAAGATAATGATACGACATATAAAGCATTTACACAGCACGACAGACCTGAACCAGAACAACCGAGAACACCGGAACAATTTCATATAGGAACTGACCCCGATGACATGTCTTATATTGAAGAATACGGCACACCACAAGAACAACAATTAGCACAAATAAATGAAACATTAGGAAACATAGCAACGGCACAACAAAGCAACCAACAAGCAATTTATGAAGCACATCAACAACAGTTAGAAAGAGAGGAGGAAGGTGGGTCGGGAATTTTAAGAAGTCTAGGAAGTGGGGCTTTAAGAGTAGGACGCGGGGCGTTAAGTGTAGGTAGTGGAGCTTTAAGAGTAGGGAGCAATGTTGCAGGAAATATGATTTCTGGTATGGATTTTGGTTCATCTCTTGCTACAGGACTTTCGCAAGAAGTGGCACAGTTAGCAATGAATAGATTATTGCCACAACCTAGACCTTTATTAGATTTTTCAGGAACAGCCAGAGACGGACAATATACAACATATGACCCAACACCAATACCAAACACACAATACTTAGAACCTTCAATAGTTTTACAACCGCATCAACCAAATATAGGAGCCACTCAACAACCGTTACCGATTGCATCATCAAGCCAACCAACACAAGCAGAATTACCACCAATACCAAAGGCAACGCCACCAGCAACACCACCACAGAGACCAGCGGAACCAAAAGCAAAACCAAGCCCAAAACCAGCACCACAACCTAATTTTCAACAAGGAGGAGCATCGTCAAGTTCAAGCGGAAATGCGCCACCTCCACAACAAGAAGAAAACCAAGAAATCAAAAATTTAATGAGACAAGTAGATGAACAAAATATTTTCCCAGTATGGGGAGCAGAACATGGCGGATTAACCGATAAGCAAATTGCAAAAACACTAGCAAAATTAAATTTGAATGATTATTCAAGTATAGACCCTCAAAAAATTAATTTCAATACAGTAGTAGAATTATTTAGAATTGCAAAACTACGAAATAATTTATCACAAACTGACGAAGATAAATTAAAGAGAATATTTACGGAAATTAACACTAGTAGAAATGTCACCACTGACAATGTGCGAGATGTCAAGACATTATTTAGTGAAATATTTAAGGATAGAACACCACAACAACCAGAAAATGTATCACCGAGACGTTTAACCAGAAAAACGAATATGAAGGAAGGAACAGTAGAAGAGCAAGATATGGACGAACCTACATTAATCAAACCAAGCAAGATAGGCATACAAAAATTAAGAGAAGTATTTGAAGAAGCAAATAACCGAAATACAATAAACACTAGAACTTACAGAAGTTATAGAAAAATATATAACAATTGGATCAAGTCAGCAGGTGATAAGGAAATGAAAAAGGGATATCTGAAAGAACTCAAAAATTTATATAGAGACGAAATATTTAGAAAATAAAAGCTTACAAATATTACAGTAAATAAATAATCTTTACTGAAATATGTATTTTTTAAAAGTTTTAAAAGTTTTAAAAACTAAAATATATAGTATTATATATATGAAAAAATCAATTCAAGATGAATTATTTGAAATTTTATACAAACAGGCAAAGCACGAATTAGAGAAACTAGAAATTATCAAAGAAAGTAGGGAAAGCAAAATTATAGAAATTAAACAAAAATGCGTTATAGAAAAAGAAGAACAGGAACATTTAGATAAGGAAATGAAGTATTTAGAAAAACAAATTGAACTACAAAAAGAACTAATAGAACTGTATGAAAATAACAATTCATAAATTGCACTATACGATACAGACTTAAAGAAATGAAGATAAAAATATTATATGGTATATGCTTAAAGGGATAATACCAGATAATAGTATCTATCGTATTATGTCAGCAAAGTTTTGTAACAGTTGTAATAAAACCAGACAGTTAGATTATTTTACAGACGATTATGAAATGTGTAATTATTGTAGGAACCGTCAAATAAGATACAACAATGAAAACCGAGAAAAAGTGAAAGCTAGAGAAAAACAATACAGGGAAAATCATAAGGAGCAAATCGCAGAACGCAAAAAACAATACAAGCAGGACAATAAAGAAAATCTAGAAGTATATAGAAAAGGATATATGAAATTAATTTATCATTGTCCGTTTTGTAATTATGATGTAAAACATTACAAAAAATCACAACATGAGAAATCAGTTACACATAAAAACAATGTAATATTAAAAGAGCTTGAAGATATGAAAAATAAAAATATAGAATAAAAAATTATCACAAAAAATTATCACAAAAATTGTTCAAAACTTTTGAATAATTTTTATTAAATTTATAATTTAACAAAAATATATCACAAAAAATATCACAAAATTTATGAATTTTTGTAATAAAATTTATGATAAAATTTGTTCAAAAATTTGAATAAATTTTATGAAAACTTATGATAAAATTTTCACAAAATTTATGAATTTTTTATCATAAATTTATGAAATTTTATGATTTTTTGAATTATTTGACTGCTTGAAAAGTGACCTAAAATTTACAAAAAATAAAATTGAATTTATTATGCTGATTGAAAAATTGATTTTTTAAATTTTATATAATATGTTTTGTAAATTTTAGTGATTTTTTTGATGGAAAACGTGCGAGGGGCTGATGTCAAAAATGAGGAAAAATATTTTGGAAATTGGAAAATGTATACTCCCCCCTAGGGAAAAAACGTGTGAGGAAAAAGCGTTCTGAAAAATGAGTTGAGGCATGCCTGGCCCTAACTTAAAGAACCGAAAGTGTAGTCTTTTTTGGGGCTGCTGAACTCAGCAACTAAGAACTCGAAGCCGAAACCCTGAACCCCGTCCTACGGCGGACCAGTCAAAAGCCATTGACTTTGGTGTTTAGAACAACCCTTTGGTATATAGGGATCCTGAATATGTGATATTTTGGCATATTCCTTGACTAAGAGGTATTGGGCTCTTTGGGGAGGGCAGTTTTCTGAGTTCAGCCTGTGGTAAAAAGCAGCCTGGTGAACGTGTGACCCAGGGTTGTCAGAACCTCCATGTCTCTACGCAGCCGAACAGAAGCGCGTGTGACCCCTAATAGATTGTCCACAGGTCTTAGTTCCTTGCTATGTTGCGTGTTTTGTGTGAGGGTGTGCGCTTCTTGCATCTACAGATAAAATGCGAGATTTTTGGTTGAAGCCTTTTTAGTGCGTAGACCGTGTAGCGATCATCAAGCCCACCTGCTGACATAGCTTGTCGGCCACCGCAGGAAGCAGTTGCGCTGTCAAACATTTTACTCAGCGGCTTGATGGCGTTGGAGCTTGAGTATCGTGCGACTTTCATTGACGTCTACGAGGACCCGTTTGAGCTGTCAGGCTCACTTGTGCGATCCTCTTCCGCTCCGGCCACGTACAGGAGGACGTTGGAGTGCGACGCGGAGTTCGAGGAGCGACAGCTGAAAAGCTATGTGGACAAGCTGTCCCGGAGTTTGGAGGAGCTCTCGCAAGAGGTCAGCCAAAAAGGTGCACAAGGCTATGAAGCCCAGCCGGCTGCGACTGAAGGTGACGAGGTTCAGCCCGAAGTGCCCGCCTTGTCCCCCCCCCCCCCCCACACACACTTCCGGGCTCCTTCAGCGAAGGGAGTGTAGGGCATCCCGAGGTGTGCCGCCGACCATGCGTGTACTTCAACAGGGGCTTCTGTCAGAATGGTGCCACATGCACCTTCTGCCATTACCCGCACTCCAACCGCGGGCCCAAGTTGGACAAGAACCAGCGCTCCACACTGGACGAGATCACCAAGGCGCAGCTCCTTACGTTGGTGTTGCACTTCCTGCGTGAGCGTGCTGTCGTGACCGGCATGCCAGACGAGGCTGCCGGTGTTCTTGCCGTCTTCGAAGAAGAGCTGCGCTTCTGGTGCGGGGGCGCGGACGTTGCTGAGCTGGATGAATCAGCCATGGACACCAAGACTCGCAAGCTTGCCAAAGTGATGGGGAGGATGTCCTTTGGAGCCCTACTCAGCATGGCATCTCATCGGTTGGACCGCGACCAGTTCCAACGTCACCTTAGCCAGGCGATGGAAACGCTACGTCGGTCTGGTGAGCTTGTCGGGATTAATTAACAGGGTAATCCATGCATGCAATCCCAGCTGCATGCATGCGCCGTCTCACGGCTCGATCCGCCTTAAGAGCTATAAGCCCGAATCCAACTACCAAAGTCAGAATGGTTTAGATTTAGGGGTGTTAGGCAGCAGCCCACGAGCCACTTTACACTTGCCTGTGACAGATGTCAGGCTTGTGTGCAAGGTCTGGTGTGATGCAGGCGGCCACACAACGTGCAACAATTCGAACAGTATGCAGCCACTCTGCTTGTACTGTACCATGAGCATCATTCCCATCCTGCGCAGGAGAGGCCCAGACTGCTCGATCGTAGTATCATCTTACAAGCTCGCCCGACCATCCCGCATCTCTCAACTCGAAACTCGGTTGGCCCTGGCGACATTTCATATTTCCCCGATTGGGTTTGAGAGGACTCTATTTAGGTTGTTTTGTCCCTAAACCCTAAACCCTAAACCCTAAACCCTAAACCCTTTAGGGCCATCCTAGGAATGATAACCTCGTGCTTGAATGGAGCTGCTGCGCAGGCCTTGTTCTCGCAAGCTTGCGGCATCTCAGGGAACGCGCGCTCCTCCACGCCCACCCGTCTCTTCTCGAGAGTCCCTTGAATGTCAACAGAACTTTTAGAAGCAACTTAAAACCCTCCTTATAACTACCCTTGAACCTCCAAGCAGCCCTAAAACCCTAAACCCAAACCCTAAACCCCAAACCCTTGTGAAATCCACTCTCTTCTAGGACCCTGTAGAGTACAACCGAGGTCATGCCGTAGCTGCTTGAGTTCTTTTCCATAGGATCCTTGGTTTTAGGGTTTAGGGTTTAACCTTGTAGTTCCCTCCCCTAAGACAGGGCGAGTTTAGTGCACTCCGCAGACGTCTTTGAGCTCAGCTCCTTAGTCAAAATAGGCTCCGTAGTGGATCGCACAAATCCAGTCTCAAAACCCTAAACCCTAAACCCTATAAATCGACTTCACTGCTGGAGCCGTCGGGACCTGGGGGGGGCGGAGGACATTTTCGTTTCCTGGGCGAGTTTGTGAGGACCTCAGATGCCTTCCACGACGGGGCTCCTGGGTTTTGATTGGGCTAGCGTTGTGGGTTTTGGGTTTGGGGTTTAGGGTTTAGGTGTAAGGTTTAAGGTAATTTGTTAGGGGTAATTTGTATAGTTAGGGGTTACCTAGTTTAGAGCTTGGAGATCAAAGGGTGTAGAGGGCTCAGCAGCATCCATGAATGTGGATCGGAGTCCCTGTTGTCTTGGAGGTCGTTATTGGCATTTGCGAGATGCCGTGGGGGGTCAGCGTGCTCTTTTCTCTCAGTCCTTGACAGTTAGCGGGTGCAGTTTTTGGTCGGCAGAGCACATCGTTGTTCCCCCCTTCAATCCCAAATGGAGTTTCTGAAATGAAGGGGTACCTTATTTGGGTCCTGATGAATTATACGGGAATCCTACTATTGGGGGCTTTATTATAGGGGTCCCCTGTTTTCGTCAACTCGCAAATGTGCACGTGCCTGGAATTCGATGGCTTTTCCATAGGATCCTTGGTTTTAGGGTTTAGGGTTTAACCTTGTAGTTCCCTCCCCTAAGACAGGGCGAGTTTAGTGCACTCCGCAGACGTCTTTGAGCTCAGCTCCTTAGTCAAAATAGGCTCCGTAGTGGATCGCACAAATCCAGTCTCAAAACCCTAAACCCTAAACCCTATAAATCGACTTCACTGCTGGAGCCGTCGGGACCTGGGGGGGGCGGAGGACATTTTCGTTTCCTGGGCGAGTTTGTGAGGACCTCAGATGCCTTCCACGACGGGGCTCCTGGGTTTTGATTGGGCTAGCGTTGTGGGTTTTGGGTTTGGGGTTTAGGGTTTAGGTGTAGGGTTTAAGGTAATTTGTTAGGGGTAATTTGTATAGTTAGGGGTTACCTAGTTTAGAGCTTGGAGATCATAGGGTGTAGAGGGCTCAGCAGCATCCAATGAATGTGGATCGGAGTCCCTGTTGTCTTGGAGGTCGTTATTGGCATTTGCGAGATGCCGTGGGGGGTCAGCGTGCTCTTTTCTCTCAGTCCTTGACAGTTAGCGGGTGCAGTTTTTGGTCGGCAGAGCACATCGTTGTTCCCCCCTTCAATCCCAAATGGAGTTTCCGAAATGAAGGGGTACCTTATTTGGGTCCTGATGAATTATACGGGAATCCTACTATTGGGGGCTTTATTATAGGGGTCCCCTGTTTTCGTCAACTCGCAAATGTGCACGTGCCTGGAATTCGATGGCCACGTCTGCGACCCTCGCCACGACGAAGCGTTTAAATTAGCTGCTGAGGGCCTGAGGCCTCTCGGGCCAACACGCCCTCGGCAGAAGATATGACAACGAGAGTGAAGAGCGAGGGAAGAGAAAGTTGTTGATGTCTGCTCCGTCCTGCTCCCCTTTTGAGCAGACATCCTGCTCCCCTTTGGACCGCGGATGACATCCCCTGCCGGCCTTCAGGTGCGATCGTCTGCATGCGTGACCAAGGGGGCCCTTTTTGAAGCCAACGCTGTGGCGACCCCTGGAGCGTACAAGCTATAGGCTAGGATGCCCAGTAGTACCCTTATTCCCTTTGTGGGGGGGTTTAGGTTCCCGTATAAACCCCTTTAAGCAAAAAAGGGTACCCTTTTTAAGCCTAGGTTGCTGGGCAGCCTAGTAGGGCTTGGAGTAACGAATTAACAGGTAGCAAACGATTGAAACTGACCAGTACTCCAGCATCTACTCCTTCAAAAAGGGCCAGGGCCCACCGTTGATGTTTTTGGATCTCTCCTGCAGATCCTGTCTTGGCCAAGTGCGATGTGCACTGTTGACACTCAGCAAGTTGAGCATTCTGGAGGGAAGTTAGTCCGAGCAAACCCTAAACCCCAAACCCTAAACCCTAAACCCTAAACCCACTAGGCTAGAGGGGGGCGAGATGCTGTGGCGACTCGGGATCGCAGGAGCCCTGGTGAGTCGGCTGCCCAATACTTACCCAGAGAGCCCTTGTTCTACCCCTGAGGTAAGGAATATCCCCAGGTTTAGGGTTTAGGGTTTAGGCTTTAGGGTTTAGGGTTTAGGGTTCTAGAGGGATCCTGAATATAATTTAATCGCCCATTTTCTTAACGAAGCGAATATGGGGCTCTTTGGGCACAGCCTAGCAAGATCTGGCGGAAGCGGCGTTTGGAAAAGCTGCTGTTTGTTGACTGGAGACACGCGGGGTCGATACTGGTTTACGAAGGTCCGACATGCAAGTAGCATCGGCTCACCTGTAACTGTCATTTATCGTGATTATTTCCAGTCTTGATCCTGTTGTCACATGACGGCTTCGGGCGTTGTCCGCCGGAGCAGCGCAGCAGTTTGGGTTCGGTGCCTTGCTGGGCTGCAGTAGCTGTTGGAAGTTTC
This sequence comes from Symbiodinium natans, assembly GCA_905221605.1. Lineage (NCBI taxonomy): Eukaryota > Dinophyceae > Suessiales > Symbiodiniaceae > Symbiodinium > Symbiodinium natans. The sequence continues at coordinate 1,074,463 of CAJNDS010000069.1, forward strand.
GGTACGGCCAAGTAATTTCTTGGGCGTGCGAAGGTTCAAGGGTTGGCTTTTGACAGAGGCGAAATTCCTCGAGCATCGTGAACCTGAGGATTCGTAATGGCCTTACTAACACCCGCCAAGTCGTTTATTTGTGCTTGAGGCACCTGCTCGTGGAACCGGGCCTGACGGAACGCCTCCTCTCACGCAGGCTGGGCGGAGCTTGAGCTTGGCGTGTTTGGGGTGCCACTTTGTGTACGTATGAGTCGCAAGTGGGGGGCTGCATCAGCCTGGTGGCTGGTGGAGCTGGTTGACTAATTAAACCCTGGCCGTCACAACAGCAGTTTGCAGTACGTACGCTGAGTAGAAGTCCGTCTCAAAGTTTTCGGGTCTCTGATCACTTGGCGGGCGTCCTGGTTGTCTTCTGAAAGTTGGTGTGTTGATGGCCCGCTTCGTGATCACACCAGCAATAACCCTGGAACTCTCGTTTCGTCCCTGCAGTACGGACACAGTCAGCTAGCCGATGGACAAAAACCATAACCCAAAACCTTAATCCCTCGACCCAGATTCAGAGCCGGAGTCGTGGGCGGTGTTGCTTCCTGGCAGGTGCAGCTGAAGATTGACATCGATGTGATGAGGTGATTCCTCATCGACCCCAATTGGAGGCCTTGCGCACGATGGAACACCGCATGACTGCTGGCAAGCAACTGGGCCTTAGGCTGTGCAGATGGAAGCCATCACTTGCCAACGGGGTTTGCCCAGGCCCTTGTTTTTCAATGAGTTGCTTAAAGACAGGGTTTTGCATTCCACGTCTGCAACAAGCATTTGCTTTCGCCTTCCTTGCAGCGAGTTCCAGACCTTGAGCGGGAAAACCTTTCTGACATGTCTTAGGGGCTCTTCCAGCTCTCCAGCTCCTGTCACCCTTCCATCGCGCCGTCCCTGCCCAGGGCCTTGCTGGGTCCTGTCCTAAACCCGAGGCACTAAACCCCTTCAAGAAGTCGTCATGGCGGAAGCGCTGCAGTCCTTCTGCCGTGTGGTCAGTTGCGAGCCGGAGTGCATCCATCCACAGCTGTGCAGCATGCGGCGCGTGCAGCCTCTGCAGCCTCTGCAGCCGACGCGGCCTATGCAGCCTATGCAGCCTTCCCAGCCCAGGGCCGTCGCGTTGCATGGAGGACTCGGGGGTTGCATCAAAACCTCCACAGGGAACGACCACAAAAGCATGCTGTGAGCCGCGATGAGAACCTTGCCTTTGTGGTGTTGACAGCGCTGCCACTCGGAATTGCAGCCCTCCTGCCAGTGTTGCGAGGGGGGGGCGTGCAGTGATCAAGCATCCGAGTGGTCCCGCCTTCTCCACGTGTCGTGGGCCTGCGTGGCGAATGTGCCGGCTCTGCAGCCGGCATGCGCGCCAGCACGCGGACGACGTCTGGTTGCAGCCCTGTGAGGCACAGACGCACGTGCTTCATGCTCTTCCAGCCTGAGGTGGGAGCTGGCGCGGCACGCGCTTGACCTTGCAGGCATAAGCGGCGTCAGTAGACCGGGCAACATGTGATGGACAGTGGCGCCAGCGGTTGCGGTTGTTGGGGCACAGCTGCCGCCTTAACGAGCGGGGCTCCGATGCCGCACATTCTAGTGATGTCAATTGAGTGTGTAAGACGATCCTACTAGCTCAGGCAATGGGGACCTCGGACGATTTTCTTCTGGCGAAGGTCGTGTCACTGCCCTGGCAAAACCAAAGGGAGCTCCGTTCAGCTTCAGCTGCTGACACGTGGCTGAGTGCCAATGCCTTTGGCCTGTGACATGTCCGCGGCCCCCACGCGCGATATTCCACGTTAAAAAGGGTGTGCTTTATTGCCCAATTTCTGCGACGGATATGACGGATCTGGTTGCTGCTGTCCGGGTGAATCTGGGTCATCTCTTGTCTCACACGTCGCAAAGGTCTGTGACAATATAGTAGGCGTGGCAGAGGTCTGTGTCAGACGGGTGGTTGCACAGGCCGCGACAACCGGACGGTTTCACACACAGCCATGACGATCTGCTGTCGTTCTTTTAGACCTCTCTGTCCTGACCTGTGCCAGACCTCCAGCAGCTGATCATGACGTCCCCGCGCAATCGGCCCCTGGTCGGTGGCGCAAGGATTGCTCGCACCGTTTCCTACCTAATAGACTGCAAGGTGACAGCACTTGGGGGTCTGAAGTGGCGGACCCTTTCAGATCCCAAAAAGGCCTAAAGTGGGCGTCGGTCAGTAGGCAGACCCTCCACAAAGCGAGGCGAGACGTGTCGCGGCTAGGCGGTCCTGTTGGCGGTCACTTCTCTGGCGCAATTGCAACGTAGCCAAGTTCCAAAACTTCGCGCATCGGGAAGTCTCCTGCGACACACCACAGTGGGGTGGCTGCATCGGCTCAGAGGGATGTGATCATTGGTCAAGAAGTCCTAGGTTTTTTAAAATATCCGATGAACCCTAAACCCAAGACTACCCTAAACACTCTCAGCATGCCGCTTGCTCCGCGGACTGCGTTTGCATTCTCTGGCAGCCGAGCGTGCAAGAAGCAAATTTCTTCAACAGCCGTCATTGAAGCTTCGAGTGGCCTCCAGAGTCTCCAGAGATATCTGGGATGATGCTGGGCTAGTACTCGTTGCAGTGCTGACGTGGTTCAAGGTTTGCAGTCATGAACGTTCTTAGCTCCGCAAGGGGCTTGTGTACAAAGATGCCTGCTTGACGTGATGATCGTGGTAATCCCCATCCCACCCCACTCCTCTCAAGCAACTTCCGAACACGCGCCAGGGTCTGGAATGGCCCGGCCTCACTGGAACAACCGGAAGGAACTGGTCATGTTCGTGGAGGAACCGCTCACAAGGGAGACTCTGAAACCCTGGACCGGCTGCTGGTTCTACTTCCCATTCCCAAATCAACTTTCAGTCTGTCGTTGCGCGCGGCCCGAACATGTCGGCGGGACGTTACCACGAGGTCCTGTGAAGCGCAGTACCTGATGGGGTCAGGCCCACCCTGCTGAATTGAAGCCATTCTAACACTTACTTCGACATGTCTGAGTCCATAAACCCTAAGCGCGAATCCCTAAACCCTAGAACCCATGTCTGGAGTAGCTCTACTAAACGCAGCCACTTCAGGCTACAGTTAAGGGAGCTGAGGGTCTCCCTTGTGCCCCTGATCTGTAGTCCCCCATGTCTGTTCTGCACTCCAAACACTCCGCTTGCTGCAGTTTCTGGGAGCGAAGTAAATTGTGGGTACTGCGGCACCAGGCGCAGAGTTCAGGGTACTCTTCTTTGAGGTCTCCCTAAGGCAACGCAGCTAGGCTGTGGAGAGCCTTTGAGTAGAATCGAGGCTCAACTGCCGAACCTTGAAAGCCAGAAGCTCCTTGTTTAGGCTTTTTGCGCCTGTTAAGATCAGGAACTCTGGAAATCTGATCTCCAAAGCCGGCCCTAAAACCCTAGCAACCATCCCGAGCCCCTTACTTAAGCCTTCCAGCTACAGGGGTCCCTCTGCCACCAAACATGGGCTTTTGTGGAGGGCAGGTTGCTGCTATTGGGCCGACGCGGCTCCTTGCTGGGTCTGCGCATTGTAGTCGAGGCCGCAATCCTGATTCTTGGATGCTTGCTGAAGTGAAGATGTGGACGAACCATGTGAACCACATGAAAGGAGAAAGGAGACATGTACAGTTAGCGAACAAAGCTTGCACTGGAAGCCGTGGTGGACAAGGAAAGCTGAAGGCTCTCTGTTAGGTGCGGCAGGCGGCTGACTCACAGGCTGTGATGGGTCCTGTGGTCGACGGCTTGGCGGGGGCTCTTAAGCCTTAAGCGTCTCTCATGTGCAGCATCCACCCCCTTGACCCGGACATGATCTCAACTACGGCGGCTTTTCCAGAGCCTTTAGGTGAATTCTGTTCGCACCTGTCGCACCTTGAGACCCTAACTCTCATGCCTCGGTTCATGAGCGGGATGGAACATGACCAACTGATTACCACGAGTATGGACCCGCAACGCTAAGCTTGCTGATGGTGCCGCCCTGTCCGAATGCGCAACAGCTCAAGTGCCTACCATGTCCGCTGTATCTCGGCGAATGTGATTCTTCTTTCCCCGGCAGCACATGCTTGGGCCCGCGATTGCATGTCATCCGCAGCAGCCAAAAGAGCTTGCCGACGGATCCGACGGGCCAGTGGGAATAACACCGTGTACCAAGCCTGCCCGGGGCTTGTCAACCCCATTTCGGTGATCCAATATCCATCTAAGTCAACATCCTTCGCCTGGCGAATTCTGGCCCTTCTTGGTATCCTGGCCCTTCTTGGTTTGGAAGATCTTGGGCGGAGGGGGTGGACAGGTAAACTTGAGACACGGCAGCTGGACCAGGTAACACGCAGCGCACCGAAGCAACTACGGAGCGGCGGCGCGTTCAGTACAACAGGCGCGCGTAGAGTGAGCAAATGACGTGCATTTTCGCGCGGCATGATGAGGCAAAGAAAGCTGCGCACGACCTCGTCGCAGGTCCAGGCAGTGCAGGCATGTGCAGGCGGGCTGGCTTGATGGACCCAAGCGGAGGCCACGAGTGAGCATCATCTCCTTGAGACCCCTTTGACAGACTGGCATTTGCAGCCGACGCATCCCATCGCGATGTGGCCCCTTGCAACCATTTTTGGGGGACGCACATGATGTTGGCATTTCGCAATCGTATTGTCTCCTGCCCTCCATGCAATCATTTTCGAGGACGTAGTTGTGTGGTGGTCATCTTACTGCACAGCTTCGTGTGTCCGGCGTGTCCGCGAGAGAGCGGAACCCTTCCTGACTGGAAGATCAACCAGTTTCCCTAAATGTTCCATGTCTTTCTGGGATGGGCGGCTTCGGGCTGTGGGGGGGAGGGGGAGACGTTGACTGTGGAACATTGTATGTCATGCAGGTCCAAACGTTCGGGTGGCTGTGAAGCCAGCGTTGTGTGCTGGGTCAAACCATGAGCCCAGCTGCAAGGATCTGTGAGGGGCATCGTCCTCGCGTGACCCCTCCAGCCCCTCATTTGCTAAGAGGTCATGCCAGGGCTTGTCTGCGGTAACCTTACACGAGGATGGGCCGGTGTCACCGGATTGCTGCAGCTGGCATCAGCTGGCTAGTTGCACAGTCATACTCGCAAAGCCCGCTGGATTTGTTCGCTGGTGGTGCAGCCCACTGGACCCTTGAGCCCTCTGCCTTGAACCCAAAACATCCTCAACTCTCAACCCTCTCTAAACCCTCTCTCAACCCTCTAAACACTTCCGAGCCTCGCCCGACTTTCCGAGCCTGCCGAGGTGAATTCGAAGCCTCAGCCTGAGGAACCGCCTCATTGGACTGAGCGTCCAAGAGGTCCAGGCTCATTCTTAAACCCTAAGCCCTAAACCCCTGCAGTAAGCCCGCCGAGGTTCCCGAGAGGCTCTAGGTGACCATCCGCGATGCAGTTCCTCTCGAGTGCACATGCTCGGCCTGTCGGGGGTGACTCGGTGAGTTAAGGCTGTGTCATTCACGATCAACCAGCGCAACTTGCCTTCCGCGACGTGTGATGGTATGAGATCGGTTGGGGTTGGGCTTCGCTCTGCGACTTCGGCGGAGGCTCCGGCGTGCGTGTGTTTGTCGGGTCATGCATCTCGTTCCTCGAGAGGAACCACTTAACCTTGCTCTTAAATGGGTTTGGAGGATATCCGCCGACCACCAAGGACAATACCCCAAGGCCTGAACCCGAACCCCTAAGCCCCCGACCCTAAACCCTCGCCCTCGATGATTCAAGCCGGGCCACCACAAGCCGCACACCCCACGCTGAAAACCTGAACTTCTGCCAGAGCAGAGGTGCAAGCTGCTTGCGCAGCACTTGACCTCGGGTTTAGGGTTCCTCCTCGCCTAAACCCTTTATCAGCCGTTAACCTGGCGCCAAGTGTGGTTCTGTCAGAGCAGGCGGCCATTTTCCACCCCAAATCTTGTACCCGACACCTTTTTGCCTTACTCAGTGTGCAAGGCGTTCAGGGGATGGGTCGACGGCTAAGCTTAAGAAATTGCACTGCAAAAGTAAGGCGGCACAAACTTGGGGTATGCAGGGGTTAGAGCCAACGTGGCTGGACTGAGCCTCCTTTGTTCGAATTCCGGCCATCTTTGCTCAGAGCGCACCCGCTACCGAGGCTGTCGAGGGCTTGCTGGCAGACATAGATCTGGCGCAAAGAGCCATTCAAAAGCCTTCCGTTCTCGTTGCTGCACTATACCTAAACCCTAAACCCTCAGTGCCACAAGCGGAATTCAAAGCTGCAATAAATGTCTTTCCTAGTGACTGTCGTACGCACCTTTGCACTGCAAAAGTAAGACGGCCGCAAACGTGGGGTATGCAAGGTTAGAGCCAATGTGGTTGGACTGAGCCTCCTTTGTTCGAATTCCGGCCATCTTTGCTCAGAGCGCACCCGCTCAGGTGACTATCGAGGCTGTCGAGGGCTTGCCGGCAGACATGGATCTGGCGCAAGGAGCCATTCAAAAGTTTTCCGTTCTGGTTGCACTGGTCGAATTTTCTACGCTATGCCCTAAACCCCAAACCCTAAACCCTCAGTGCCGCACTCGGAATTCCAAAGCTGCAATAAATGCCTCTACTAGTGACCTGCGGTCCTGTCGTATGCGCTTTGTGAAAATACCGTACGCGCACCAGTGTCTATGTTGCAAGCGCCCGAAATCTACGAGGCTTCAGGCTGGGTTTCAGAGACCAAGGTTTAGGGTTCAAGGTTTAGGCTTGAAGCTTTTCTCGTGGGCTTAGGGCTTAGGGCTTTGCGCTTGGGACCGTCACCAGGCCGCGCCAGTGCCAGAGGAACAAAGCTGAGGCTGAATATCCAGCATTATCCTGCTGAAGAAGATGTGGCATGTTGGAGCCTCTTTCCATTTGTGTCGTTGTCTTTCAAGTTCAGGACTCCGCAAGACAAACGCCAGCGCGTTGTCACCAGCTGTCGGGGAGCGAAACGGCTTGTTCTTGCAAGCGCCCGTTGTCATCCGGTACTCTCAGCAAACGACTGTATCCCTAAAAAGCTATTACAAACAACAAGTCATGAAACTTCGCTTGCTCTCCGTCGGGGCGCATGCATCCTTATCACCGGGGGTCGTACATCTCGCGGCAATGTTAGATATGTTAGATTAGTAAGGACACGGCAGCGTAGCTGTGTCACGGCTCTTTACAGGGCTGTTCACCAGCATCATCGTTGCATCAGACAAACCGAGCTTGGATATCTCGCACCTGCTCCCACTTCAGTCCCTCTTCATGGTCTGTGTGAAGCTGGCGTCTGTCACTCGAGTAAAGTTTAGACCCTAACCCTGCTGGCGGAGGCTGATGCGGTCAGTTCCGAAGCGTCCCCCACTTGATGTGAAGTCGCAAGTGAACCTAAACTCAATCCTGGGTTGATCTCTGTACCTGTGGCGGTGTCTAGACGACATCGTCAGTGGGTCTTGGCCGTTTGAATTCTGAGTCATCGCCTTGTCCCTGCCGAGTGATGTGACAGTCCACCTGGCCTGCTGCAAAGAGCAACAGGTGGGCAGGAGCCAAATACTTGGGACGCGTAAAAGGCCACGGGAGGCCTCGACAACGGCTTGTAACAGAAGGGTCGGTTCTGCGACAACCTTTGCCGCGACAAGGCCCGAACAAGTACGTATGATGCCCGGCCCCTCAACATTCTGGTTGCCAATATGTTTGCGATGCCTGCACGCGTGAGGGCTTCACGAGCCGCATGTCCGGCGCCATCCTGCAAAAAGCACTGCGACAACCTCGTGACAAACCAGGCAGCAGTTCATCCCATCCGTAACAAAACTCAGGGCAACACGGAGGTAGGAAACCGTCTGACGAGCAACAGGCACCCGTTCCACGAACTCGGGGCAGAGCTGGGTGCTGCCAGCTTCTGCCAACCCGAGGCAAGGTTCACTCAGGGCCCCAAGGTTGAGGGTTTGGGGTGCTGGAAAACTGAGCCATGGAGACCAGCCTGTGCGAACTCAGGCAAAGGTTCCACGAAGTTAGAAGAAGGCCAAGGGACTTAGTACGAAGGGGCGGGTGCTTGGACGAACTTATTTTTTGGTGCTCACCTTGCCCGGTCTAAGTGTTCATTCCCTTCGTTTTCTGCGCATGCCCGTTTAGCCCCTAAATTGTTTCGGGGTTGTAGGCCGCCGCGCGACAAGGGAAGCAAGCTGCCTCGACAAAGGCTTTGAGGCGGGGTAGCCTTAACCCCGGTAACCCCTGCACCCAGATAGCAAGCCTACCAAGCCTACCAAGCCCCCAGGTTGCTGCAAGGGAGACTCAGGATCATAGCTGACCGGACAGCAAACCCGAAACCCCTTCTGGACCTTGTGCAAACTTGTGCATTGTAGAGCTTGGCATGTGTGGGGCTGACAGGGCTGACAGGGCCTAAACTGAGGCCTTCTAGGGTTTCTTTATTGCAAGCAGCTTGCAAGAGCCATACTGTGTTCACTTCTTGCCGCAAAGCCCCTGTGATACAAAGTTTTCGCTCAGCTGCCTGCAGAGCCCATGATGTCAAGAAGCCCGCGGTTTCTTGCATTGGTGCACTCCTGCTGTGTCCTGTCCTTGTCAGCTTTACAACGCGCGCCTGTGTGAGCTGCGGCGACATCTTGCTTGCGACAGCTGGAAGCCCAACCCAAGGAATCCCAAGGACAGGTGGAACCTTCTTCCCTTTCAAAGCGCGCAGCTTTGATGAGGGGTTCCACTTTACTGACCTCTCGATAGAAGGAGTCCCGAGTCTTGAAACATGCAACCACATGGGCTTTGCCCGTCTTGCGCGCGTGGGTACGCGTCCTGCATGGGTCATTCCCTGCGTTAGGACCACGAGGATCCTCGATTGGCGCCGTTTGAGAGAACTCAAAAAATGCTCAAAAATGGCCTTTATGTGGAGACACCTTACCCGCCTAGATCTCTGCTGGCCATCCAAAGAGCCCGCTGGGCACTCAAGTCTACAACCCCAAAACCCTCAGGGCCCAAGATGAACCTGTCCAAGTTCTGAATAACCTGGCATGGGACGCTCCCCTTTGTGTGGGGCGTTCTGGACATCCATACTCCCTGCCAAAGCGAGCCTCTACTCAGCCCACCGGCGTCTTGAGCTCTTCTTTGCCCAAAATGCTCTTAACTTAAGCTGTGTCTGAGCCTTGACCAGCGGAGCCTTGACCAGGGCAGTGTGGGAAGTTTCAAGAGAGCCTGGTCACAACCAAGGACTTGGGCAATTCTGTGTTCCCCAGTTGGCGTACAATGGAACTTGGGATGCCTCTTACAGACTTTTGCAAGGCGGAGGTGTTCAGAAAAGGCCGAGGCTAAGGAGTCCCCCTGTGGGCTGGGGTGTAGGGCTATAGGCGTTTCAAGTCTTAGGGATGTTTGGGGTTTAGGGATGTTTCGGGTCCAGGGATGTTTAGGGTGGTAGGGTTTTGGGATATGGGGCTTAGGGATGTTAGGGATTTAGGGTTATTCTGGCTTTCCAGGATGATTTGCATTGCCCCAGAATCAGAGTAGAAACTTCAGGCCCGTCTCGCCCTAAGCAATGTCAAAACCTAAAATTCGTACCTCCTGCCCTCAAATAAACCCTGGCCCGAACCTGTTTGCCACCCTAACTTTAGATGTTAGGGTTCAGGGTTTGAGTTTGAGGGCGCACGTCCCAAGTAAGGCTTGTATCCAACATGCGGAGTCTGTCAGAATCTAATTCGTCTTGAGGGAGGGGTGGATGCTTCAGTGAATTGCTAAAGTGGCCTAAGGATGGAATTGGCCGGTGCTGTGCAATGCCGATTTTGCCCTCGGCCAACCCTCTCTTTGGCTGCAGCAACGTCTTGAGCTTCCCACGTGGCACCACACCAAGCGCACGCACGTACGCACACACACGCACATACACACCTACACCTACACCTACACCTACACCTACACCTACAGCTACAGCTACAGCTACAGCTACAGCTACAGCTACAGCTACAGCTACATCGACAGCCACAGCTACAGCTACACCCACACCCACACCTACACTTCCACCTACACTTACACCTACACACGCGCATGAGCTGAGATGTGCATCATGCAAACTCCTTCACCCGATAATCGACCCGTTCGAGCATGTAGCCCTACATCCCTTCCTACATCCCTTCCTCCCCCAAATCTTAAGTCAATCGAACCCTTTAAATGACATAAGAGAGCCTGAGCAACAGTGGCCCGTTTCGCCTGCGTGTCTAACCATGGGCTGCTGCGAAAGCCTCCCGGATGTAGGGTCCCAGGCCCCTTTCTTCGGAGTTCCTCAGGTTCAGGGAAGGGTTTAGGGTCTCGGCTTTAGTGTTCAGTTTCGGAGCCTTGGGCTTGGGATGTATAGGGTCTTGGGTTTAGGGTTAGGCTTCGCAAGGCTTCGCCTCCCCCTAGTTCCAGACGCGGGAGTGCTGCAGGCGGAGCAGATTACTGTGGAGCCGCCGGGGCCCGAGAGATCAGCCTGAACCCTACCGTAGGAACCCAAAACCTCCCTTTTTAGGTAATTGCTATAGAGCTCTTACAGGGATTCTAAAACTACCCCCAAGAAAGTAGTCTTTGGGTTCGTACCCTACCCTGGAAAGACCTCCGCCTTCAAGGCACGCTGGCTGCGAGCCATCCCTTGCGTTCTCCGCCGAGGCGCTGGTCTTGGTTCCTGAAAAATGAAATGAACCTGAAAAGGTCTTAGAAGGGTTTATGTTCCATCTTCCCCAGGAGGGCGTAGAGTAGTATGGACTATAGATACTATGGAGTACATCATCTCAATTTTACGATTCATGTAGTCTCCCAGGTTCAGGGCTTTGAAAAACGTCCTTGAGTTGAGGATTCAAGTTTAAATGCTTCTGGATTCTGGCTCTGAATTGCGAGTCGACTGAGACACTCCTTGGCCTGTGTTTTGAACTTATTAGGGTTTAGGGCCGTTTAGGGTTTAGGGTTTAGGCTTTAGGGTTTACACGCACGCACAAAGTGCTGTGCGCGATCCCAAGGCAGATCTTCCCGTTCTCTTGGGCAGCTTGGGCAAGGCTGCAGCCCATGGGCTTCCTTTCTCGGGGCTCCAGATGGCGACGCGGTTTGAGGGTTTGGGTTTTAGGCTACTTCGGAAGCCTTCGTGTCGTTCCGGGGCTTTGGAAGGTATACTTCTTGAATAAGTATAGCAGTGTAGTATTGAAACTTTTACAGCACTACAATCTTAAATCGTACAGTCTTACAGTATTGCACTGTCACAAGGATTGCAACATTTCACTACTATGATCGACTGCAACCTTCAAAATGTTGGTATGCCCGCCAGCAACCAGCTCTGCATAGTGTCGAAGCAGACGCCCACTGAGTCGTGGCACTGACCCCTATATGACCCCTAAACTCAGCAACCTTCAGATCACATATCTTCTCCTGCGCCTGGCTTTGCCAGGCCGATGACATCAGCAACGTGCCCCACTCAGATGGGCATCGCATGTGCCGTTGGGTCGAGAGGTATAGGCTTTGGTTTAGAGTCTTGGGGTGCAGGATGTATGGCTGCAGATAGGGTTTAGGGTTGAGGGTTTAGGGTTTAGGGTTTAGGGTTTAGGGTTTAGGGTTAAGGGTTTAGAGGGTTTATATAGGGTTTGGAGGGTTTAGGGTTTAGGGTTTGGGGTTTAGGGTTTAGGGTTTAGGGTTTAGGCTTTGGGGTTTAGGGTTTAGGGTTTGGGGTTTGGGGTTTGGGGTTTGGGGTTTGGGGTTTAGGGTTTAGGGATTAGGGTTTGGGGTTTAGGGTTTGGGGTTTAGGGGGGAGGGTTTAGGGTTTGGGGTTTAGGGTTGGGGTGGGGTTAGGGTTTGGGTTTAGGGTTTAGGGGTAGGGTTTAGGGTTAGGGTTTAGGGTTTAGGGTTTAGGGTTTAGGGTTTAGGGTTTAGGGTTTTAGGGTTTAGGGTTTAGGGTTTAGGGTTTAGGGTTTAGGGTTTAGGGTTTAGGGTTTAGGGTTTAGGGTTTAGGGTTTAGGGTTTAGGGTTTGAGGGAAGAAAAGCGATAGTGTCCATGAATTCCTTGAAAATCATGGGTTTTATTGGTTTGTCCAATGTTTTCAGCTCCATCCTTCAAAGACATCGGTAAAACCAATGTTTTCCTAAAAATCCATGGTTTTCAAACCATGTGGCTGGAACCACGAAGTTCACGGATAACATTGGTTATACCAATGTTTTTGAATGGCCTGTGTTTTGAACTTATTAGGGTTTAGGGCCGTTTAGGGTTTAGGGTTTAGGCTTTAGGGTTTACACGCACGCACAAAGTGCTGTGCGCGATCCCAAGGCAGATCTTCCCGTTCTCTTGGGCAGCTTGGGCAAGGCTGCAGCCCATGGGCTTCCTTTCTCGGGGCTCCAGATGGCGACGCGGTTTGAGGGTTTGGGTTTTAGGCTACTTCGGAAGCCTTCGTGTCGTTCCGGGGCTTTGGAAGGTATACTTCTTGAATAAGTATAGCAGTGTAGTATTGAAACTTTTACAGCACTACAATCTTAAATCGTACAGTCTTACAGTATTGCACTGGCACAAGGATTGCAACATTTCACTACTATGATCGACTGCAACCTTCAAAATGTTGGTATGCCCGCCAGCAACCAGCTCTGCATAGTGTCGAAGCAGACGCCCACTGAGTCGTGGCACTGACCCCTATATGACCCCTAAACTCAGCAACCTTCAGATCACATATCTTCTCCTGCGCCTGGCTTTGCCAGGCCGATGACATCAGCAACGTGCCCCACTCAGATGGGCATCGCATGTGCCGTTGGGTCGAGAGGTATAGGCTTTGGTTTAGAGTCTTGGGGTGCAGGATGTATGGCTGCAGATAGGGTTTAGGGTTGAGGGTTTAGGGTTTAGGGTTTAGGGTTTAGGGTTTAGAGGGTTTATATAGGGTTTGGAGGGTTTAGGGTTTAGGGTTTGGGGTTTGGGGTTTGGGGTTTGGGGTTTGGGGTTTGGGGTTTAGGGTTTAGGGATTAGGGTTTGGGGTTTAGGGTTTGGGGTTTAGGGTTTAGCGTGGTTTGAGGGTTTAGGTTTAGGGTTGCAGGGTTTAGTTTAGGGTTTTAGGGTTTAGGGTTGGGTTTTAGGGTTTAGGGTTCAGGGGTTAGGGGTTAGGTTTAGGGTTTAGGGTTTAGGGTTTAGGGTTTAGGGTTTAGGGTTTAGGGTTTAGGGTTTAGGGTTTAGGGTTTAGGGTTTAGGGTTTGAGGGAAGAAAAGCGATAGTGTCCATGAATTCCTTGAAAATCATGGGTTTTATTGGTTTGTCCAATGTTTTCAGCTCCATCCTTCAAAGACATCGGTAAAACCGATGTTTTCCTAAAAATCCATGGTTTTCAAACCATGTGGCTGGAACCACGAAGTTCACGGATAACATTGGTTATACCAATGTTTTTGAATGATGGAGCCGACAAACAGCGGTAAAACCCATCATCTCCCGAAAATCCATGGTTTTCAAACCATGTGGCTGGGAGCACGAAATTCAGCCATAACATTGGTTTGACCAATTTTTTTGAAGGATGGATCCGAAAAGCATCGGTAAAACCAGTGTTGTTCGTGAATTTCGTGGTCTTAGCCACATGGTTTGAAAACCATGGATTTGTTGGAAAACGTTGGTTTTCCGTCCAATCTTTGAAAACAATGCGTTTTATGGAAGACATTGGTTTTACAGATGTTTCTGAAGGATGGAGCTGAAAAACATTGAATAGGATTCCTATGAATTAAATAAAGGATTCCTACATATTTTCATAGGATTCCAATAAAGTTTCACAGGGTTCGTAATTATTTTCATAAGGCTCCTACCAATATAATATGGTTCTTATCAATTTAAGCAGGATTCTTATTCATGTTACTGGGATGCGCGTTACTTTTGATAGGGTTCTCATTAATTTTAAAGGATTCCTATTGGATTAGGCTCGTCAGTGCTTCATGGTTGTTAGTCGTTAGTTCATGGTTACCGATCGTTGCACGAGCCCATGAAGTCTGAACCTGAAACCCTCATCGGCTTACCGCGCGGAGCCTGAAAAATTGCTGCCCCGCTTTCCGCTGGCTGCTCGAAGAGCGTACGGGGTGAACCCATAAAAGGAAAGTATTAACCTAAAGCCGACAGATCCATCAACACCTGTGTTTCTGTTGTTCTGTTGCTTCTCTTTTTTTACGGGCTTGTGACGGCAGTAGGCCGGCTGCCGTAGCCCTGGAAGACGCAGAGCTCCGAATCGCTCCCCGCTTTGTGGAACATCATCACGAAGATCCCCACGGAAGGCTAGGGCGGGTGCAGATTTGAAGCTTTGAGATCACGAGCTTCCTTTTTGGAGTCGGCTAAATGCTTAATGGTCATGTAATGGTTCATGGTTAATGGTTTATGGCATCTGCTTGATGGTTAATGGTGAATAGTCGTTGGGGTTGGCGGTCGAAGGCTTCTGGTGTTTAGGACATCTGGCATGGAGAGGGGCTCAAACTCTTCTTCTACAACATTCCCCTTTTGCGACAGCAATACGAAGAATCGCAACTCTTCATCACTTCTGAAGATTGAATTCCCAGAGTCTGAAAAGCAAACCCTAATCCCTTAACCCTAAAGCCTATACTAAACCTAAGCCCTAGTTCTTAAACCCCAACCCCTAATATCCCTAAACCCAAATGCCTACTCACCAAATTGCCTAAACCCACTCCCCACAAACCCGAAAAAACCTTATTTGTAAAAAAGTTTTTGATGGGCTGCCGCCAGTGCCGATGCCCTAATTAACCCCCACCTAGGAATCCTAGCATACTGAAAACAACCTAGGGAGACAGGGGTGTTGTGCACTCGAACAAACAGAACAACAAAAGAATAACGTGCTCCCTATTTGACCCCGTGCGCCATCAGCGAAAGTCAGGGTCCGGCGATGATCTGTGAGATCGGACCGGAAGGACACAACAGAGGCGCTATTTCACAAGCTTGGCATCCTGCATAATTTGTGGCCCCCAAATGTAATGACCCATGCTGACAGATGCTTGTGTGCAGAGATCTGAACAGAGGCAACAGAACGGCAGCGGGAAGCTTTCGAACCCAAGTCCCAAAACCAGTTAGGATTGCTGACTGCTTTTTTGCATCCCTTTTTGGCGCTCTCGGCTTTCCCTGGTCTTGCAATTGCCGCTGCCTTTCTGAAGCCATTACTGCTCTATCGGCAACATGGGTCGGAGGTGCAAGTTGAGTTCGCCCCACTACCTTGTTCGCTTCCCAAAGATGGAAATTCCAGGCGTCGGCCCGTGGACCTCAAAAAGCCGCTAACCCGAAACCTAACACGCAGAGCCCAGCGCGGATAGCAAGAAGAAGTTTAGGTACAGTTGGGAGGACGTGTGCAAACAGCAGACGACCCTTTATGAAAAAAACTGAGAAGACAGCGCCGAAACAAAGAGAGGAAATTTGGTGCGAGAAAAAAACTCATCGGAGAAGAACATGGGGCCAGGTTTTTGGTTACATTTTAGACCTCCTATTGTAAGTTTCGGCAGCCATGCCGAAGAACATGTCTTCCAAATGAGCTTCTTGAGAAATATGCCGTTCCCAGCATGAAAAAAATGCGACGTGCGTTTTTTGGTGTCCGAAGGCATTGCCATCAATCAGCGGGCCAGTCTGGAGTGTAGATGCTTTGAGGATGTTCGAACTCAGGCAAGGGTTCTCAGGACCACTATCCGCGCAAAAACCCCACCCAGAACGTTAGCAGATAAGGCGAAGCGAAGCCTTCTCCAGCAAATAGAAGCACACTTGTTCTTGAATAAATTGATTTAATGTGCGACGCATTGGCCCTCTAGGCTTGCGATGTATCGCCGGGCTGTCCGCGCCGCCGCATTGTGGATTGCCTGAAAGATCTTCTTTCTTTTGAGGGGGGGGCGTCTCCCGACGGGGGGCGCAGCCCCCCTCCGGAAAATCTGTTTAGCCCTAACTATATAACGCCAAACCCCTAAACCCTAAAACCCTAAAAACCCTAAAAAACCCTAAAACCCTAAACCAAACAAACCCTAAACCCTAACCCCTAACCCTAACACCCTAACCCTAAACCCTAAACCCTAAAACCCTAAACCCTAAACCCTAAACAAACCCTAAACCCTAAACCTAAACCCTAAACCCAACCTAAACCCTAAACCTAAACCCTAAACCCTAAACCCTAAACCCTAAACCCCCCTAAACCCCGAACAACCCCCTAAACCCTAAACCCTAAACCTAAACCCTCAACCCAACCCTAAACCCTAAAAAAACCCCAAAACCCCCAAAACCCCCAAAACCCAAAAGCCCCAAAACCCCAAAAACCCCAAAAACCCCAAAACCCCAAACCCCAAAACCCCAAAACCCAAAAACCCTAAACCTAAACCTAAACCTAAACCCTAAACCCCCTAAACCTAACTAAACCTAAAAACCCTAAACCCCTAAACCCTAAAACCCTAAACCTAAACCCTAAACCTAAAACCCAAACCCTAAACCTAAACCCCTAAACCCTAAACCCTAAACCCTAAACCCTAAACCTAAACCCAAACCCTAACCCTAAACCCAAACCTAAACCCTAAACCCTAAACCCTAAACCCCTAACCCGAAACCCCCCAATAAACCCCAAAACCCCCAAAACCCCAAAACCCCAAACCCCCAACAACCGCAAAACCCCACAACCCCAAAACCCCAAAACCCCAAAACCCCAAAAAACCCCTAAACCCTAAACCCATAAACCCTAAACCCTAAACCCCTAACCTAAACCTAAACCCTAAACCCCTAAAACCCCTAAAACCCTAAACCCTAACACCCCTAAACCCTAAACCCTAAACCCTAAACCCTCAAACCCTTAAAGACCTAAAACCCCTAAACACCCCTAAAAAAAAAAAAAAAAACCTACAAAAAAACCCCTACCCCTAAACCCTAAACCCTAAACCCCTAAACCCCTAAACCCCCTTAAAACCCCCTAAACCCGAAACCTAAAACCCTTAAACCCCTAAACCCCAAAACCCCTCCCAAAACCCCCCTAAACCACCTAAAACACCTGAAAACCCCAAACCCCCGAACCCCAAAACCCCAGAAACCCCAACCCCCCAACAAACCCCAAAACCACACACCCACACACCCCAAACCCCCAAAACACATGTGTGCCCGAATGTACCCCACACACGCGAACCTCAAACCCACAGCACCCCTAAACCCTAAAAAACCCACACCCCCCCTCGTAAACCCTAAACAGACCCTAAACCCACAAAACCCCAGAAAACCCCGCAACCAACCCAACAACCCCAAACCCTAAACCCCCAAACACCTAAACCCCAAAACCCCAAACCCCAACCACCCCAAGAACCCCCGAAACCCAAAACCCCCGTAAACCCCAAAAATTAACCCCCAAACCCCAAAACCCCAAAACCCCAAAACCCGCAAACCCCCAAACCCTAAACCCGAAACCCTAAACCCCCCCAAAAACCCTAACCCTAAACCTAAACCCTAAACCCTAACCCTAAAAACCCTAAACCCTAAACCCCCTACCCTAAACCCTAAACCCTAAACCCTAAACCAACCCAAACCCTAAAACCCTAAACCCTCAAACCCTAAACCCCTAAACCCTAAACCCTAAACCCTAAACCCTAAACCCTAAACCCTAAACCCTAAACCCTAACGCCTCAACCCTAAACCTAAACACCCCTAAACCCTAAACCCTTAAACCCTAAAAACCTTCAACCCTAAACCCTAAACCCTAAACCCTCAAACCCAGTAAAACGCCTAAACTAAACCCTAACCCTAAACCTAAACCCCTAAACCTAAACCCCTAAACCCCTAAAAACCCCTAACCCCTAACCCCCCCTAAAAACCCCTAAACCCCTAAACCCCTAAACCCCTAAAACCCCACGCAAACCCTACAAACCCCTAAACCCTAAACCCCCCTAAAACCCCTAAACCCAAACCCTAAACCCTAAAACCCTAAACCCTAAAACCCTAAACCCTAAACCCTAAACCCCTAAACCCTAAACCCCTAAACCCAACCCTAAACCCTAAACCCTAAACCCTAAAACCCTAAACCCTAAACCTAAAAACCCTAAACCCTAAACCCTAAACCCTAAACCCTAAACCCTAAACCCTAAACCCTAAACCCTAAACCCTAAACCCTAAACCCTAAACCCTAAAACCCTAAACCCTAAACCCTAAACCCTAAACCCTAAACCCTAAACGCGTCGCGCCCTAACGTTGGGCGCGACGCTTGCCGAGGGAGTATATGACTACTCCCGAGCTTGGCTACGCTTTATACAGGTAACCTTTGGCTTGGAGAACAGCTGTATCTCCAAGCCCAACACGAACGTGCTTTAACCTTGCTCAGAGCTGGACCTAGGAATATATAGAGTCATTCTATATTAAGCTACCCCAAACCCTAGTCTGAGGATCCCTAAAACAAATAAATATCCGATCCAGGTCCAGGTCCAGGTCCAGGTCCAGGTCCAGGTCCAGGTCCAGGTCCAGGTCCAGGTCGTCTAAGGTCCAAGGTCCAAGGTCTAAAGGTCCAATGGTCCAAGGTCCAAGGTCCAAGGTCCAAGGTCCAAGGTCCAAGGTCCCAAGGTCCAAGGTCCAAGGTCCAAGGTCCAAGGTCCAAGGTCCAAGGTCCAAGGTGCAAGGTCCAAGGTCCAAGGTCCAAAGGTCCAAAGGTCCAATGGTCCAAGGCAAGGTCCAAGGTCCAAGGTCCAAGGTCCAAGGTCCAAGGTCCAAGGTCCAAGGTCCAAGGTCCAAGGTCCAAGGTCCAAGGTCCAAGGTCCAAGGTCCAAGGTCCAAGGTCCAAGGTCCAAGGTCCAAGGTAGATGAAATCAATGCATGTCGCATGTCGTGATTTTGTCCTTTGTATCGCTTTGTGAGGCAGAGTCCAGCCGGAAGTGAGCGGCGCTGTTGAAGGGATGCGGGACGTGGGTGCGTAAGTCACTAGCCTCCCGCATCCTTGATGGTATATTCTTTTGATTCTGAGGGGTGGAGTTCTCCGCGATGCAAACAACTCCGAGAGGGAGAGAGAGAGAGAGAGAGAGAGAGAGAGAGAGAGAGAGAGATAGAGAGAACGAGAGAGAGAGAGAGAGAGAGAGAGAGAGACAAAAAGAAAGAGAGACAGAGAGAAAGAGAGAAAGAGAGAATATAATGGCAGAGACATATGAAAACGTATAGCATTCCTCCTTCGAATGGGGGGCTGACTGTCCCGGAACGTGTTTTTGTTTCCGAATGATAAACCTCCAAGGTTCGGAACAGATTGCCCTTCCGAATGATAAACCTCCAAGGTTTGGGACCGAGAGCCTTTCCGAATGAAAAAAAACTCCAAGGTTCGGGACCGAAAGCCCTTCCGAATGATAAAACTCCAAGGTTCGGAACAGATTGCCCTTCCGAATGATAAACCTCCAAGGTTCGGGACCGAGAGCCCTTCCGAATGATAAAACTCCAAGGTTCGGAACAGATTGCCCTTCCGAATGATAAACCTCCAAGGTTCGGGACCGAGAGCCCTTCCGAATGATAAACCTCCAAGGTTCGGGACCGAAAGCCCTTCTGAATGATAGACCTCCAAGGTTCGGAACAGATTGCCCTTCCGAATGATAAACCTCCAAGGTTCGGAACAGATTTCCCTTCCGAATGATAAAACTCCAAGGTTCGGGACCGAAAGCCCTTCCGAATGATAAACCTCCAAGGTTCGGGACCGAGAGCCCTTCCGAATGATAAAACTCCAAGGTTCGGAACAGAGTGCCCTTCCGAATGATAAACCTCCAAGGTTCGGGGCCGAGAGCCCTTCCGAATGATAAACCTCCAAGGTTCGGGACCGAGAGCCCTTCCGAATGAAAAAAAACTCCAAGGTTCGGGACCGAAAGCCCTTCCGAATGATAATTGAATACCAAAATTTCTTTTATGGATAGAATTCTTTTGATTCTGAATCATGTAAATATGGGTAAAAAATTTTTCGGAAATTATTTCCGAAATTATTTCTGAAAAGATTTTCTGAAAAAAGATATTGGCGAATATTTCACGATTTTAATCTCAACTCTTAAATTCTAATAGATTACTAAATCGTATACGATCTTCAATTTTTTTTTAAAGAAATCTTGAAATCTTAAATATTGGAAGGTCTTGAAATCCTAATCTCTGAAAGACCTTGCAATCTCAAATATTACGAGTTTTTCTTGAAATCCTAATCTTTGAGAGATCTTGAAATCTTAAATATTGGGAAACCTTGAATCTTTAACCTTGAGAGATCTTGAAATTCCCAATATTTTAGAGATCTTGAATTCTTAAGAGATTTTGAAATCCCAAATATTGAGAGATATTGAAATCTTAATCTTGGAGAGATCTTGAAACCTAAAATATTGAAAGATCTTCTCGAAATCCTAATCCTTGAGAGACCTTGAAATCTCAAATATTGAAAGACCTTCTTGAAATCCTAATCCTTGAGAAATTTTGAAATCCAAAATATTGAGAAGCCTTGAAAATCTAATTTTTGAGAGATCTGAATTCTCAAATATTGAGAGGTCTTCTTGAAAATACAAATATTGAGAGGATTTCTTGAAACCCTAATCTTTGAGAGATCTTGAAATTTCAAAATATTGAGAGGTCTTCTTGAAATCCTAATCTTTGAAAGATCTTGAAATCCCAAATATTGAGAGACCCTGAAATCTTAATCTCTGAAAGGCTTTGAAATATCAAATATTGAGAGGTCTTGAAATCCTAATCTCTGAGAGATCTTGAAATATCCAAAATTGAAAGATCTTGATTTCCTAATCCTTGATGCAATCTTGAGAGACCTTGAAATCTCAAATAGTGAAAGGTCTTCTTGAAATCCTAATTTGAGAAATTTTGAAATCTAAGATATTGAGAAGCCCTGAAATCCTAATTTTTGAGAGAATTGAAATCTCAAATATTGAGAGGTCTTCTTGAAAATACAAATATTGAGAGGATTTCTTGAAACCCTAATCTTTGGGAGATCTTGAAATTTCAAAATTATTGAGAGGTCTTCTTGAAATCCTAATCCTTGAAAGATCTTGAAATCGTTGGGATCACAAATTTCTCGTACGATATTGGAGGCCTCTTGCGATATTCATTTCATCTTGAAATCCCAAATATTGAGAGATCCTGAAATCTTAATCTCTGAGAGACCTTGAAATATCAAATATTGAGAGATCTTGAAATCCTAATCTCTGCGAGATCTTGAAATGCCAAATATTGAAAGATCCTGATTTCCTAACCCTTGAGAGACCTTGAAATTCCAAATATTGAGAGGCCTTGAAATCTTAATCTTTGATAGATCTTGAAATCTCATATATTGAGAGATCGACGAAAATATGATTCAGATATTCAATATTCAAAAATTGAAGGCATCATATTGAGGCATTGAGTGACAAAAATATAGAATACCCAAATTGAGGCATACGACCCAACATGGCCATCTGGATGCATGCGCCATATAGCCATCTCCACGGTCGGACCTGATCGGAGACGATCAAGTGCACTCCATGAGCATCAGTTGGGAGTTGGCCCGGATTTTGAGAGACCACAACCCCCAAGCATCATGAGTATCAGCTGTGGCCCCTGAACTCTAAACCATGGTCGGACTTAAAGACCCTCCAAAATATCCATCTTGAGGCCTGCGAAACCCTCCAAGAGGATTTGAAAGGCCCCTCTTTCAGCACAACAGTAGAATGGACTTGGAAGAAATCCATATGAAGCACAACAGCAGAATGGATTTGAAAGGCACAAATTTGAAGCACAACAGCAGAGAGGACTTGAGAAGGTACCAATTGAAGCACACAAGCAATGGACTTGAAAGGCACCATTTCAAGCACAACTACAGAATGAACTAAAAGGCACCAATCTGCAGCACAACAGCAGAACGGACTTGAAAGGCACCAATTTTCGCACACAACAGAATGGCTTGCAAGGCACAAAAACTCAAACACACAAGCAGAATGGACTTGAAAGGCATCAATTTGAAGCCCAATTTGAAGCATACAAGCAGAATGGACTTGAAGGGCACCAACTTGAAGCACACAACAGAATGGACTTGAAAGGCACAAAAATTAAAGCACACAAGCAGAATGGACTTGAAAGGCACCAATTTGAAGCCCACAACAGATTGGACTTGCGAAAGGCACCAATAGGCATACTTGTAGAATGGACTTGAAAGGCACCAATTTGAAGCACACAAGCAGAATGGACTTGAAAGGCACCAATTTGAAGCACACAAGCAGATGGACTTGCGAAAGGCACCAATTTTCGCAAACAAGCAGAACGGACTTGAAAGGCACCAATTTCAAGAAAAGCAAAATGGACTTGAAAGGCACCAATTTGTAGCACACAAGCAGATGGACTTGCGAAAGGCTTCAATTTGATACACACAAGCAGAATGAACTTGAAAGCACTAATTTGAAGCACACAAGCAGGATGGACTTGAAAGGCACCAATTTGAAGACAAGTAGAATGGACTTGAAAGGCACCAATTTGAAACACACAAGCAGAATGGACTTGCGAAAGGTAATAGGCACACTTGTAGAATGGACTTGAAAGGCACCAATTTGAAGCACACAACAGAATGGACTTGAAAGGCACAAAAATTAAAGCACACAAGCAGAATGGACTTGAAAGGAACTTAGTCAAGCATACAAGCAGAATGGACTTGAAAGGCACCAATTTTCTCACACAAGCAGAATGGACTTGAAAGGCACCAATTTGAAGCATACAAGCAGAATGGACTTGAAAGGCACCAATTTTCGCACACAAGCAGAATGGACTTGAAAGGCACCAATTTGAAGCACACAACAGACTGGACTTACACAAGCAGGATGGCACCAATTTGAAGCATACAAGCAGAATGGACTTGAAAGGCACCAATTTGAAGCACACAAGCAGGATGGAATTGAAAGGCACCAATTTGAAGCACACAACAGAATGGACTTGAAAGGCACCAACTTGAAGCACACAAGCAGAATGGACTTGAAAGGTACAAAAATTACAGCACACAAGCAGAATGGACTTGAAAGGCACCAATTTGAAGCACACAACAGAATTCACTTCAAAGGCACAAAAATTAAAGCACACAAGCAGAATGGACTTGAAAGGAAGTTAATCAAGCACACAAGCAGAATGGACTTGAAAGACATAAATTTTCGCACAAGTGGAATGGACTTGAAAGGCACCAATTTGAAGCACACAACAGAATGGACTTGAAAGGCACCAATTTGAAGCACACAACAGAGTGGACTTGCGAAAGGCACCAATAGGCACTTGTAGAATGGACTTGAGAAAGGCACCAATTTGAAGTACACAAGCAGAATGGACTTGACAGGCATGAATTTGAAGCACACAAGCAGAATGGACTTGAAAGGCACCAATTTGAAGCACACAAGCAGAATGGACTTGAAAGGCACCAATTTGAAAATGAAGCTGGACTTGAAAGGCACCAATTTTCGCACACAAGCAGAATGGACTTGAAAGGCACCAATTTGAAGCACACAAGCAGAATGGACTTGAAAGGAACGAATTTGAAGCACACAAGCAGGATGGACTTGAAAGGCACCAATTTGAAGCATACAAGCAGCAGAATGGACTTGAAAAGCACCAATTTTCGCAAACAAGCAGAATGGACTTGAAAGGCACCAATTTGAAGCACACAAGCAGATGGACTTGCGAAAGGCACCAATTTGAAGCACACAAGCAGAATGGACTTGAAAGGCATTAATTTGAAGCACACAAGCAGAATGGACTTGAAAGGCACCAATTTGAAGCACAGAACAGAATGGACTTGAAAGCCACAAAAATTAAAGCACACAAGCAGAATGAACTTGAAAGGCACTAATTTGAAGCACACAAGCAGAATGGACTTGAAAGGCACCAATTTGAAGCAGAACAGAATGGACTTGAAAGCCACAAAAATTAAAGCACACAAGCAGAATGGACTTGAAAGGAACTTAATCAAGCACACAAGCAGAATGGACTTGAAAGGCACCAATTTGAAGCACACAACAGAATGGACGTGAAGGGCACCAATTTGAAGCACACAATCAGAATGGACTTGAAATGCACCAATTTTCGCACACAAGTAGAATGGACTTGAAAGGCACCAATTTGAAGCACACAAGCAGGACGGACTTGAAAGGCACCAATTTGAAGCACACAAGCAGAATGGGCTTGAAAGGCACCAGTTTGAAGCACACAAGTAGAATGGACTTGAAAGGCACCAATTTGAAGCACACAAGCGGAATGGACTTGAAAGGCACCAATTTCCGCACACAAGCAGAATGGACTTGAAAGGCCCCAATTTTCGCACACAAGCAGAATGGACTTGAAAGGCACCAATTTGAAGCACACAACAGACTGGACTTACACAAGCAGGATGGCACCAATTTGAAGCATACAAGCAGAATGGACTTGAAAGGCACCAATTTTCGCAAACAAGCAGAATGGACTTGAAAGGCACCAATTTGAAGCACACAAGCAGGATGGAATTGAAAGGCACCAATTTGAAGCACACAACAGAATGGACTTGAAAGGCACCAACTTGAAGCACACAAGCAGAATGGACTTGAAAGGCACCAATTTGAAGTGCACAAGCAGATTGGAGGTCTTTTAAGCCGAGCTAGTTGGAGAGCTGTGATACGTTTTCCACTTTGGCTCAAGTGACGAGCATTGGTGTGAGTGCTGCAAGCCAAAACAGAAGTGTTGTCCGAGTGTCTGAGCTTGCTTGCTTGGTTTGGACTTGTGTGAGTGGTTGTCTCCTTGGTGCCTTGCTTGGCATCTTGGGTTTTTAACGTGGTAGCGGAGCGTGGAAGCTCTGTTGCAAAGAAAGAAAGTGAGCCCAATACGCTGACTTGGTGTGTGCTTGAGTTGTCTTGGTATGGAGGGCCGTGGAAGGCCATCGTACTACCACATAGGCGAGGGTGAACCCGGAATGCTTCGTGAGAGAGGCAGGAGAGGGGCTGAGCCTCCTTATGAGAGACCTTCAGGGTCCAGACACTCCTCAGTTCCACCAAGGAACCCCGTTGTCGGTAGTGGAGTTGCTTTCAGCCCGATGTCGAACTTGTCGGGTGCAGTGCATCCCACAGGAAGCCCGTTGTAGCAGAGAGGTCAATGAATAGAAAACCCCAAACGCAAAGCCCAAAAAAAACACAACAAGTGTTCGACGTGTAGGATGTGAGTAGAAGTGCAGAGTGAACTCTGGAGCTTCGCTGTCTTGCTGTTAGTAAGTCCCGAGGTGTATACCAAAGTCTTTGCGTGATATTTTTGCTACACCTCCTTTGTAGAACAACATTGATAAGGAATTTGTAGTTGTTGTGAAGCCCTTAGCTCTTGGAGAGAGCTGGTCGCAAGAACCGAACCTTGCTGAACACTTCGGTGTTTGGCTCAAGTGCTGAGTGAAAAAGAGACTGCTGCGCGAGCTCTGCTTTTCACAATTCGAAGCACACAAGCAGAATGCTTCGAAAGCACCAATTTAAGGCAGACAAGCAGAATGGACTTCAAAGGCACCAATTTGAAGCACACAGGCAGAATTCATTTGAAGCACACAAGCAGAATGGACTTGAAAGGCACAAAAACTAAAGCACACAAGCAGAATACACGGCGGAGGCGTATAGGCGGACAGGGGGTGACCGACCCGAGAACCGGCGGAGGAGGAGGCATGGGACTCAATTTTTGTTTCCCGATCGCCGGCCCTTCGGGGCCGGCGATCGGGGCCCATGTCAATTAGTCGCGACCTGCGGGTTGCGGCGAGCGGTTTGGCAACCGCGAACTCCAAAGCCCGGCGGGCCCCGCCCCGCCGTTAGAGAAAACCGATTCATACCCCAGGGTTCCCCTTGCGGAGGACCCAGGAGTTGGCGCATGCGGGGGCCCCTGGGGCTGACGAGCACCCTGCATGCACATGCCAGCGCCTGGTGACGCAAGGGGAAGACGAAATGATTGGGGCTTCAAGCCCCCTCTTGAAGCCTTAAAACACCATGCCGCACCTATTTTTTTCGCAAATTTTGCGCACATCGAAAGGGACTTTGCGCGAGACCTATCTTTTAGTTGTGACACACACTAACGAAACACCGAAACAGCAACGTGCAAGCCTTGTGGAGTCAAGTTTTGCGCGAGACCTATCTTTTGCACGCACGCACGCACGCACGCACGCACGCACGCGCGCACGCACGCACGCACGCACGCACGCACGCACGCACGCACGCACGCACGCACGCACGCACGCACGCACGCACGCACATCTTTTAGTTGTGACACACACTAATATCTAAAGTAGACACACCTAAGGCGAAATGAGAGAAAACTTTGTTATGATGTTTTGTTTCATTAGGAGGTTAAACCGAATTTGAAAGTTGAAACAAGGTTTTTTTCGTGTCGGTGTGTTTTAAAGTCGGAAGAAGGCACCCCGTGTCTGTATCTCTTAGAACAAGCCTGTGCTTCAAGGGCAAGAGTCCCTACTCACATGAACAATCCGCTGCTCACTTGATTCTTTGTTCGGCTTCGCGGTTTCAAGACCTTCTCGGCTCCGCGTCTGCTAATAAACCAACAGATGGAAAATGTGGAAGTTGAAGCCGGCAATGGTCCCGTGGGAGCTTGCGGACGAGGAGGAAGACAGGTACGAGAGGCCGGCGTGTGCATTAGGAACTTTGAAAGTGTTATGCCACGCTAGACTAACGCTAAAGCCTAAAGCCTAAAGCCTAAACCCTAAACCCTAAACCCTAAACCTTAAAACCTAAACCCTGCAGGAAAGACAAATTTGGAAATCTATGGTTTGGAAAGAAAGAAGCCCTGGCTGGGCGCAAGGTGCTGGACATCATTGAGGCGGAGTGGGGGTCCAGAAAGCGCTGCTTGGTAAAACGGCCGAGCCGGACATACGTCTACTGCCGATGCAGCGAAAAATGCCGAATGGTGGTGCAATACGGCTCGGAGGATGGGAAGCTGGTGCGGGAGGGGAAAGATGAGCACAGGCATGGGGAGGATGTGCGTGGAGAGATCCGAAGCATTGCCTCCCAACCGCAGCGGGCAGCCGCTGCCTTGGTGGAGTGGTCCATCGCTCATCCTGACGGTAACCTTCCTGCACGGCAACAAATCCAGACTCGCAAGCAGTACACGCGGTCTGCGCGAGTGGAAGACAAAATCGTGGAGGTTCTTGGCTACGTGCAGTCAGTGAAGGAGAGGGGAGCCACGGAACCCTGGCATTGTCGGGTGCTCGAGGTGGACGAAAGTGCCGGTATTTTTTGCTATACAACGGACTTTTATGTCAGCCTCCTGGTGGAGCACTGGGAGACATTGATGGAGCATGGGTTGCGATTGGCGTGCGATGGTACCCACGACATCTCCAACAGCCGCATCAAACTGATTGCTGTTGGTTGGTTGGCGCAGCATGTCCCCCGTCAGAGCATCGAAACCACATTTGTGCTGCTTGGTTTCGCGTTGGCGCCCAGCGAAAACCACGTGGCGGTTCGATTGCTCCTTGACAGCCTAGATGCACATGTGCGTGAGCATCTAGGCGATGGCTTGCGGAAAGCATCAGTCGCTCACATTGATGGTGGCCCTGCTTTGGTTAAGGCCTTTGTGGATTTTTTTGGCCAAGATTTCCAGTTGGTCCGAAGCCTCGAGCATGTCAAACGCAACATCCGGGAGCAGGGTGTGAAAAAGCTGACGCAGAGCTCTTGGTGGACCTCTACCAAAAGATGGGTATCGAAAAGCGCCTTCATTCGCAATAACTATGTCTTTGATCGGTACTGGCACCACTGCTTCCAACTCCTCGAGAACGCCGGTGAGGCGAATTTCGTCGCGTACTTGCAGACGGAGCACTTCCAGAAGGATGCAGGTGTATGGACGGCCGCCTGGCGTGCAGCAATCCTCGACCCAGGCTATGGTTCCTACTCCTTGAATGCAGTGGACTCCTTTTGGAAGTTGCTGGATCAATATGTCCCCGAGGAGAAAACTTTGCCGTTGAGGCAGGTTATGGAGCGTTATGAACACACAGGCCGGGTTTTCCAAAATGACGGGAAGTGGAGTGCCTTGTCTGTTGAACCATCGACGCTGGTGACCGCCGCGATGGTTGGGGAAGCATCAGCCGAGTTGAGCCCCCGCTTGGATTGGAAGGATGACAAACAAGTGGGTCGTATGAGCAGCAAGACGTTGGAACGAATGTTGGGGCAGGAAGCCACCTTGATGTTGGAGTTCAACACCGGGCAGGAAAATGCCACGAAGGTGTTTTGCAAGTATGGCCCGTCGGACTACAATGCCGTGGAAATGGAAGCTTTGTTCGAACTGGAGCGTTCGACATCTTCAGCAACAGTGGACGCTGCGCTGCAGAAGATTGGTGCCTTGGACGCTGATGGCTTCCACCCGCGCCGGGTCAGTGCCACCTACGAGAAATTCACAGCATTGTATGAAGAGGAGGGCCAACTATTGGAGTCACACCGGGATTTCTGGCAACGTGGTGTGACAGAGCATTATATACATGTCTCTACCAAAAACTTGGGCGCCAAACTTCCAGAAGTTTTCTCATCCTTAGTCCCGCGCACCACACCAACGGGACGTCCCCGGGGCCGGCCCAAAGGGATTAAGCGCCCTAGCAGGGATAGCGAATCAGCGGGCCGGGGCCGTTCCAGGGGGCGAGGCCGCGGCTCCAAAAAAAGACCCGCGGCAGATGGGATTGCAACAGGTGTGGAGCAACAGTTGGAAGACCTTTTCGGGGAAAAGGCAGCTTCACACGGCCTGGAGCACTTGCTCGGGTCAGATTTTGCAGGCGACACGACTGCGCCGGGAACCCCACCTGAGGTCGCAGCAAGGTTGGAAAGCTTGGTAGCAGAGGGTCGGCTGCCAAGGACGACCGCCGAACAGCGTCGTCGCAACAACCGGACATCCGGCACAACCTACGGAGTCCCCCCAGGCCTGAAAGAAGCCCTAGAGGCCGGCTACATCCATCCCAACTTGCCTGCTCCACAGGGCATGGTTTGGAACCTAGTCGCGCGCAAGACCTTCGTGCTGCAAGCGCGCGGTGGTTGACCCCTCGCCACTGTGCAAAATGTCGTTTGTTTCTTGGATTTGTATAGCCTTACTGGAGGTAAGAGCTTGGTCCGTAGCTTGATTTGTTTCACCAGCTTCCTGCTCAGGAGGCAACAAGGTCGGCAAGTCCCTCGCGTGAAAAAAGGCCGTATGGTCGCTGCTCTCGGAGGGTTCGCCTATAGCTTGAATTTCCATGGAATTTCCAAGGGTTTTTATCACGGGATGGGAATGTCGCGAATGCCCTAGAAAGCTTAAACACTTAAGCTTTTTCTTCATGAAGAAAAAGATGATGCAGGCAAGGAGGTGTGTGTTGTGTGTTGTGTGTTGTGTGTTGGGGGGGTGATCAAGGGTCCCATGCCCCCAGCCCCATGCCCCCAGCCCCATGCCCCCAGCCCCATGCCCCCAACCCCATGCCTCTCGAGGAGAGCAAGGCGAGCCCATTCGCATGGCTTCAAACACGTCACCAAGTCCATTCAAGCCCCCAGCCCCATGCCTCATGCCCCCAGCCCCATGCCTCTCGAGGAGAGCAAAGAGCTCCAGGTCTCCATGCCTGCGAGATGACCTTATCTCAATGTCCCCATGCCCCTAGCCCCAGAATCCAATGGGGCTGGGGGCAATTGGCCCGGATTCAAATGTGTGCTCCCAGCCCCATACTTCCAGGTGCAGGGGGCATGGGGCCAAGTCCATTTGCATGGATTCACCCCATGCCCAATGTTGATGGAGATGATGCCATTGACGCGGTTTCGTTATATTTCCCCCCTACAGCTTGAATTTCCATGGAATTTCCAAGGGTTTTTATCACGGGATGGGAATGTCGCGAATGCCCTAGAAAGCTTAAACACTTAAGCTTTTTCTTCATGAAGAAAAAGATGATGCAGGCAAGGAGGTGTGTGTTGTGTGTTGTGTGTTGTGTGTTGGGGGGGTGATCAAGGGTCCCATGCCCCCAGCCCCATGCCCCCAGCCCCATGCCCCCAGCCCCATGCCCCCAACCCCATGCCTCTCGAGGAGAGCAAGGCGAGCCCATTCGCATGGCTTCAAACACGTCACCAAGTCCATTCAAGCCCCCAGCCCCATGCCTCATGCCCCCAGCCCCATGCCTCTCGAGGAGAGCAAAGAGCTCCAGGTCTCCATGCCTGCGAGATGACCTTATCTCAATGTCCCCATGCCCCTAGCCCCAGAATCCAATGGGGCTGGGGGCAATCGGCCCGGATTCAAACGTGTGCCCCCAGCCCCATGCCCCCAGCCCCAGGGGGCATGGGGCCAAGTCCATTTGCATGGATTCACCCCATGCCCAATGTTGATGGAGATGATGCCATTGACGCGGTTTCGTTATATTTCCCCCCTACAGCTTGAATTTCCATGGAATTTCCAAGGGTTTTTATCACGGGATGGGAATGTCGCGAATGCCCTAGAAAGCTTAAACACTTAAGCTTTTTCTTCATGAAGAAAAAGATGATGCAGGCAAGGAGGTGTGTGTTGTGTGTTGTGTGTTGTGTGTTGGGGGGGTGATCAAGGGTCCCATGCCCCCAGCCCCATGCCCCCAGCCCCATGCCCCCAGCCCCATGCCCCCAACCCCATGCCTCTCGAGGAGAGCAAGGCGAGCCCATTCGCATGGCTTCAAACACGTCACCAAGTCCATTCAAGCCCCCAGCCCCATGCCTCATGCCCCCAGCCCCATGCCTCTCGAGGAGAGCAAAGAGCTCCAGGTCTCCATGCCTGCGAGATGACCTTATCTCAATGTCCCCATGCCCCTAGCCCCAGAATCCAATGGGGCTGGGGGCAATTGGCCCGGATTCAAACGTGTGCCCCCAGCCCCATGCCCCCAGCCCCAGGGGGCATGGGGCCAAGTCCATTTGCATGGATTCACCCCATGCCCAATGTTGATGGAGATGATGCCATTGACGCGGTTTCGTTATATTTCCCCCCTACAGCTTGAATTTCCATGGAATTTCCAAGGGTTTTTATCACGGGATGGGAATGTCGCGAATGCCCTAGAAAGCTTAAACACTTAAGCTTTTTCTTCATGAAGAAAAAGATGATGCAGGCAAGGAGGTGTGTGTTGTGTGTTGTGTGTTGTGTGTTGTGTGTTGGGGTGATCAAGGGTCCCATGCCCCCAGCCCCATGCCCCCAGCCCCATGCCCCCAGCCCCATGCCCCCAACCCCATGCCTCTCGAGGAGAGCAAGGCGAGCCCATTCGCATGGCTTCAAACACGTCACCAAGTCCATTCAAGCCCCCAGCCCCATGCCTCATGCCCCCAGCCCCATGCCTCTCGAGGAGAGCAAAGAGCTCCAGGTCTCCATGCCTGCGAGATGACCTTATCTCAATGTCCCCATGCCCCTAGCCCCAGAATCCAATGGGGCTGGGGGCAATTGGCCCGGATTCAAACGTGTGCCCCCAGCCCCATGCCCCCAGCCCCAGGGGGCATGGGGCCAAGTCCATTTGCATGGATTCACCCCATGCCCAATGTTGATGGAGATGATGCCATTGACGCGGTTTCGTTATATTTCCCCCCTACAGCTTGAATTTCCATGGAATTTCCAAGGGTTTTTATCACGGGATGGGAATGTCGCGAATGCCCTAGAAAGCTTAAACACTTAAGCTTTTTCTTCATGAAGAAAAAGATGATGCAGGCAAGGAGGTGTGTGTTGTGTGTTGTGTGTTGTGTGTTGGGGGGGTGATCAAGGGTCCCATGCCCCCAGCCCCATGCCCCCAGCCCCATGCCCCCAGCCCCATGCCCCCAGCCCCATGCCCCCAACCCCATGCCTCTCGAGGAGAGCAAGGCGAGCCCATTCGCATGGCTTCAAACACGTCACCAAGTCCATTCAAGCCCCCAGCCCCATGCCTCATGCCCCCAGCCCCATGCCTCTCGAGGAGAGCAAAGAGCTCCAGGTCTCCATGCCTGCGAGATGACCTTATCTCAATGTCCCCATGCCCCTAGCCCCAGAATCCAATGGGGCTGGGGGCAATTGGCCCGGATTCAAACGTGTGCCCCCAGCCCCATGCCCCCAGCCCCAGGGGGCATGGGGCCAAGTCCATTTGCATGGATTCACCCCATGCCCAATGTTGATGGAGATGATGCCATTGACGCGGTTTCGTTATATTTCCCCCCTACAGCTTGAATTTCCATGGAATTTCCAAGGGTTTTTATCACGGGATGGGAATGTCGCGAATGCCCTAGAAAGCTTAAACACTTAAGCTTTTTCTTCATGAAGAAAAAGATGATGCAGGCAAGGAGGTGTGTGTTGTGTGTTGTGTGTTGTGTGTTGGGGGGGTGATCAAGGGTCCCATGCCCCCAGCCCCATGCCCCCAGCCCCATGCCCCCAGCCCCATGCCCCCAACCCCATGCCTCTCGAGGAGAGCAAGGCGAGCCCATTCGCATGGCTTCAAACACGTCACCAAGTCCATTCAAGCCCCCAGCCCCATGCCTCATGCCCCCAGCCCCATGCCTCTCGAGGAGAGCAAAGAGATCCAGGTCTCCATGCCTGCGAGATGACCTTATCTCAATGTCCCCATGCCCCTAGCCCCAGAATCCAATGGGGCTGGGGGCAATCGGCCCGGATTCAAACGTGTGCCCCCAGCCCCATGCCCCCAGCCCCAGGGGGCATGGGGCCAAGTCCATTTGCATGGATTCACCCCATGCCCAATGTTGATGGAGATGATGCCATTGACGCGGTTTCGTTATATTTCCCCCCTACAGCTTGAATTTCCATGGAATTTCCAAGGGTTTTTATCACGGGATGGGAATGTCGCGAATGCCCTAGAAAGCTTAAACACTTAAGCTTTTTCTTCATGAAGAAAAAGATGATGCAGGCAAGGAGGTGTGTGTTGTGTGTTGTGTGTTGTGTGTTGGGGGGGTGATCAAGGGTCCCATGCCCCCAGCCCCATGCCCCCAGCCCCATGCCCCCAGCCCCATGCCCCCAACCCCATGCCTCTCGAGGAGAGCAAGGCGAGCCCATTCGCATGGCTTCAAACACGTCACCAAGTCCATTCAAGCCCCAAGCCCCATGCCTCATGCCCCCAGCCCCATGCCTCTCGAGGAGAGCAAACAGCTCCAGGTCTCCATGCCTGCGAGATGACCTTATCTCAATGTCCCCATGCCCCTAGCCCCAGAATCCAATGGGGCTGGGGGCAATTGGCCCGGATTCAAACGTGTGCCCCCAGCCCCATGCCCCCAGCCCCAGGGGGCATGGGGCCAAGTCCATTTGCATGGATTCACCCCATGCCCAATGTTGATGGAGATGATGCCATTGACGCGGTTTCGTTGTATTTCCCCCCTACAGCTTGAATTTCCATGGAATTTCCAAGGGTTTTTATCACGGGATGGGAATGTCGCGAATGCCCTCGAAAGCTTAAACACTTAAGCTTTTTCTTCATGAAGAAAAAGATGATGCAGGCAAGGAGGTGTGTGTTGTGTGTTGTGTGTTGTGTGTTGGGGGGGTGATCAAGGGTCCCATGCCCCCAGCCCCATGCCCCCAGCCCCATGCCCCCAGCCCCATGCCCCAGAGCAAGGCGAGCCCATTCGCATGGCTTCAAACACGTCACCAAGTCCATTCAAGCCCCAAGCCCCATGCCTCATGCCCCCAGCCCCATGCCTCTCGAGGAGAGCAAACAGCTCCAGGTCTCCATGCCTGCGAGATGACCTTATCTCAATGTCCCCATGCCCCTAGCCCCAGAATCCAATGGGGCTGGGGGCAATTGGCCCGGATTCAAACGTGTGCCCCCAGCCCCATGCCCCCAGCCCCAGGGGGCATGGGGCCAAGTCCATTTGCATGGATTCACCCCATGCCCAATCTTGATGGAGATGATGCCATTGACGCGGTTTCGTTATTTCTTTGCCAGAATTCTCTCGATAATAAATCTTTGGCAGAATTCTCTCGATAATATTTCTTTGGGACAATTCTCTCGATAATATTTCTTTGCGACAATTCATTCGATTATATTTCTTTGCCAGAATTATTTCGATAATATTTGTTTGCGAGACTTCTCTCGATTATATTTCTTTGCCAGAATTATTTCGATAATATTTCTTTGCGAGAATTCTCTCGATTATATTTCTTTGCCAGAATTCTCTCGATTATAGTTCTTTGCCAGAATTCTCTCGATTATATTTCTTTGCCAGAATTCTCTCGATTATATTTCTTTGCCAGAATTCTCTCGATTATATTTCTTTGCCAGAATTCTCTCGATTATATTTCTTTGCCAGAATTCTCTCAATTCTCTCTATTATATTTCTTTGCCAGAATTCTCTCAATTCTCTCCATTATTTTTCTTTGGCAGAATTCTTTCTTATATTTCTTTGGAAGAATTGTCTCAATTCTGTCGATTATATCTGTTTATTAGAATTCTCTCTATGATCTATTTGCCAGAATTCTCTCTGTTTATGAAAATCCAGGATATAATATAAAAGGAGAATTGAAATCTAGAATATATTTAAAACTTACCAAAAAACAAGACATACTCGTAAAAGAAGAAAATATATTTTCAAGAAATATTTTCAAAAATAATTTCAAAAACAATTTTTGAAAAGATTGTTACGTATTTAAGGGTAAAAAATTTTTCGGAAATTTTTTCCGAAATTATTTCTGAAAAGATTTTCTGAAAAAAGATATTGGCGAATATTTCACGATTTTAATCTCAACTCTTAAATTCTAATAGATTACTAAATCGTATACGATCTTCAATTTTTTTTTAAAGAAATCTTGAAATCTTAAATATTGGAA
>CAJNDS010000070.1:0-207500 GCA_905221605.1 Symbiodinium natans
GGTTCATGCGCACGTTTTGGCCTGCAACGTTAAAAGAATAGGTTTAGGAACAAACAAATTGGAATGGACAGCGTCCTTCCGAGTCCTTCCCCAGAATATTTGTTTCTTTGCAATTTTCAAGGGTTTTTAAAGAATGCAAGGGGCCTTTTTAAATCTTAAGTGGCCTCTGTGGCATATTCGTTAAGTATCAACAATCTTCGCATGAAAAAAACCCTCCGAGTTGTTTCGCCTGAAGAAAAGGAAAAAACACCCTCAAACTCGGCTGGAGTCTCTTGAGTTTCGGCCTGATTCCCTTGAAATTCTTGGACATCCTCTTCTTCCCCTCGATTTTGAAGAAGCCCCTTGAGTTTTTTGCCGCTTCGATTCCCGTTCCCCTGATGTTTTGTCCAAGGGAAGCTGTTTTTTCACTCTGAAATCTCCCAGGCGCTCGATTGCTTAAGCGAAACGAATATGCTTTGGTCCGGACCCTTAGACGAATAAGGTTTAGGAATAGGGTTAGGCTTAAGCATTAAACGAACAAGCTTCAGCCATAAGGCTCGCGCCCCTCCCCCCTCCCCCCCTCTCCCGCAACCTCGTCGTTCCCAAGTGCGTGGTTTAGGAATCTCGAATTCATAGACCTCAGTGTCCGGCGCAAAACCTCGAACAAAGAAGGTTCATGCACACGTTTTGGCCTGAAACGCTAAAAGAATAGGTATATTTGTTTCTTTGCAATTTTCAAGGGTTTTAAAAGAATGCAAGGGGCCTTTTCAAATCTTAAGTGGCCTCTGTGGCATATTCGTTAAGTATCAACAATCTTCGCATGAAAAAAACCCTCCGAGTTGTTTCGCCTGAAGAAAAGGAAAAAACACCCTCAAACTCGGCTGGAGTCTCTTGAGTTTCGGCCTGATTCCCTTGAAATTCTTGGACATCCTCTTCTTCCCCTCGATTTTGAAGAAGCCCCTTGAGTTTTTTGCCGCTTCGATTCCCGTTCCCCTGATGTTTTGTCCAAGGGAAGCTTGTTTTTTCACTCTGAAATCTCCCAGGCGCTCGATTGCTTAAGCGAAACGAATATGCTTTGGTCCGGACCCTTAGACGAATAAGGTTTAGGAATAGGGTTAGGCTTAAGCATTAAACGAACAAGCTTCAGCCATAAGGCTCGCGCCCCTCCCCCCTCCCCCCCTCTCCCGCAACCTCGTCGTTCCCAAGTGCGTGGTTTAGGAATCTCGAATTCATAGACCTCAGTGTCCGGCGCAAAACCTCGAACAAAGAAGGTTCATGCACACGTTTTGGCCTGAAACGCTAAAAGAATAGGTATATTTGTTTCTTTGCAATTTTCAAGGGTTTTAAAAGAATGCAAGGGGCCTTTTCAAATCTTAAGTGGCCTCTGTGGCATATTCGTTAAGTATCAACAATCTTCGCATGAAAAAACCCTCCGAGTTGTTTCTCCTGAAGAAAAGGAAAAATACCCTCAAACTCGGCTGGAGTCTCTTGAGTTTCGGCCTGATTCCCTTGAAATTCTTGGACATCCTCTTCTTCCCCTCGATTTTGAAGAAGCCCCTTGAGTTTTTTGCCGCTTCGATTCCCGTTCCCCTGATGTTTTGTCCAAGGGAAGCGTTTTTTTTTCACTCTGAAATCTCCCAGGCGCTCGATGCTTAAGCGAAACGAATATGCTTTGGTCCGGACCCTTAGACGAATAAGGTTTAGGAATAGGGTTAGGCTTAAGCATTAAACGAACAAGCTTCAGCCATAAGGCTCGCGCCCCTCCCCCCCTCTCCCGCAACCTCGTCGTGCCCAGGTGCGTGGTTTAGGAATCTAGAATTATTAGACCTCAGTGTCCGGCGCAAAACCTCAAACAAAGAAGGTTCATGCATATGTTTTGGCCTGCAACGTTAAAAGAATAGTATTAGGAAGGCAATGTCCCAAAACTACAGAAGCATGCGTACAGCTTGGAATAGGGTTTGACCCTGGCCTTAATCGAATACGGTGCTTAGAAATCTAAACGTAAGAAAAATGGGTAGGGTTTATGAGATATTTATTTGTGATTATTGGGGATAATTCATGTGTGAGAAATGATAATTGTTTTCGGTGACCCTTTGGGAAACATTGAAATGACAACCCATGTGCTTGCGAGCAAGTCGGGCTTGTGGGAAGGCCCAGAACCCAGATACTTGCTCACAATATTCTCGCTGCCCCGGGGTTACATACAAAAACACCAATGCCCTCAAATACTTCCTAGTCTTTCGGTTTAGGATTACCGCCCTTTCCTCTCCATTTCTTTATTTGATATACAATACAGACACGCTACATACCTGCACGATGTGGGTAGAAATTCCTAGCTGTTCATGCAACACATAGGTTCCGGGGGCGAACTCAGCCGCTGCTTTTTTATTTATATTTTTTTTTTGGGGGGGGGGACTTTCCACAGAGGCAAGAAATGCTACAACTACAAAACGAAACATTTCAACGAATTTCCATTAAAGAAAACAGTTCCCGCCAAAGCAACCAATACCAAAAAACCGAAACAACCCAACAACAACAATTTTGCAGGACTCTTCGAAAAACCAATTCCCACAAGACCAAAAAACCAATTCCCGCAAAACCCAAAAAACCAATTCCCACAAAACCAAAAAACAATACCAAAAAAAAACAAAAGAACCAAAAAAACCAATTTTCCGGGACTCTGTGAAAGCTTTGGAGATAAGCTTACCAATCAAAAGTCCCGGAAAATTGTTTTTTTTGGTTTTTTTGGTTTTTTTGGTTCTTTTGGTATTGGTTTTTTTGGTTCTTTGGGAATTGGTTTTTTGGGACTATGTCTTTTGGTTTCGGTGTCCCAGTTCCCCCTATGAGCCATGCACTCACATCCAAACACATAATCTGGCAGGTCGTTTTGGCTGCTTACTCGCATTACAGTTTGAACCTATCTCATACAGAAAAATGTATATTATATGCTACCCCCCCCCCCCCGGCCGGCCCCCCTCCTAAACCTAGGTTTCGTACACTTTTGTCGTAAGGATGTGATACTCAGTTGCTTTGGATGAGTATCATGTAAGACCTTATGTGCTTGTGGGTCTTGCGGATAATTTGAAAAATGAGAATTGTTTTTGAGAAATGAGAACCATGTTGGGAGACCTGTGGAAAGCATTGAAATTGAAAAAAGAGATGTTTGTAGCAGCCCGCTGGAAGGTCCCAGGAAATAGTGAAAGGATATTTGCTCACAGTATTCTCGCGTCCCCGGGGGTTGCAGCAAAAGGTTTTATGCATCACCCTATGCGCTCGAAAACTTCCTAGTCTTATGGTTCGAGGCTTACCATCCTTCCTTCTCCATTAAATATCTGTCTTTGATATGCAAAAACACATGATGTGTGTACTTATTCTGCTTTTTCTCTGCGTTTCCACAGGAGGCAAGCACTACAAACACAGGCAAGGTTCAATTCCTATAGGTAACGCTGAAAACTGAAACACGAGATCCTTTAATCCTATAGGGTTTCATACTGACATACATACATACGTACATACGTACATACAGACATACGCAGTTGTTGTAGGGCTAACCCCGTGAAAGCTTTAGAGGTAAACCCTTAAAACCCCTGGACCTGCAAACCCTATAAGGTGTAAAGGTTTAAACACCTGCCTAAGGTCTGGGCATTTATACCTTAGCGCCTATACGGTTAAAAACCTTTGAACCCTTTAGAGCCCTATAGGGTTTCTCTATGGGCTTAGTTTTACATGCCTAAATCTTAAACCCTAAACCTTTAAATCTTAACCCTATAGGGATTAAAGGTTCGCCGAAATACGAACCTAAATGGTATAGGGTTAAGGTCTCAATACCTAAATCTTAAACCCTTAAGGTTTAAACTTTATGGGCTTAGGTTTACATGCCTAAATCTAAACCCTAAACCTTTAATTCTTAACCCTCTTGGGTTTAGCAGGGGCGGGAAGTCGCAGCATGTAAAACCCCAAAAACGCAGCGGCTGACTTCGCCCCCCGAACCAACACATACATCCTATGTACCTGTGCGACGCGTTAGAAATTCTACCTTTTCACACAACGCATATACTCTTCGTTTTTTGGAAAGAACACGAGGGACGAAGAGAAAGGACCTTCTCTTCCCATTTTCCTCGTCAAAAGGAAAAAGAAAATATCTGGATAGAATTGAAGAGAGAAGAGAGCGATGGAAAAGCAATGAGAAACAAGAAGGATAGCCTTTTCAGTCTATATAATGTTTCCTTCTTCTGATCGTTTGTTCTTCTGTCTTCGGTTTGTGCCTTGCCTTCCGCTTTTCCTTTGAAGAAGACAGAAAGGAAAGGGTGCGAATGGAGTTTCCTTTGCACGCTTTGATGAGAGGAACACGTAAAGAAGAGAAGAGAAAAGAAGAGAAGACATGGAGACTGAGGACAGGGGGGGTTTCTTCCTCCTCTGACCTATCCATTTTCTGAATAAGATAAAAGAGAAGCGCTCTTGTCCATTCTTTGTTGTGCAGTCTCTTCCTCTCTCGCTGAATGAGAAAAGAAAAGAGCAAGGCCACCGAAAAGGGACAAGGAGAACTTCTTCTTCGTTTCTTTAGCAGTTCCCTTGAGTTTCCTAAGCAAAAAAGAACAGAAGACCTGGGAATGCAGGAGAGAAAGAAAGCAAAGAGAGGGTGTAAGGGCACTCAGCGGCCTCCCTTCTTGCCACGAACAAAAACAATCCATCCTCCCCTCTTTTCCCGTCCATTAACTTCTCTTTTCCTTGTCCTCTTGTGTATTCATTTGTCACGTGTAAAAGAAAGCAAAGAAGAGAGAGGAGAGATAAGAGAGACGAGAGAGGATGATGGTGGCGAGATTCATGTGTATTCTTGCATGTTCAGTTTTCCTGCTGTAAGAAAAGCGCTAAAGAAGTGGGAAAACAAAGACGATGCAGGATGAGTAGTGAGTGAAATTGGCGCCTTGCATATGTATTTGTCTTTCTGTAACGAGATAGACTACAGAACAGGGATAAGAGGGCAGAGGGAATTTCTTCGCCCTGTCGTATTCCTTTCTTCCAGACGAGAAGCAAATGGATAAGACAAGATGGAAAGAGACATTCTTTGCTTCGCTGCAGATTGTGGGAAGAAAACAATGGGTTTAGAATCCAACAGTAGACTGCTTGGGGAACAAGGTTTCCCTTTGCTCTTTTTGTGAAAGTCGGGCAAAGAAGAGAGAGAGAGAGAGAGAGAGAGAGAGAGAGAGAGAGAGAGAGAGAGAGAGAAGAGAGAGAATGCGAAGGATGAAGGTAGGAGATGATCTGCAAGAAGAGAGCTGAACAAGATCGAGAAGAGAGGAGAGGGAGTTTCTTCTTCTTCCGCTTATGTATCCGTTGTTTTTTTTCAAGCGTTCCTTGCTGTTTCCCTTCTACTGTGTCTTCCTCTCTTGCTGACTGAGAAAAGACAAGATTCTTAAGATCAAGGACAGCGAAAGGGACAGGGAAACCTTTTTCGCCTTTCTTATCTGTCCCTTTGAATCTCCTCAAACCATGAACAGAAGACATAGGCACGCATGAGAGAAAGAAAGCAAATGAGAGCGAACACAGGAAATCAACCCTGCTCCAGGAAAAGAGGGAGCCCCTTTCTGCAACTCACAAAACAATTTTTTCTTCCCTCTCTCTGATCGTCAGTTTGCTTCTTTTTGACCTGTCTTATTTTGCCCGTAAGAGAAGACAAGCACTCGGGTCAGCTCCTTGTCGTTTTCTCCCAGTTGTCTCTTCATGTCTTTTTGTGTATTCATTTGTTTCGTATGCAAGAAAAGAGCCAAAGCAGACGGAAAAGCGAGGAGTGCGTTTCCTCCCAGTCTTATGCGCTCATTCTTCTCAATAAGATAATAGAGAGAAGCACTCTGGTTCATTCTTTGCTGTTTTCATCCTACAATCTCTTCCTCTCTCGCTGAACGAGAAAAGAAGAGAGCAAGGGCAACGACAAGGTACAAGGAAAACTTCTTCCTACTTTTGTCCATTCTTTATTGTTTTCCCCCTGCAGTCTCTTCCTCTCTCGCTGAATGAGAAAAGAAAAGAGCAAGGGCAACGAAAAGGGACACGGAAAGCGTCTTCCTCTTTTTTTTGCAGTTCCCTTGAGTTTCCTAAGCAAAAAAGAACAGAAGACCTGGGAATGCAGGAGAGAAAGAAAGCAAAGAGAGGGTGTAAGGGCACTCAGCGGCCTCCCTTCTTGCCACGAACAAAAACAATCCATCCTCCCCTCTTTTCCCGTCCATTAACTTCTCTTTTCCTTGTCCTCTTGTGTATTCATTTGTCACGTGTGTAAGAAAATATTTGGCTTCGAACATCCCCACCCTCTCTTGGTAGAGATACTCTGGGGTTGGGCACTCCAGCAACACTCTGGGGCTGGGCTCTCGAGGGAGACACTGGTTTGGGCTTCAGGGAGACTCTGGGTTTGGGCACTGGGGTTGGGCCTCTGGGGTTGGGCCTCCAGAAACTCTGGGGTTGGAGACTCTGGGCTGGGCACTCCTGGAAACGGTGGGGTTGGGCGCCCTAGGGAGACTCTGGGGCTGGGCTGGGGTTGTCTGGGGTTGGGCACTCCAGGGCCACTCTAGAGTTGGGCACTCCAGGGACACTTTGGGGTTGGGCGCTCCAGGGATGAGCGAGGAGTAGACCGGGCGAGGAGAAGAGTTCCGGGCGAGGAGAAGAGTCCCGGGCAAGGAGAAGAGTTGAGTTCAAAATCAAACAACCCCACACCGAGGGTGGGCAACAAAGAAGAGAGAAGGGAGATAAGAGAGACGAGCGAGGATGATGGTGGCGAGATTCATGTGCATTCTTGCATGTTCCGTTTTCCTGCTGTAAGAAAAGCGTGGGAAAAGAAAGACGTGGCAGGATGAGTAGTGACTGAAATTGGCGCCTTGTATATGTATTTGTCTTTCTGTAACGAGATAGACTATAGAACAGGGATAAGAGGGGAGGGGGAATTTCTTCGCACGCCCGACTTTCACAAAAAGAGCAAAGGGAAGCCTTGTTCCCCAAGCAGTCTACTGTTGGATTCTAAACTCATTGTTTTCTTCCCACAATCTGCAGCGAAGCAAAGAAGGTCTCTTTCCATCTCGTCTTATCCATTTGCTTCTCGTCTGGAAGAAAGGAACAAAGAAGAGAGAGAGAGAGAGAGAGAGAGAGAGAGAGAGAGAGAGAGGAGAGAGAATGCGAAGGATGAAGGTAGGAGATGATCTGCAAGAAGAGAGCTGAACAAGATCGAGAAGAGAG
Source organism: Symbiodinium natans (assembly GCA_905221605.1). Taxonomy (NCBI): domain Eukaryota; class Dinophyceae; order Suessiales; family Symbiodiniaceae; genus Symbiodinium; species Symbiodinium natans. The sequence continues at coordinate 7,198 of CAJNDS010000070.1, forward strand.
GAGAGGGAGTTTCTTCTTCTTCCTCTTATGTATCCGTTGTTTTTTTCAAGCGTTCCTTGCTGTTTCCCTTCTACTGTGTCTTCCTCTCTTGCTGACTGAGAAAAGACAAGATTCTTAAGATCAAGGACAGCGAAAGGGACAGGGAAACCTTTTTCGCCTTTCTTATCTGTCCCTTTGAATCTCCTCAAACCATGAACAGAAGACATAGGCACGCAGGAGAGAAAGAAAGCAAATGAGAGCGAACACAGGAAATCAACCCTGCTCCAGGAAAAGAGGGAGCCCCTTTCTGCAACTCACAAAACAATTTTTTCTTCCCTCTCTCTGATCGTCAGTTTGCTTCTTTTTGACCTGTCTTATTTTGACTCATCTTCTTGCATTTTATCCTTTCTCCTTTGTAAGAACACAGCCAAAGAAGAGGCTGCGGGAGGGTGAACACCTTTTACCGACATATTCCCTTCAATCTACTCGAATAGAAGACGGAACAGAAGACGTCGGAACACGAGAAAGAAGGCAACAGAGGGAGAATTACTGGAGTCTGCCATTTGCTTTTCCTGTCTCCTTTGTAAGAAAAAGCCAAAGAAGAGGTTGAAGAGGAGACGGAGGATGAAGAAGGCAAAATGGAAGGAATGAGCGGGCTCAACCCTGCTCTAGGGGGGGAACCCCCTTTTGCAACGATCTCGTCTAGAAGAAAGGAACAAAGTGTGCGTGTGTGGGTGTGTTGTGTGTGGAGAACAATTAAAAGGTCATATCATACATAAAGGTTCCTGCCACATATATATATATATATATATCCATTTAATTATGTGCTTATATTTATCCTTATTTCTTTTTGAACTATTCATTGTATCTTTTTGGACATGATGTTTCTAGACACTTTCCAGCAAACGATGCTACTGAGACACAAGAAGCCTACACCGTCTCCTCCGAGACAGGGAGCTGCAAGCGAAGGTCCTCCAAGGCTGCCAGCAGGCGAGCGGAGACTTGCGCCTCATGCTCGGCCCCGGTTTGCTTGGGCGGCAGGTGCGCCACCAAGCCGATCAGGCTGGAAAAGCTCATCCGGGCAAGCGTCTTGCGCAAGTTGCGGATGTCACGGTCCGTCACGGCATCCCCCGACTCCGCAGAGCTTGCTGAGCCGCTTGCCCCCGCCTCGAGGAGCGCAAGGATCTCCTGCACCTGGTCCGTGAAACCGCGCTGCTCGGCCTGGGTGCGGCAGAAGTGGAGGGCCATGGACATCAGCTGCGGGCGACTGAGGTGCTGCACCAAGATCCGCTGGCGCTTGTCAAGCTTGGGCATCGACTTCTCGTGGGTGAGGTGGCAGTAGGCACAAGCCTGGCCATTCCCACAATGGCCGGTCGTGAAGTAGATGCAAGGGCGGCGGCACACGTCCGGGTGGCCCCTACTCCCCAAGCTGGGTGCAGTCAAGGCTGCATGGACGTCCATGGCGGGAGTCACCGGAGAAGTTTCGGAATCCTCCAGAACTTGGGGCACCCCTGGCTTCCCAAGCTGGGCGGCATTCTGTGCAAGGCTGCTTACGTAGCTGCGCGCCTCCTCTTGGTCTTGCGACTCCATGCTGAAGCTGCTGCGGCGTGTGCGGCCCGGTGGCGAGCTCTGGGCACGTGCAGCACGCGCTGCCTCCCCGAACTCCTCCTTCACGGCAATGAAGGTGTTGCGGTACTCAAGGGCCATCGCACTTCAAGTGCACACGTGGGCTTCAGACGCGGGATGGGGCAGGCAACCTTCTCAAAACTTTAGCCAAAATGGCCGGGGCACGAAGTGAGCTTTCGTGACCTAGTACAGCCACGAAGCCGCACGAAGCTAGGTCTCCCGTCTCCCCCGCAATGCCGGAAAGCATATCCACATCCAAATCTGAGGCCCATCTGCTTATTATACAGGGCCATGACAAACACAAATTGACCCGGAGGGTCCACCAATAGTACCATTATGGAAGTTGGCACCCAAAGAAAACCTATTTTGTATGCTTTCCAGGTACCTACTTCCATAATGCTACTACACAAGGAGCACTCAACCCTAAGCAGTATGTAAGACCCTAACCCCTAAACCCGAAGTCCTGAACCCTAATTAACCCTACACCCTATAAACCCTAAACCCTAAACCCTAAACCCTCTCTGTGCGAAAACCTCGCGGCAGCTGCGCCGCAGCTGCGCTCTTTTTCGGACGCAAACGTGGAATGCCTCGGTCCCCGTGGGTCCAAGTCGACTCTCCAGATGTGCGGTTTAGGGTTGACAGGGGGGGTCAAGAAAGCAATCCTGCGGCCCTCTTTACCTACAGCTTTCTACGCTGTACGTACCTGCTGTTTACGAGCAGTTACTCCTAAAGTATAGGTAAACAGAGTCCCAGGTAGGGTTTAGGGCGGTCAGAAAGCAATGACGCCAGGGCGGCCTCAGTGATAGTTCTAGAGCACTATAGGGCTTCGCTAGGCCACTGAATGTCACTTCACTACTATTTGCTTAAGAACCCCAAAAGAATACAAAATAACAATCCCTATATTCCCCTTAATAAGGAAGAATATTTTTTTTATGCAACTAGTAGTTCACTGGCACGTTTGAAGCCCCTTGTCTAAGAGGCGCATGAGGTAAAACATTGATGAGGTGCCCCTTTGGCCTTCGGAACACGAGTAGGGGAGCTAGATATTTCCTTCGCTGAAACCCTGGTATTCTGTGATATTTTGCTGAAATCCATTTCTCAAACCTTTTATTGGAAAGCTGTAGGGTTGTCGGGCGTAGACTGTAAGGATCAGGGATTTGGAAATTTATTGTCGCCAAAGCTCTTGGAAACATTGGCGAGAGTTGTTTGCGATTAGCTTGGGGCCCCGGGGGCTTGCCCGAAACCGGGAAAAAACATAGCTTTTTCTAGTTTTTTCTAGCTTTTTCTAGCTTTGGGGCCCCGGGGGCTTGCCCGAAAACCGGGAAAAACATAGCTTTTTCTAGCTTTTTCTAGTTTTTTCTAGCTTTTGCTAGCTTTTTCTAGCTTTTGCTAGCCTTGCCTAGCCTTCTCTAGCCTTTCGTAGCAGATCGGGGCCCGATTCCAGGAAGGATTTAGCGAGCCGGGGTCTAAAGACAGGAATGTCGTAGCAAGGTGGATGGCCAGCAAAAAAAGTCAAAGTCCACTTCTGATTGCCAGGAATCAGTATTGTATGAATGCGTAGATTTTAAGGCCGATGCCAGTAAGTAACGCGCCCAAACCTCAGGCGCCGACAGGTACAATTTCAGATTAGATTTGATTGAAAAAGCAAGCTGTAGTTTCCTGCCGGCATCTTCTGTACAGGCCCTTCAAAGGCATGCTTCACCCCAGGAAATTCGTAGCTTATCTTAGCTTATCTTAGCGTATATTAGCTTCTCCTAGCTTTGCCTAGCTTTCTCAGGTTTCCTTCAGTTTTCAGTGGAACGCATTGGAATTCCAGATTTTTCCGGTAATCCAAAGACGAGCCTGATCATTGTTTTACCTCATGTGTTCTTATGACCTTGGTCGAAACTCGTTTCCAGGTAGTTCTTGGGCTGCCCCATCTCAACTGAAACGAAATCTTGGGGACCAAATGAAACCCAAAAGGGTTTATGGTACATGTATATGACCCCCTTTTTAGGAATCATTTGGTCCTGAAGGAAGTCAGTGAAGGGTTGCCCATTTCCCTAAGTCATTCCACACGTGGGAATGGAGGGAATGCCTCTGCCCGCTACGGTGTTTAGGGGGCATTATGCTCCGGCTCACACTTAGGATTAGGGTTTAGGGTTTAGGGTTTAGGGTGTAGGGTTACGGGTTTAGGGTTTAGGGTTTCGGTCCCCCCTTCCAGCAGCCGCCGTTTACAAGGATTGTGTGTTCAGGGGTGTGCTGACTAGAAGAGCTTGTTGTGGCAACTGCTACGTACCCCTAAACCCAAAAACCCTAAACCCTAAAACCTAAAACCCTAAACCCTAAACCCTAAATCCTAACAGCCCAACCTCCGAACCTCGAAGCCCAAAGCCGAAACTTCTGTCAATGATTGCATGTCATTCCTTCAGAACGGCCGTTGTATCCTGGAGGTTGTAGGGCCCTGGGCACTGGGGCCCAAGGCGGGGAGGAAGGGGGAGCAGGGTAACCCTAAGCCCTAAACCCTAAACCCCAAACCCTAAACCCTAAACCCTAAACCCCAAACCCTAAACCCTAAACCCTGTTTAGCAGCGAGGCACCCTTCAAGGGCTTCTGGGTTCCCATGCGAGCCAGGAGAAAGGCAAGGCCGTTTTGCTTTTTGGGTTGACAGTTTAGGGTTTAAGGTTTAGCAACCAAATTGAGCCCAAACGAAAAAGGAGACATCTAGGACTTGCTGCAGACCCTTTCAGGTCTCAAGATGGAAACGCACCAAAAACTCAATCGCATGAGCGAGCAAGTCAAGGCTGCCATTGCAGAGGACTTGAGACCAGAGGCATTTAGACCATGCCCCTCCATCCCACTCTATCCACAGCTGCTGAAGCAGAAAACTGCGCGGGACGCAGCAGAAGACTTGACATCCTACGGAGAAAACAGGGCTTCTCAGCCTGATTCCCTTGGGCACTGTGCCCTTGGCTGCAGCATCTCAACTGAACACACATGCTATAACCCCCCCCCCCCCCCACTCCGTGAGGACTACGTGGGTACAAGTTGGACCCTAAACCCTAAACCCTAAACCCTGAACCCTAAACCCTAAACCCTAGTTTCCACACCCTCAGCCAAGCTGCCGTCAGTTGGGAGATCAAGGAAAGCGGAAAGCCCCAGCGCAATGCGAATCAAAGAATCTCAGGGCAGTTACATGGTCCCTTACACGGGGACCCCTTGTATACTTCTATACCCCTTTATATACCCTACACAACCCAAACATCAGAACCCTTTAAGGAGGGGAAGGGACCATGACACAACCCTACCAATTGCTTAAGAACCGCAAAAAATTCCAAACAAAATCTTCCTTATTAAGGGTAATACGGGGACTATTATTTTTTGGGGTTCTTAAGCAAATAGTAGTACCCTGAGAAAGAAGCAGACCCGGAACCACTAGTTGCTTCCAGGCCTGCACGGCCAGGGGCGCCACCATCGAGCCGCAAGAAAGGCTTTAGGGTTACCCTAAACCCTAAACCCTAAACCCTAAACCCTATAGTTCAGACCCTAAACCAAATAATAACTGGCTACTGTAAGGCCAGAAGCGATTCTAAGTCCCGAAAAGTACAGGCCAAGGCGATCTTGCATGGCTGAATGGTGAGGTCCCTATAAGAGCTGTGGCTCTGCCCATATCGCCCTGCGCACGGATGAGGAGTTGGGCGATGTGATTGCGAAGTTTAGGGTTTAGGGTTTAGGGTTTCTACGCTGAGAGGCCATGCAAACTTAGCCTGGGCTTCGCTATCAAGAAAGCCGCCTAACTCCTCTCCCACGCAGGCCGAAGGCCTCGGGCAAGCAGCAGAATGATGCAGTTTTGTGGCCCATCTGCTGTCAGGAATGTATACAGGTGCATTTGTTGAGAGTGTGTGTGTGTGTATGTTTTTTTAAATGTATGTATGTATGTATGCATGCATGTATGTATCTATGTATCTGTGAATGCATGTATGTATGTACGTAACCAAATAAATACACAGAGCATCGAAGCCACACGTCCAAGTATCCCTCCTTCCTCTCCATTCGGCTGCATTTGGGGAGAGTTTCGGGTGAAGGTGGAGGGTTTGGGGTTTGGGGTTTGGGGTTTAGGGTTTAGGGTTTAGGGTTAGGGTTTAGGGTTTAGGGTTTAGTGTAGGGTTTAGGGTGGGAGGTTGATGTCTTAGGAGAATTTCGAGATGAAGGTGGAGGGTTCGGGGGGGTTTGATGTCTTGGGGTTGAGCTGTTTCTGCTTTCGGTTTCCTTGTGGCCAACAAGTGGAAATTTGGCGGCTAAGCTGCCCCTGTCGCCTGCATGATTGCTTTGGTGTAGCGATACTACCGGGGTACACCCCACTGGCATGGTAGGTTTTAGGGCTTAAAGGTTAAAAGACAGCTGCAGGGTGTACTCGGCTATCGGTTTTTTATGCGGCCTTTTTTGCCACCTGCCTAAACCCCACCTAGGGTATACAGAGGCTAGGGGCGTTTGGAATGTTTGCGATTTAGGGTGAAGAGGTGGGTGAAGAGGCGGACTCAGGTATGGCGTGTTTGGGAGTTTGGTGCCCGGTGGCTGGGCTTCGACTCTCACACTTGCATGCTAAATGGGTTTAGGGCTTGTCTAGCATTCGAGGCTTTAGGGGGCCACTGCCACTGCGTCAATCAGTGCAAACATCCCCCGGAAAGCTTCTTGTGCAGCTGCCCGGTATTTTCTTGGCAGCTCCTATCTCTCCGGCTTTGGAGAATCCACATCAACTCCCCCATTCCCTTAGTCTCTTGGTTGTCCAGTAACCTGGCGAGCTAAAGGTTAACACTTGGGATTGTAAGGGGATGATATTACCCCGAAAAGGTTAAAGGTTACCTACTCTACTACTAGGTTCTCCTCAACTACAACCCGGAGCCGTGCGTCTCAAACCCTCAAGAACGTTTTGTAGGTCCTCATCATAAACTCCCTTGAAAGGATTCTTAGGCAACCTACAAATGAAAAGGTATACCCTCAACGCCACAGGCTTCGGATGGATGCTCATGCCAGAGAGATGTGGATGGTTCCCTATTTTGGCTTGCAGAAGCCCAATGCCGATCTGGGTTCCAGGGTATGGGACTTTGTAGCCGCTTCATCCTCGACCCAGAAGCCCGATGCACCCCTGAACTCGTGTTCGTTCTGAGGCTTAAGCCCTAAGGACATGAGCTTAAACATGCTCGAAGATCCTGAATCCGAATCTCGGCGAAATCTTACGCCCTACGTACTATTACTAAGAACCTCCAACGCCCTGCACAAAAAGCAGGTTGTGATGGAAAAGCCTCTTTAAGATCCCCTAAAGGGCAGGATCTCAAACACCAAACCCTAAACCCCATACAGTATGGCTTGGGTGTTTTCGACACCAGTGGTCGGAGGTAGGTTTTAGGTTTAGCCTTGCAAGGTCTAGGGCTTAGGGGGCGGGCTTTCCTAGACCTTTGGGGTTGGGCACTCCAGGGATGGGAGGAGTAGACCGGGCGAGGAGAAGAGTTGAATTTAAAATCTAACAACCCCACACCGAGGGTGGGGAATAAGTAAAACAAATGTGTATAATATATATATATATACATACATGTATGTATGTATGTATGTATATCTTTATTTGTATACTATTACATGTCACATATATATATATACACATAGTACGCATATAGTACACATTGTATGTATATATATATATATGTACACATACATATACATATCTTCTACTATGCATGTACATATACATGCATAAATATATATATATATATGTGTGTGTGTGTGTGAGTATGTATTTTAATACATATGCTGCATCGTTGGCTTAGCCCTGAAGCCTCTGTACCCAAACCCGCAAGCGCAACCCTCGGCCTCGGCACAGCGAGATCTCGGAGTTCAGCCGGGTTCGGCGTGTTGACGTTTGCAAGATGGGAAGTGTTTAGGGTTTAGGGTTTAGGGTTTAGGGTTTAGGGTTTAGGGTTTAGGACTAGACCCAAGAGTAACCTGGGAATTACAAGAAGCGTGCCCTTTTCGGCTTAAAGGGGCTTGTGAGGGAACCTAAGCCCACCCCAACAAAAACCGGTGATTACTGGAGCCGACTCTGGGTCCTTGGAGAGTCATGCAAAGAGCCGTCGGGGTTTCAGGCTTGGGGAGGTTTAGGGTTTAGCATGTGTGGAGCTGTGCTCGACAACAAAAGACTTACCTCTCCAATAATTAAGCGAACCAAAAGAAGGTTAAACTTTATTACTCTTACAAAACAAGGGAGGCCATAAAGTTTAAAGCTCAACTATTCGCTAAGTATGGAGAAGGGGTCAGCAGGTTTGTTTGTCTAGCAATTGAAGGCTACGTCGGGATCATGGCCTGATATGTCGTGAAATGCAATCGAAGATGACGCCACGTTTCCATAAACCCTAACCCCTGCATCCAGGCCTGTTCGAACTGCCGGGCAAGAACTCCAAAGAAACCGAGACAACTACACTACACCCTCACGCTATTCATAAACCCTAAAAACCTAAACCCTACACCCAACCCTACACCTCACGGGGCTGCATCTTGCTCGTGGTGATGCAAGGAACTTTCGAACTTCTGGTGCCCAATTTCCAATAGGGCTCTTTCAAGAAGCCGAAGGGTACAGGGTACTTACAGGGTGCGTGCGACAGGGCTTAGGGTTTCCCTCTACAAACATGGGGACGGTTCCAACTTCAAATGTTTCCGTGAAGGGCTTTGAGCTCACAAGTGCCGCAGACCCCAGCTGCACTCTTACTCCTTCGAGACGACAGCGCTGGACCCGACGCGAGCCCGCGCACGGTAGCGGTTCAGCCACCACCGAGGCGGTAGCAGTTCAGCCGCAACCCTTCGGCAGAACCATCAGACTCTGGTCAGGAACAAGTCTGAAGCTTCGGGTTTAGGGGAATATAGGGCTTCTGTAAGCACATGTAAGCACTTTGAGGGACTGGGGGCTCGTTTCTTCGACATCATATTGAATCTTGGGCGCACCACTCCCATTCGAGTGAGCCGTGCCATCTTGTCTGCGAACGAAATTCTGCCAGCAGAAGAACCCATTTCAGGAGGAACCAATGAAACACTGACTGTGAGCCTGGAGCGAAAATACCAGGCACCCTGCAGAAAAATCAGAAGGCTCCGGTTCACTAAACCTAAACCCTAAACGAAAAACTCCAAACCCTAAACCCCATAAACCCCAATCCCTGAACCCCTACACGTGATCGTTCATGAGGCTGCCATCCTGTGTTTTTTCACCCAACTGACCTGCTTCTACGCCCCCCCCCCCCCCCCCCCCCCCCCCCCCCCCCCCCCCCCCCCCCCCCACACCAAGTAGTTCTTACTAACTCCATAGACCTATACTAGGATGGCCCTCAGAGCACTCGATATATGATCCTCTGAAACCCAAAATGAAAAATATAAGCTGTGCCAAGGGCCTACCTTGCAAGAGTCGAAAACGAATGTCGAAGATTTCTCATGGCACACCCTAAACCCTAAACCCTAAACCCTAAACCCTAAACCTTGCGATTATAGACTCAGAAGTAGAGTCGTAGGCGAATGTCGAAGATTTCTCATGGCACACATCTGGCTCAATCGTTGCACAGCAGTCGCAGCTTCTCCATGCAAGCATTCAGCGCCACGTTCTCAGAAACCTCAGTGGTTCTGGAAACCCTAAACCCTAAACCCTGAGGCCCCCTTGTGAACCCACACGCCTGAAAGTCAGCTGGGAAAGGCCTTTGACAAACCCTTTCTGTCTAGGCAAACATACACAAAACCTTAGCCCTAAACCCTAAACCCTAAACCCTAAACCTTTTCGAAGGCCCCAAAGCCCTAAACCCTGAGTCCTACAAGTCCTTGGGGTCGCCATCTCTTAAAGGACTGTGATTATAGTAACCCCCCGATTATACTCCCTACTTATTGTAGGAGGGTTTAGGGTTTAGGGTTTAGGGTTTAGGGTTTAGGGTTTAGGGTTAGTATAGTATACCCCTATTTTACTCCCTATTTATGAAGTGACTGTTGCTATAGTACCCCCTATTGAAATTCCCTACGAAGGACTGTTACTACAGTAACCCCCTATTCTGATCCCTGTGTTTTAAGGACTGTTTACCCCCATTTATGATCCACATTTGATAAAGGACTGTTGTTGTAGTACTCCCTATTCTAATCCCTATCTTTAAAGGAAAATGTTGTTTTTTTTGTGGAGGGTTCTTCAGCAAACAGACTGTGTGCTTAAGGGGTTCCGACTGTCAGTAGGAACCCCTTAACTATACTGAACTTGGAACCCTGGCAAAAATTATGATGGTAGCTGTGTCTTAGAAATTAAAGTATCCAAAATTAAAAACGATTTCCAAATACCCCGAAGTTAAACAAGAGCTGTGCAAGCCGTGGCACACCGGTGCTGGAGACTTGCGACTGCTCGTGGTGCGTCACTAATCCGACCAGGCTCGAGAGGTTCATCCTGCCAAGGGTTTAGGGTTTAGGGTTTATAGGGTTTAGGGTTTAGGGTTTAGGGCTTTTGCGGTTTTTGTGGCTGGGATGGCCCTTAACAGACCCTCTGAGAAATATTCCTGAGTATGATCCCCTTAAACCCAATGAAGCAACAGATGAGCTGTCCCAAGGGCCTGCCTAGATAGGGGTGTAGGGTTTAAGGCCAACACACGTGTAAGCCCCCGAAGTGCACTAATATGGTTACAGTTGGGTTCTAAGTACAGTTATTATGAGGTTCATAAGTACCCAGATGATCTTCCTCTGAGGCCCCCCCCGCGATGTCGGACGGAGGGGTCAGGGTTTAGGTTTTCGGGTTTCGGGTTTAGGGTGTCGGGCTCAACAACTCTCAGCACAAAGCGTCGCCACGTGACGCGCACAGGCAAACACCCGGAAGCAAGCCACCAGAAACAAAGGATGAGGGTTGAGGGCCAAAGGTTTGTCTATAGGATTTGTGGGAAGCTGTGAACCAAACAGAAAACCCCCTAAACCCTAAAGCCTAAACCCTAAACCCTTTTGCAACCTAAACCCTAAACCCTAAACCCTAAACCCTAAACCCTAAACCCTTTTGCAACCTAAACCCTAAACCCTAAACCTCAACGACAACTGGCGGAAGGGGTAAATTCGTGGAAAGCTGGTCGGAACCAGCTTATAAAAAGAGGGCACTGTTTCTACTTGCAGGTTCATGGTACTTATGAACCAGTTATAGCTGTACTTCTAAGCCACTTATAAGCCCCTGAAGTGCCCTAACATTGTTATATTTGGGTTATAAAGTACAGTCATTATTGGGTTAATAAGTACCCTGAACCTCCTAGTAGAGCTCCTAAAACTTGTTTGGGCTTCCCCGAAGGAAAAAAGGGAATGAAGGGCAAGAAAGGCCCGCGCGGGTCCCAGCTCCGGCGCTTTTAGGGTTTAGGGTTTAGGGTTTTAGGGTTTTAGGGGTTTAGGGTTTTAGGGTTTTAGGGTTTTAGGGTTTTAGGGTTTTAGGGTTTTAGGGTTTTAGGGTTTTAGGGTTTTAGGGTTTTAGGGTTTTAGGGTTTTAGGGTTTTAGGGTTTTAGGGTTTTAGGTTTTTAGGGTTTTAGGGTTTTAGGGTTTTAGGGTTTTAGGGTTTTAGGGTTTTAGGGTTTTAGGGTTTTAGGGTTTTAGGGTTTTAGGGTTTTAGGGTTTTAGGGTTTTAGGGTTTTAGGGTTTTAGGGTTTTAGGGTTTTAGGGTGTTTTAGGGTTTTAGGGTTTTAGGGTTTTAGGGTTTTAGGGTTTTAGGGTTTTAGGGTTTTAGGGTTTTAGGGTTTTAGGGTTTTAGGGTTTTAGGGTTTTAGGGGTTTAGGGTTCAGGGTTTAGGGTATTCAAGGTCAGCACCTCGGGCCTCTTTACTAAACCCTAAAGCCCAAAACCCAACACTCTCAAACCCTTAACCCCTCAAACCCTAAACCTTAACCCTAAACCCTAAACCCTAAACCCTAAACCCTAAACCCAAGCCCGCGTGCATGTCCTTGCAAGCGTGCGCTCCACGCTTCGGACCTCTCGTTCTGTCAGCACCTGTGCCCGCAAGGTTCCAGTAATCCAGTTGGGGCACCTAGGTTCCCAAATTCCCCAAAAATCAAATCCTAAACCCTAAGATCAAAATTTCAACTCTCAACCCTACAAGAATGTCAAGGGGGCCCGGTATTCATGGGATGTATGAGGGAAGCAAATCTCCGAGTGATTGAGTATATTGCTGCGGCCGCAACCAAGCAGGCTTGGGAATCTACTATTTTCCAAGAAGCCCGAAACACGTAAACGAACAAATAGCATTCCTGCCCTCATGAGGAAGATTTGTGTGTTTTTTGTTTTTTAGTGGGGGGGGGGGGGGGGGGGGGGGGGGGGGGGGGGGGGGGGGTCTTAAGCATCTAATAGGAATTGGAGTGGGGTGGAGGCGCAAATCAAGGCGCGGAAAACTGCGCCGACTGCTTTGGTGGGCGTAAGGGAACCTACACCCCAACAAAAACCGCGAAAGAGCGGGCACAACTGGGCAACCAGGTATATTCCAGGGCCATATTTCTATTGTATGGATACCACAACATTACAGGACTGCCTGGGAGAGCTTGGAGTTCTTTAGGGGAGTAGATGACCAATGTGCTGGAGCTCAGGGCTCCATATGTAGACCCAAATACTATAAAACCCCTGGAACCCCCTCCCTCTGTCCCGCCGGTTTAGGGTTTAGGGTTTAGGGTTTCGGGTTTAGGGTTTAGGGTTTGCGGTTTAGGGTTTATAATCTCCAATTCCGCCAACGCTTGCGGAGCGAGAGACAGCGACCACGTTGCCCTGCTAACCCACAAGACAAAACCATTTGTGAACGTGAACTCGCCGATGGAGATTTGCCGCTTCTTTGGACGCTGAAGACACTTGAGACGACTTGGCTCGACCCTATGCCTGCTAAACTACTATCTGCTCAGAAAACTCCCCCAAAAAACTATGTCTTAAACATCGTCCTTGCAAGGGCAAGATAGGGAATATTATCTTGTATTCTCAGGGAGAGGGGGGTTCTCAAGCAAACAGTAGTAAACCCTAAACCTAAACTCAACTCTAAACCCTAACCCCTAACCCCTAAACCCTAAACCCTAAACCCTAAACCCTAAACCCTAAACCCTAAACCCTAAACCCTAAACCCTAAACCGCTACTCGCAACGTTCGCGCGATCGCGGGCGCCTCGTGCAAGGACGCCCTGTCGGACTGCTTGTGCAGCAGGCCCAGCAGCTCCGCAGCCTGGCTTTTGGGGGGTTTCAGGGGTTTCAGGGGTGTAGGGTTTAGGGTTTAGGGTTTAGGGTTGAGGGTTTAGGGTTTAGGGTTTAGGGTTCAGGGTTTAGGCGGGTTTAGGGTTTAGGGTTTACTGTGTACTTGGGGGTTCATGGTAGGTATTGAGCAGTTATAGCTGTACCTATAACCCACTTATAAGCCCCTCGAGTGCCCGTAGTTGGGATATAAGTACAGTTACTATTGGCTTAATAAGTAGCATGAACCTGTGAGTAGGGTTTAGGGTTTAGGGTTTAGGGTTTAGGGTTTAGGGCTTAGGGCTTAGGGGTTAGGGTTTAGGGTTTAGGGTTTAGGGTTGAGGGTTTAGGATTTAGGGTTTAGGGTTGGGCTTAGGGTTTGAGGGCTTCCGGGGCCCTGTCGTTCATGTGCGTTACATTGGGGGGGGGGGGGGGGGGGGGGGGGGGGGGGGGGGGGCGGGGAGGTTCGCGAAACTAGTTTAGAGTTTCATGTGCTGTTTATACGGTGTGTCTTTACTTGGTTGGCCTCGCAGCCTCCCTGAAGATTCTCCTACAAAGCACCCGGCCTTAACCCAAGAAGGGTGAGCAAGGAATGTTCCTGTTCTAAGGGCCTGGAAGTATAGGGTTTAGGGTTTCAGGCTTCCAGTCACGACTTTTGGAGCATGCTGTTTTCGGGGGTCATTTCAGGCCTGTAGATATAACCCAGAGACTCCAAGACCCCTGAACCCCTGGACAGGATTTTAAACTACACTCGGGATCTTAACAAGGAATACCCTCTAACCCTGAACCCTAAACCCAAACCCTAAACCCTAAAGCGTGAGTTCAGGTGTACATTCAATATGGCAATTCAGGGCTTTGGGTGGGTTGATTGGAGCCTCAGGAAACCCTAAACCCTAAACCCTAGTGGGTTTGATTAGAGCCTCAGGAAACCCGAGTGCCGGAAGTGGCACTCAGAATTCATAAAGATGGGCTTCAGGGGCTAAAGGGTTTAGGGTTTAGGGTTTAGGGCGTACCACCCGAGAAAGGAAGGTTAGCAGGAGAACTGGGGTGGAACGGATCCAGGTGAACCTCTTCGAGCTTCAGGGGCTTAAGTTGGAGCGAGGGTTTTTTTTGTCAATGTTTCTGTTTTTTTTTTTTTTTTGTGAATTTTCTTGCTTTTTCTTGCTTTTCTTGTGGTTTTCAGAACATGCCCTCCTGGTTCTGCCTGTCGTCCTCCTCTGGTGGGAATTCTTTTCTGTGCATTTTTCTGGTTTTTTTGGTGAATTTTGCTGGTTTTCAGCTTCCGATGCCTTTCAGCGGCACCGCGTGTCCGGAACAGGTCCAAATCTCAACGTGCTACAACAACACATTACGTCCAACCCTTCGTCCTTTTGCAACTCGCGCTTGGAGCGTCGGGGCGGCCATCGTTGGCCCCGACAGGACTCAAAAGCTAGTTAACGTCCGGGGCTGGTTCAAGAGGAACCTCGGATGCTTCAATCTGAAACTTTGCTTCGGTTTAGGGCTTACTGCGCATGTAGGCCGCAAACATTCTATCAGGATTTGCGGCTTATGGTGGACGCTTTGGGTCTTACTAGGCTCTACGGTTTGCGGGGTCAAGGTTGCTCCTCGTATCATTGCCCCTTCAGTCCGGGACTACGGCTTAGGGTTTAGGGTGTAGGGTGTGTTGCGGGAAGCGGGGCAAACACGATTCTCGCAGGATTGTTTTCCGAAAATGTGTGCATATGGCATATGCTTTGAGGCAAGCTTGCACGGCTTGAGAAAGCGGGGGGGTTGGGGGGGGCGCAGCCCACCCCATTTGCAAACACGATTCTCGCATGATGGGTTTCCGAAAATGTGACGTTTCTCGCATGATGGGTTTCCGCAAAAGTGTGCATATGGCATATGCTTTGAAGCAAGCTTGCACGGCTTAAACAAAGCGGGGGGGGGGGGTTTTTTTTTTTTTTTTTTTTTTGGGTTATTTCTTTCTTCTTTCTTTATGGATTCTTTCTTATTTCTTATTCTTTCTCTCTCTTCTCTCTTTGTCTTTCTTTCTTTCTTTATTTCTCTCTGTCTTTCTTTATTCTTCTTGGCTTCCTACTTCTTTAGTGGCTCTCTTTCTTTCTTTATTTCTTTCTGTTTTTTCTTCCTTTCTCTCTTTCTTTTCTTTATTTCTGTCTGGCTTGCTTCTTTCGGCCTTTTTTCTTTAGTTCTTTCTTTCTGTCTTGCTTTCTTTCTTTCTTTCTTTCCTTCTTCTTCCGTTTCTTTCTTCTCTCTTTCTTTCGTCTTGTTTCCTTTCTTCTTTCTACTCTTTATGTCTTTTCTTTCTTGCTGAAAAAACAGAAAAAAAAAAAAAACACCAAAAAAAAAAAAAAAAACACAAAAAAAAAACACAAAAAATACCCTACCCGATTAAGTGCTTCCGCGGCCTGAGCCTTAGGGTTTTAGCGGTTTACAGTTGAGGCTTTAGGCTTGTGCTCCAGTACCAATTTATTCGGTAGGTTGGTTTTTGTAGTTGGTTTTAGGGTGGGTGTTTAGGGTTTCGGGCACCAAAAGAAGACGGCCTAGGAGTTTTGTACGCACCTTTGAGTTCAAGTAGGCCCCAATAAAAGGTCTTAGTTGCTTATAAGTCAAGATATGCATGGTACCTAATAATATTGGATCAAGCACCCGCCAGCCTCCACCAAACACAAAAAAAAAAAGGAAATATTAAGAATAATAAAATCAAAAATCTTCCCTATGAGGGCACATAGTGATGGGCATCCTTTTTGTTGCTTTTTTTTTTGTGGGGGGTGTTCTAAAGCAAACTAGTAATACAAACGCAAACAAAACGGGCCATCTGAACACCGTTAGATTTGGGAGTGCCAGCGACAATTGTAATTACACAGTGTGGAGGGTTCTAAGCAAACAATTAGTAGAACCCTTATATAGGCCCCATAAGGAAGAATTTTCTTACTTATGGTGCATCTGAAACCGGGAGTAACCTAGGACTAAAAAGGGTGCCCTTTTGGTTGTTTAAGGGGGACTGATAAGGGAACCCCAACCTACAAAAGGAAAAAAGGGCCTACTCTGTCCTAGGTATAGGGCTACCAACCTAAACCCTAAACCTAAACCCCTAAACCCCTAAACCCTAAAACCTTAAACCCTCAACCCTAACCCCTAAACCTAAACACTAAACCCCCAACCCTAAACCCCATTTAGAAGCCAATTTGCCTTGGAAGCACCAACGTCAACCCGTCGCTGCGCCAACCTTCGCTGCACTGTGTGGTTGTAACATTATGTCCTCTTTGTGGGGATCGTATTAAAATACGGCACCGAATGTTTAGGGTTACCCTAAAAGGATTAGAATTTTCGGTTTAGGGTTTTGTTTAGGGTTTTTTTTTTCCGTGTAGGGTTTAGGGTTTAGGGTTGGGAAGTGTGAAAACGCCAACCAATTGAGGGTGTTTTAGGCAGACCCCTGAAGCCAGCTTACCGTAACCCTAAAACGCCTAAACCCTAAAACCCTACAAAACCTAAACCTAAAACAGAAATGGCCTACTCACTCGGAGTCCAGGCTGGTAAGCCAAGAGCGAACGGCTGGAGATCAGGGCACACCAGATGAGGCAGGCTGCAGCGCTGGAGGTAGACACGAGCTTCTGTCAAGCTTCGCCTTGTTTGGTTTTTTTTTTTTTTTCGGGTTAGGGTTTATGGTTTAGGGTTTAGGGCTTAGGGCTTAGGGTTGAGGTTAGGGTTTAGGGTTAGGGTTTAGGGTTAGGGTTTAGGGCGCAGGCGGGTGCCCACCCTGCGTGGTTAGGGTTGCATTGGGTGTGAGATCTGCTTAGGGGCAGTCGTCCGGCTCTCAGTTGATTCGCGTCACGAAACCATAACACCCTAAACCATAGAAACTAGACCCTAAACCCAAACCCTAAACCTAGACCCTAGAACATAGACCCTAAAAACCCTAAACCCTTAAACCATAAGCGCTTCCTATACGCCAAATACTTGTTTGAAGCATATGTGTTCATCGTGTTGAGGGCCAATCCAAACTTAAACGGCATTCTACGAAGGCGAATGTTTTTACGGTTACGGTTGAATGAGGGCAACATCTGAAGCATAGTAAAACGCCAGGAAAGGCTTCATGCTGCCCTGCGGCCACAAGGCTGCCAGGACAACGCTTTACGCTTCGGGAAGCCTCAACCACGTTTTTACATCTGGGGGGGCTAGGGATTGCCACCCTAAACATTTTACCCTGAACCCTAAAAACCCAACCATTCAGACCCTAAACGACGGTTTGGGTTCAATCTGGCACTCTGATTCCTTCGGTAGAGTGGGCTTCGACTTCAGGGTGTGAGGGACCATTTTCGGTGGAGCCGACCCCTGGCCTATTGCCACCCCTCCGAAGGGTATGGGGGGCGGGCGCCCGAGGATAACATTTTTGGAATCTACGAACGGGACACAAAACGATCATCATTTGAAGAGTTTTGGACAGCTCTTGGGCCTCTGTCCTCCCTAAACCCGAACCCTGCCTAAGGGCATGACGAGCCCCCCAAGCACTGAAGGGTTGTGGGGGCTTTGCGGGGTTTGTACCATCTAGCGGCTTCTTTATATACTCCCCTTAGAAACCTTAAGGGTAACTAATGGTGTGAATATCCTCTTGGGTGCATCTTAACAACAAATAATAAAAACACCATACTTCCCTTAGAAACCTTAATAAGCAATGATGTTGTTTACACATCTCTTGAGTTTCATATAAACCCAAAATAAGAATAATTCCCCAAGGGGATATAGGGTAGCCAAAGCAGACAAGTGGCTGTTTCTATTCGTGCGGCAAGTGCAAGAACGAGCACAGAATGCCCACTTTTACTCATCTTTAGGGTTTTTGGGTTTAGGTGATTCCCAGAGCAAAAGCCTTCAAGGTGAGAGAGATGAAGGCCCGTGGCGGTGGTTCTTGGCTTAGTCCTTTTCGGTCCTGGGACCCCCCGCCTCCCCCCTCAAATAAGAAACCCATCCAGTTCTTATTTATTCACGATTATATATATATTATTATATTTTTATTATTTATTTATATGTATTTATATTTTATTGATATTTATTTATTTATTAAAAACATTTTTGTTTTTTGAGGGGGGGGGGGGGCGGAAGGACCCTCAGGGGTTTTGTGGGGAATGGATGTAGGCTTAGGATGTCAGCCCCCCCCCCCCCCCCTACCGCCTCCTACTTTCGCGTGCTCAGGAATGTGGACGCGCTTCGGGGGTTTACTTAGGATCAATGCTTTAGGGCCTACTCTGGGTCCTCAAACCCTACACCCTAAACCTGAAACTACTGAAATCCTGAAACCCTCAACCCTAAACCCCTAAACCCTAAACCCCACACCCCGACAGCTTCCGCCTGGCCATTGTCGCAATGCCTCAGCAAAAATAGATTGCGGGGCGCCGGCAGAACCTCGGAGACCAAGGCTTCCTGAATTTTAGGGTTTAGGGTTTAGGGTTTAGGGTTTAGGGAAATGCTGGCCCCCCCCAGGAGCCCTCGAAACAAACCAGCAGCCCTGCGTCTCGTAACGTTAACTTGAGGTTAAAGAGGAATCCACTACGTTGTGGAGGGGCTGAATTGTGCGGGGGGGGAGCTATGGTATTGGATTTCCTTACTTTGGGTGTTTATCTTACGGCGGACATTGGGATTCATCATGGGGCTTAGGAGCAGCTTACCTGAAAATTTCCACAGCATTAGGAGAAATGCCAGGTCCCGAATGTGTCGATGATCAAAGCTGGCTTACAGTTTGGGATTTTCACATGCACATGGGATATTCAGTAGACGCCTCTACACAGCTATGGTCAGACAGAAGGCGCAGCTTCGAGTGAAAGCCGAGTGACACAGCCTGCAGACACATATGCCACACATCAACTCGCGCACCTCAGAAAAGCCAACACCAAAACCCAAACCCCAAAACCCCAAACCCTAAACCTTTAAACCCCTAACCCCAAAACTAAACAAACCCTAAACCCTAAACACCTAAAACCTAAACCCTAAGCGAGCGTGCAGCCCCTTCAAAAAACATGTTTTCTTCTAATTGAAGCCGTGCGGCCTCGTTGACAGGCCAAAGCCAACCCAGGGCCGAAGAGGCTGAAAGGGGGATACGTACCTATGGAGGTTCAGGCACAAAATTATACAATCAGAACGGTACTTACACCCACATATAAGCTGCTGAAGTGCCCTAACTATGGTTATAGTTGCCCCGATTTTTGTGCAGTTGGTATTGGGTTAGTAAAGTTCCCTGAACCTCCAAGTACCACGATGAGCCCCCCGCCCTCCCTTCGGGAACCGATAAAACACCAACCAACCTACATCCATTGGAAGGCCTTCGATTGATGATGTCCTCCGACGACATGTCTGCGCTGGGATGGGCCGGGGGCCTATGCCACTTATGGTCATGTGTGGATGGTAGACAAGATCGTAGAAGGGGTAGGGTTTAGGGATTTAGGGTTTGGACGCGCTCTCTCGCTAGGTCAACAGCGATAGGGTTTAGGGGTAGGGGTTCGGTTAACGGTTTAGCTTTCTAGGCTTTGGGTTGTCATCCAAACAAGTAGCTCGCAAGACCCGAACAAGGCTTCAGTCGCTGGCCAGGTGTCGGACCCGGGCGGACGGAAACGGTTCCCGTCAGGTGTTGGAAGATATGCGGGCAGCTATGAAGCCAGGGTTTAGGGTGTAGGGGTTAGGGTTTAGGGTCAGGGTTGGGGTGTAGGGTTTAGGGTTAGGGGCCAACAGGGAATATTCGGAAGTCTGCTCAGGTAGACATTCGGATGGGGCGATGAGGGGGAAAAGAGAACAAGCGGCGCTAGGCACTTTTCTATGGCGACCAGCTGGGAGTAATCTTTCTTGTCAATTTCCTTCAGCAATAACCCATAATCCCCTAAACCCTTTTGCTATTGGCTCAAGGTCTAGCAGATGTCCCACCCCTCGATGTTGACGGAGAAGCCCTGGAACCCTACACCCTAAACCCATAAAACCCCTAAACCTAAACCCCAAACCCTTGAAAACCTAAACAACTAAACCCCAAAACCCCTAACTAAACCCATAAAACCCTAAGGCCCCAAACCCTCAAGGCCAACTGCGCGAAGCGAACAGCAAAGTTTCATGACCTCGATCGGGGGCAGTCAGTGACCCAGGCAGCAGAACACATCCATAAGGGTCCATGTACCGATATAGTAGATTTAGTTAGGGTTTAGGGTCAGGGTCAGGGTTTAGGGTTGAGGTTTAGGATGATAATTGGGAATTAAAAAGGGGTTCCATATAGTAAGCTTTAGGGACCAAGATCTACATATGGGTACCTGGACCCTTAAACGGAATGTAAACTAGATGTGAACTACTGGATCTTGGTAGGGAGGAGGGAGTTAGAACCCTTGTATATAGAGCCCTTAAAACGGTTAGATGAGATATAAGGTAACTAATGCGAAAAACAGAAAAGAGAAAGTTTATGGTAACAATGTTTCGTATATGTAGAACCCGCATCTAACATTCCAAGCTTTGATCTCGCTTCAGCTGTGCGAAGGTGCGACGCATTCCTCCACGAGCCCTCCCCGTGGTCCGAATGGCTTCGTTTTTGCGTTGAGGAGTGATACATGGAGGCATTGGGATAAGTTGTTGGGACAAATTGGTCTTCGGCGTTGGGATGGGCGGCCGGAAACTCTTTACACCAGCGCCTTGAAACCCAAGCGCAAGCCTTTCCAAAAAGCCTCCTTGTGTAAAGATTAAGAGAATAAAAGAGCTATAAGGTAGGTCCCTAAGTTGTGGACTTTTTTGGGCTGGGTCTACAGAAAAAGGCACCATCATGAAAAGGACCCCAAAAAGTTGGAAAAAAACAAACTGCATCTAGCGAATCGAACCCCCCCCCACCACCCCATACGGCACCAGGAAACATCCCGGCCCTCTTCCACCTCAGCTTTACGGCTTCTCACGCTTATGCGCTAGGGTCAAACTCCTAGGGCAGGGGATAAATGGTCGCTTAGTATGGGCCCTTCAAGGGTACCCCTTATATAGCGTATTACCAATAAGGGCCATACATCAAGACCCTTTGAAGGAGGTTACCGGGAACACAGTAAGGGCATGACAACTACCTAAACGAACACCCCAGAGACCTCGGCCAAAACCGCACACCCGACGACCCAGTCTCCCCGACTCTGCCAAGCCCAAGCACTGAGCTATCAAGCTCCCACCTAAACCCAAACCCTAAACCCTAAACCTAACCCTAAGCCAAGCCCTAAGACATAAACCCTAACCGCCTTAGGGGGTTCATTCGCTATATCCCAAGGCAGACTCTGAAAGGTAGGGGGGGGGGTCTTGGGGCTCTCGGCCTATGCCATTCGGGGAAGAGCTCTTGAGTTAAGGCTATTGCCTACTCGGGGTCCTACCCTAAACCTAAACCTAAACCCATAAACCACCCCAAAAAAAAACTAAGGGCCTACTTTGGGGTCCATAGTGGTTAGGGCTTAGGGTGTGGCTTGGTAGGAGGATCCGGTCTTGATGGGGGGCCAGAAAAACAAGGTCAAGGGCCTTCGGGTTCTTATTGAGTATGCGGTACCTTATTGGGCTCTTAGAAACAAAGGAGGTCGCCATTTGGGGATCTATATTCGGGCGGCCAAACTAAACCCAAACCTGAACCCTAAAGCCTTTTTTGCATACGGGATTGGGGAAGTCGGCCGGAAAGCCTAAGCCTAAAGCATAAAAGCCTAAGCCGTTTTCGTCATACAGAGGTTCCGTTTCGGAAATTCGTTAGACCAGGGCGTTCGGCCATGAGTGGGCACCACACCGCCCAACCTATTAGCAATAGGAGCATATCACATTTCGTAGCAAGTTTCCGCAACTTACTTAAAGTCATCCACGTATGGGGTATTTCATGCCTATGATAGACGTTCTAGGGCAATTTCAATTTAGCGCTTTCAACAACAAGGAAGTTGGTGGTTACCCCTCTGGGCTGGTAAGGAGTTAAGAGGGCAACAAGCTTCGTCACCATGTAACTCGAAGACACGGGAGTACACACAGAAACAACACAACCAACAACATACAAAAAAACAACCCAAACGCAGCTCCCACACAACCCCCACAACCCGAAAACCCTAAAACCCTAACCCTAAACCCTAAAACCCCTAACCCCAACACCCCAAACCCATACACCAAACCTGAGCTTCGGAAGCAACGGGCAGAGAGTTGAAGTGCTCGCGGACCGGCGGCGCGATCGGGCACGGGGGCCGAACGGCACCTAACTCGAGACACTCCTGGATAGGGTCAGGGTTTAGGGTTTTAGGGTTTAGGGTTTTAGGGTTAGGGTTTAGGGTTTGGGTTAGGGCTTAGGCGCAGGGCCCTAGGGTCCAAAAACCGGGCTTGTTTGTAGGTTATGATGAAAGAAAGAACCTTTCCAGGATTCTTTGACAAGTGGTTTCTGGAGGAGATGAGTTTTGGGCCTCCCATATTCGGCACCTTGCGGGTAAAAGGAGAGGAAGAAGAGAAAGGGCTTAAGTTGAGTTTGTTCTTTTCTGGGTTTCATAAAGCATCTCTTTGTGGAAACACGTTCGCAATAGGAGGGCCACCTTTCCGGCGTGCAATCAGCCTCCCCTGCTCATTTGGGTCTCCTCTTCTTCTTCTCTTTTCTTCTACTGATACTAACGACAACACACGACGACGACGACGACGACGACGACCGACGGCGAGACGCGACCGACCGACGACGACGACGACGACACCGACCACGAACACGACCAAGGCACGACGACGATCGACGACGACGACGACGACGACGACGACGGACAGACGGACGACGACGACGACTACTATTACTTATACTAATAATCTACTAACTACTACTATACCACACCCCTTACCACTGCCCTACCGCGTTACCCCTTTAGTCATGTGGTGGGATAGCATTGAAAAATTCTGTCCTTATGGGTTCTAATTACCCTTACATTTGGAAATGTTACCCTACATGACAAAGACTACCACTCCACTGCCAGCACAAACTACAGCGGTGCCCGTATTGAGATCGCCCGTTCCCGTTCCCTTACCCATGTGTGCGTGGGGTGTTGCAGAAATCAAAAAATCGTAGAGGGTCAGTGGTGTTTCGGTTGAAGCAAAACTGCAAAAAAAATACTTGGACGACGACTACGATTCGCAAAAGAAACCTGCGTGCAAGCCAAGAAAATGCCCAGCGATTCGAGTCCCGACAAAGGCCCAAGTACCTGACAAAACTTCAAGAGCTTTTGTTATTCCTTCAACTTCTGGATTACACTCTAAATGGCCACTTACCCCCCTCACAAAGCACAAAAACATGAAGGAACACAGCAGCAACTAGACAAAGAAATGGTACCTCCTGAATTTTAGTACTCCTACTACTACTACTCCTACTACTACTCCTACACTACTACTACTACTACTAATATACTGCTACGACTACTACTTACTCCTACTCTCTACTGATCCTACTACTTACCACCACCCCCACGATACTGCGACGACGACGACGATGACTACCTTGTACGAGCCTGCCACTACTTGCACACCTCATGCGTCTGTTGTAAGTATTGTGGGAGGCGGCCTTAAACCTGAATCGGAAACACCCTGCGGTTGCAGCTTGCCTCGTCTTCCTCCTTTCCATCGATGAAGGATTTCGAGTACTGGAGTTCGAAGGCCATGGAAGAAGAGTTGGGCACCCCTAGGTCATCAGCAATACGGGTGGCTAAAAGAGCCGAAAAAATCTCGCCAAGGTTGACAAGGCTCGTGGGCTGGGCTCGACGAATTGCTCAGCACTGATCTTAACACCTACTGCCTATGAGAGCCCGTCTTCCGTTGTGTCAGCTGGCAAGATGTGGGGGTTTCCCGATTATCGGGTACCTTGTGGCGGGGTCAGTATGTACGGAGTCCTACTATTGGGGATCTATATTGGGCGGGTCCCCTGTTTTTCGTAAAAACCCCAGTTGTGGCAACGACAGCTAGCGTACTTGTGCATGATTCACAGAATTAAACGTTTGGCTGCGAAACCGCCTGGGCGGGTCTGCCAATCACGTTTGCCCTCAAACCCTAAACCCTAAACCTAAACACAACCTAAAACCCTAAACCATAATTACACATAACCCCTCACCAGCAAAAACCCTCATTCAGCCTAAAACCAAAAACCTGAACACCCCGCTCCACTTGCAGACACGGCGCTGTCCAAAGGCTGCGAAGATGCACAAGTCCTCGCGCAAGGTCGAGACTCGAAAAAGCACAGCAACGAACAGGTTCTAGTTGTTTTAGGGTTAGGGTGGACTCGTCCGGTTGGGCTCGCATCCAAAAACAAAAATTGAATTGATTCGTATGGAGTTTTAGTTACCCTAAAAAAGAAAAAAAAGAGACCCCACTCTGACACATTTGAGGGTTTCATGTTTAGGGGTGAGGGTTGAGGGCTGATCAAAAGCAGGAAGGGCGACAGGGAAACGAAAAGGCAAACTAGGTTGCCTATAAACCTGGTACACTGTACCAACTAGAGAATGTGCCCCACCAGAAAAACCAGAAGCTTCCAAGAACCAAGCACATGCAGGGAGAATGGGGGTTTAGACCAAAACATTAGACCCTAACCCTCAGCCCCTAACCCTGACCCTAAAACACCTTAGTAACCCGAACTTGATGAACGGAACACTAAGCCTAAACTAAACATCGCAGGCCGGGATTGCAACAAACTTTCCACCTACACCAACACAAAGCTCTCATACTTCTGTTATTTTTCTTAACCTTCGACATGTTTAGGTTAGGGTTGGGATGTTCGCCATGGGTACTATCAGTCCTTCTAGGGAGTATAATGGGGGGTAACCTAATACCTATTGAGGATGGTGCAATGGGGGAGCAGCCAGAGTATTAGGGTTTGGGGTTTAGGGTTGTGGCTCGGGGTTAGGGTTTGAACTTTAGTGCTTTAGGGCACCGCCCAAGACACGAGCCACTATTAAGGGCAAAACATGCTCGGATCACGCAAGTCCAGGATATGAAGATTTACGACCCGCAAAAACACAACAAATAACATGCAAGAACTAAAATGATAGGCAGAGCTTATCAATACTCGTCCGCGGGTCCCTGACAGACGCAACTGTGTGTGTAGAGAAAAATCTGCATGACTGTGGGCCGTCGCGAGACAATCACAAAGGTTTAGGGTTTAGGGTTTCGGGCCGTCACTCAGGGGGCAACGGGGGTATAGGGAGGAATGGTGCGTGTGTGTGGGGGAGAGAGTGGAAACGGTTTTATCATATAAGCCACTTTCCCCGAAGTCCCTGTACACTCTTTGGAATTTTTTTGCGCGCTCGCGGTTTGTCTTTGATACATAGGCCGAGATGTAACGACAAACCCAACAAAAAAAAACCCTCACCCTCAAACACTTCAACCCTCAACCCCTAAAACCCAACCATAAACCTAAACCGTAAGCCCAAACCCTTAAACCATGACCCTAAACCCCAAACCCTAACCCTAAACCCCGGGACAGGCCTGGAGGAAGCGGGTGGCGGGGATCGCTAGGGTGGGGCGGCTCTCCTCTGATGAAGGGCGCCGTGGGGATTTAAGGTCTAGGGTTAGGGTTGGGTTTTAGAAGGCTAGGGTGCTGGGTTCTAGGTTTTTGTTTTGCAGGTTTTGGGATCCTAGTGGGGTTTGGGCATTGTGTAAGAGCTCCGAAAAAATAGGGATACCTTATGGGGGCTCCGTATTCTAGTGGATCCTACTATTTGGGATCTACTTGCGGGGGTCCTTATATTCGTAAACCCCACGTGTACTGCATGAGTTCATGGTTGGGAGAGTATTATTTTGGTAGTTTCTATCAGGATTGATTTACGATTTTGTGTAGTGTCTATTCCTGATTGAGTAAACTACCCTTAAAGATCTAAAATGCTACTCCTGACAAAAGTTTGCGGGGAAGTTCAGGGTTGGGGCCGAAGTTCTTCAGGGTGTGAGTGGTTCGGGGTGAGGGGGCGGTAAACTTGGGAGGTCCACCCCTTATACTAACAGTCATTAACTAGGGATTCTAGTTTGTAGGCCATATTAGGGGCTCTGTTAGAAAAAGGGGGAAACATGCCCGACATTATGTATATATTTATTACCCTCTTATGAACTCTATGTGCTTAAGAGCCAAGAAAGTAAAGAAAATCCTCATATACTGCCTTTGTAAGAAACAAAGGTTACGGTCATTATTTGGGGGGGGTCTATCAAAAGTTAGAATTGCCGCAGACGATGGAGTAGCCATGTACATGCTTGCCTGTCTCAAAGGGCAGCCTCAACGGTATTGCACCATGGTGCGTTCGATGTCTTGTGAAGCTAGCCACAACCGTCCGAACCTAAAATAGAAACCCTTTTTTTTTGAACCAAAACTCGGTATCAGCTGGCCCACCAAACCCTAAACCTAAACACTAACCAAAACCTAACCTAAACCCCTAAAAACCCGAAACAGTAAACCCAAGAACCAAGCCCCAAAACCGAAAACCTAAGCCTAAACACTAACCCTAAACCCTAAACCCTCACCTAAGCTCATCCTCGAAGTACGAATGCAGACGCAGGCTGCATGTTTCCTGGCTGGGGAAAGGCGACGTGCAGAGCGAGTCCCAGTCTGTTTGCCTAAAGGGTTTACGGTTTAGGGGGTAGGGCTAGGGCTTTAGGGTTTGGGATGTGTAGTCCGGGGTTGGTTCAGTTTGCGATCTGGGTTCTGTCTAGGGCGTGGGGAGTACTGTAGGGGGGCCTGGGCCTACGTTGAGGAGTTAGGGCTTTACGCTTAGGGTTCTACAAGGCAGTCCTAGTGTTTAGGTTAGGGTTAGGGTTTAGGGTTTAGGGTTTAGGGTTAGGGTTAGGTTTAGGGTTTAGGGTTTAGGGTTAGGGTTAGGTTTTTTTGGGTAGGGTAGGGTTAGGGTTTTAGGGTTTAGGGTTTAGGGGTTCGGGTTTAGGGGTTTTAGGGTTTAGGGTTTAGGGTTAGGGTTCGGGTTAGGGGTTTATGTTTCCTTATTAAGGGTAATATGGGCAGGATTCTGCTTTCTTCTGGGGTCTTAAGCAAAGAGTAGGTTACGGGCAGTGCCTAAATTACGGCACCTTTCCCCTAGGGCAATACGGCAACATTGTAAAAAGGACCCCAAGAAGGACCAGAAGATAGCATTGATTTAGAGGGTATACCCAGAATCAAGATGCATCATAATCTTCTTCTCTCTTCATCGCAGCAAGCAGCGAGTTTAAACTAGGGGTATAGGGTTTATCGATTGGTTAGGTTCAAGGTTCAGGGCTTTAGGGCACCTTCTTGTACTCCCCTGGTTTAGGGTTTACGTAGGGTTTGAAAGCGCCCACGGCGGCCCAAAGAAAATAGGGACCCTTTTCGGTAGGCCGGGTAGGGTCCTATAGAGGGCCCCAAAATCATGCAATACGAGTAAACGGCAAACTATCTCAACCCTCTGAACCCCCTCTCAACCGAGCCCTAAACCCTAAACCCTAAACCCTAAACCCTCAACCCTCAACCCTCTAAACCCTAAACCCTCCAGCCCGGGTGCGGAGTTCCGGCCCCGTCTCCAGGCCCTTGAGGCGCTGTGGGAGCCCCTCCGGCACAGTTGGGGGGCCGAGCATGACCTGCAGCCCCAAAAAGGGTTTTAAAGGGTTTACAGGGTTCATAGGGCTTACCTGCAGCCCCAAAAAAAGGGTTTTACAGGGTGTATAGGGGAAAAAGGGTTTGTACTAAAGGTTTATAGGGTGTATAGGGTTTATACTAGAAAACCATGAACAGCAGCCCCCAAAAAGGGTTTTAAAGGGTTTGTAGCGTTTATAGGGTTTACATGGTTTGTAGGGCTTACATGGTATGACCTGCAGGCCCAGAAAGGGTTTATAGGGTGGATAGGGTTTATAGGGTGTGTAGGGTTTATAGGGTTTATAGGGTGTATAGGGTTTATAGGGTTTTATAGGGTTTACAGGGTTTACAGGGTTTCATAGGGTTTACAGGGTTTTCCAGGGTTTCATAGGGTTTCAGGTTTATAGGGTATAGGGTTTAGTTTCTTTTTTGGCTTTTAGGGTTTACAGGGTTTTGAGGGTTTGCCCCAAGCAGGGTCTTGGGTTTACAGTGCTTAGGGCTTGGCACGCGCTCTCTCGCAGGCAGTCCACGTACAGTGCTCCGAGGGGGCTTTAAGGTTCTCGAGCTTTAGGGTTTAGGGTTTAGCCGGGGTTTAGGGTTCTAGAGTTTTAGGGTTTAGGGTTTAGCCGGGGTTTAGGGTTTAGGGCTTAGAGCTTTAGGGTCTAGGTGAGTTTTGGGGGACGGCAGTGGAGACACTTTTCTGGGAAGACATTGGCCGTACAGTCCCACTCTGGTCTCCAGTGTCTACACAATGCGCACGCGGACCCTTTGGGAGCACAGTAGCGTGGGTTGGGGTTGAGGTTGCCCAGGGCCATTCAAGAAGCCGAAGTATTCCTCAAGTCAGAAGCAGCCTATTTGGTTTTGGGTTGTCCTGTGTCGCTTGTACCTCGGGCTTGTGGGCTTGCCCGGTTGCTTTTAGTGGAGGAGGGGGACTAACTTTGATTGAAGCTCTGTGGAAACCCTAAAGGTTTCCCGAAACCCTGAACACTAAACTCTAAACGCGCACACTCGAAGCTCGAAACCCTTCGACTTACTGGCAGGCTGTTAGTCATGCAGTTCGCCGACTCATTGCCCCTCAGCCTCTGCAGACAAAGCAATCTGCAGAAACCGGCCCAAAACTACCTGCAGTCTTATGGGTTATACCTACTAGTTGACGAGTTGCTACTAAACTGTAGGTAAATAGAGTCGCAGGTAAACCGTAAACCCTAAGCGTCCTGCGATAAGGTTTTGGACGAGAGAGCTTTGCGGGGGGGGGGGGGGGGGGGGGGGGGGGGGGGGGGGAGGGGAAACAGTGCGGAAGAAACATCAGGGAAAGACAAGGTTCTGGGTGCTCCTCCAGGATGATGTCGCCTTGGCCTTGGCATTCAGCGAGGCGAACCGAAATACATTCACCATTTCATTGACTACTCCGTTGGTCTGTGGTTGTAACAGAGATCTCTCTCTCTCGCTCTTTTTAATTTTTGATTTTTTCCAGCGGAATCGGTCAACACCGGGATTGTTCTTTCAGGAAATGCCCCTATTCGCCGAGTTCGCCTCCTAGTTCATCGAGTTTGGCTAGTTGTAACTTCAGGAAGAACAAGGGACAATTCCCAGTGCAGCTCGGAAAATCGGAAACTCTTGCTTACTGTTTGGTGCCCTGAACCCTAAACCCTCATCCCCCAACCCTCCAGAGCTTAAACCCTGACAGCCAGGCCCCCACGCCGAACGCCCGTGTGGCGACCAGGCTCCAACCCCATGTGCGCTGGACGACCTCAGGGCGATAGTTCGACCCCCTCTGGGTTGCCCGGGAACCTAGGATCAAAAAGGGTGCCCCTTTTTTTGCTTAAAGGGGTAGTATACGGAATACCTGGAACAAGCGTACTTTACTGGGCATCCCAGTCCTTTTTCTGCGGGGTACTGACGTTTGTGGTGTGTATATTGCAAGGTCCCCCTAAACAAACAGAACTGCAGTTACGGTTTCCTGGTTTCTATACGGGTTAAGGGCTGCTTAAGTAGTGCGTAAAAGTGTTGTTGGAGATAACCTCACGCGTGCACGTCCGACACGCTGCCGACAATGGCACGTCTGGCCTTGATGAGTTGTACAGGCTGCCCCGCCTAGCTAAACCCTGAACCCCAAATCCTAAACCCTAAACCCCAAACCCTAAACCCTAAATCCTAAACCCTAAACCCCAAACCCCTAAAGCTCCCCCCCCCAGCCACGAAAGGCCTCACAGCCGTTGTTCCGCTCCACGAAGGGCTGTGCAGTCTGCAGGATATCAGCACCGGTCCTCCGGGCTTCGTAATCGGCTTAAGATACTGAATGTCATGCACCGGGAAGGCAATACTGCATACGTTGTACTATGTATGGTAAACGATGTATATATATATATATATGTATATATATATATATATATACACATATAATATTGCGTGTATATATATACATACATATATATATATATAGATACATATACATATGCATATGCATGATATATGTTATATAATTAGTATAATAAATATAATTATACATATATGTATATATACATATACGCATAATACATACAGACAGACATACTGACATACATATAAGGCTGTATACACATATATATATAACACATATTTCTATGTATGTATATGTTTGTTTATAAAAAACTATACTTATGTTTGCACATGCTTACTTAGGCAAAAACTTTAAGCCCCCCCCAGGTAGTAAAGTTCCTAAACCCTAAACCACAAGACTCCAAGCCCTCGCATGCCCAGGAGATCCTGGAGACATCCTTATGTTTCTGGCTCCTCGGAAGGAGTTCGGGAATTTGGCATCTTGTACACCCCCCCCCCCCCCCCCCCGGCACCCAAACACCTGAAGAGATCATATGAAAACCTTAATCCCCAACTCCCTACTAAGAACCCCTAACCCTAAACCCCGAACCCCAAACCCTAAGCCCCCAGGCCGGGTTGTGCAACGAGCCTCCGTGCTGGGGGCGAGGTCGGCTGAGCAGTGGCCGCGCCGTCCATGGCCGTGGTGGGATGGTTTCGTGCGGTGGTGGGGCGATGGGTTAGGGTTTAGGGTTTAGGGCTTAGGGCTTAGGGTTTAGGGTTTCAGGGCTCCTGAAATGTGGGGCTGGGTCACTCCGCAAATACGTAACCTTGGATCAGCTGGCAGCCTTGCATTCTGCTGGGGGAGGGTCTGGGTAGGTTCAGATCTCAACCCAAACCCTTCCGGCAAGGAAGAGGCCGCTGCGACGAGGTCAGAAGCTACGAACCTCTGATTAATGCGTCCATGACTTGTTGCAACATGAAAGCAGCTTGAGCCCACGCAAGGGGAACTTTGTAGCCACATGTACAAGCGACTGAAAGGTCTCAAAATCCTACCAAACCAACTGTCGTCTTCTGGGCGAGTTGGGATGTTTATTCCCCCTTACACTAACACTCCTTAATAGGGATTTCAGGAACCCCTCTTTTAATCCTTCTTAAGGACTGTTACTTCGTTGCTGAGCTCATCATCCCAAAAAGAGTGTAGAGGGGAATAAGTATCCCAAAAAGTGCAAAGTGTGCTCACTCAACTACTGGGATTTTAGTACCCCCAACCCTAAACCCTAAACACTAAACCCTCTTTTAATCCCTCTTAAGGACTGTTAGTGGCTACATGATTTGGTTGGATTGCCTCCTTCGCCACCCTGGCAAGCAGAACTAGCGGCGACCTTCCCCAGGGTTTAGGGACTAGGGCTTAGGGCTTAGGGGTTTTCGGATTCTACCAGCTGCCCTACTTGGAAGCCCTTTTGACTTAGTAAGTCCACTTCGTATCCCTTAGAAGCCCTTCCAGAATCCCCATACCCCACCTGACTACCCCTACTTACTAAGTCAAACGGGCTTCCAGGTAGATCCCAAAACCCTCCAACTCCAAAATTCCTACTGCAAAGCCTAGAAACTAAAAACCTTGAACCCTAAACCCTAAACCCTAAACCCTCGTGAACTACCTCATCCTATGGCCTGACGCCTTAACCATACCACCTGTACAAAAAGGCAGTATCAGAGATCTCAAAACCCCGCAACTTAACCGACTTAACCTTCAACTGCAGTCGGAAACCTTAAGCACGAAACCCGGATTTCTTGAGTGGAGGAACGTTCCCTGGTTATGAGTGAGTTCTCTAGGAGGGTCCAGCCTAACCCCAGGGGCCCCAAAACACTGCCCCAAACCCAATAAACCAAAACCCCCAAACCAAGCTCCAAAAAAACCCTAACCTAGACCCTAAGC
This sequence comes from Symbiodinium natans, assembly GCA_905221605.1. Classification (NCBI taxonomy): domain Eukaryota; class Dinophyceae; order Suessiales; family Symbiodiniaceae; genus Symbiodinium; species Symbiodinium natans. The sequence goes on from CAJNDS010000070.1 coordinate 38,796, forward strand.
CCTAAGCCCTAAGCCCTAAACCCTAAACCCAAGGCTGGGCAGGGCGCGGCTTAGCCGAGGGCGCACCCCGCGAGCGTGTCTTTGCCGGTGGTGGCGTGAACATCTCGCCTAAGGGTTTAGGGTTTAGGGTTTAGGGTTTAGGGTTTAGGGTTTAGGGTTTAGGGTTTAGGGTTCAGGGTGCGTCAATGCCAGAGCTTTAAGGGTTGAGGGTTGAAGGTTCAGCCCTTTTCTGCCCCCAGCTTGCGATACATCCTGGGCCGCGAGGCCCCGAAAAGGTTGAACCCGTTTCTTTTTCAACGTAGGCATAGCTAGGCAGCGCATGGCGTAGCACCTAGATGTGTAGGGTTGAGGGCTTGGGGTTGTTTTGGGATTGTTTCGGGGGTTGTTTATAGGGCTTACGATGTTGTCGGCCCTATACAAAGTCGACTGTGAAGCTTCGCCTTTAAGGCCTTCATTGAATAAGGAAGATTCCTCTTCAACTAAGATATCATATCTACCTAGATTAGGAACTTTAAGCCCTAAGCCCTAAGGTCTCGGCCCTAAATCCTAACCCCCCGGGTCCCAGGCGTTCCTGCTTCCGGCTCAAGACCTTCTGTGCGCTCATCTCCTGGAGGGGGACTTAGGGTTTGTAAGGGGCTTGGGGTTTAGGATTGAGGGGTTTAGGGTTCATGGCCTTAGGGGTTTATAGACTTAGGGTTTATAGGGAAGGGCAAGGAAACCTGCAACCCTAAACTGACAGGGTCTCGCAAACCTTCCCTGTCCCCCTCGTACGAGAGCGTGCCTCACCTTCCACACTCAGCAGTCTTGAAAGCCCCTGCTTCTCTACACCCCAATCCCTAATATTTACTCAAGAACCCAAGTTGCACAATGACCCCTATATTGCCCCTATAAGGAAAATATGTTTTCAATTTTTTTGTGTGGGGTTCTTAAGAAATTCGTAGCCAACCCTAAACCCTAAACCCTGAACCCTAAACCCTAAGCCGTGAACCACAAACCGAGCCCCCAGCTCAGCCCGCAAAAAACCCCCGGCCTCTGCACCGCGGAGCTTGCGAAGAAGGCTGGCCTTCGTCATTCATCATTCATCACCCTAAACCCTAAACCCTACACCCCAAACCCTAAACCCTAAGCCCTAATCGCCTAAGCACTATTTAAACAAAAAACCCAAAACTGGGTCCTGCCGAAAGGAGCTCACGTTGGAAACCCTAAACCCTTGGGTTAAGGATTTTCGGTTTTAGGGGCAGAATGGGGGGCGTACTTAACTGAAATGGGGGGGTTAGTTGGGGCAGTTTACAGTACAATTGCGTGATCTGTTCATGTAGTTGCGCTTAAACTTAAACACCCACAAAGTCGAAAGGTGCTTCAGGCGTACCACGCCCTTACCTCCCAGTCCCTCGAGATGTGAGGCCTTTTGCGGGATTTCGGCCAGGGCTTTGCGGGGGCTAAAAGAGCTTTCGTCTCACAGACTCAAAAGCCCCAAGCCAAAACTTGGGTTTAGGGTATGGGGTTTATGGTTTGGAGTTTCAGGTTTAGTGCCAAGGAGCCCCAAACCCATTCTTCCCAAGCCCGAGACCCCAAAGCCCTAACCCCCCCCGCTCCTGCCATGCCCAATCGGTTTCGTCTACTTCCGGGCAACCCGAATCAGTACATCGAACGTTTCCACTTGGGATACTAGATTGACTATTAGGGACTGTTCGAGAAAGGGGCAACATCCCAAGTTTCAACCCTGAACCCTAAACCCTAAACCCCACACCCGAACATGCGTAGGCCGACTAGCCCAAACAGTCTGAATCCAACAGTCTGAACCCACAACTAGGTCTCAGGGGTTTAGGGTTGATAGGGTTTAGGAGGCAAGGTTTAGGGCCTTTTATAAAAGGACGCGCATGATATACACTCACCCAAACTCACCAATATTTCACAGGGACCCTGGGTGCACTCGCTAAGAACAGTAGTATAAACCTAATAGCAATAGAGGGCTTCGACTCTCACACTGGCAACAGCGGGCGAGGTTCTTGGTCAGACATGCGAGTGAGAAAGAACTACCTCAGGGGACCTGCATTCAACCACACCAACTAGACCCAAGAGCAACCGAGGAATAAACAGGGTGCCTTCTTTGGTTTCAAGGGCATACAAGGGACCCTAAGCCCTAAAAATGGGAATAAGGGCCTACTCTGGATTCTAGCCAACCAAATCCAGCGAAAGCATCCATCCTGTGGTCCTATAGGGTGTGGGGTTTCATGGGGGGTTGAGGGTTTCGGGTTTACCTCACCCCCTCTCAACAAAAAAAAGGTGAGCAAAGGTCCGCTCGGGGTCTTTGTCACAGCACCCAAAACTAAGACCGGGTTTAGGGTTTAGGGTTTAGGGTTTAGGGTTTAGGGTTTAGGCTTGTTTCCGCGTGTTCTTCTGGCGTTCCTAGCCCTTTTTGAGCAACGGACTTCGAGGCTGCCGGCACACATGCAACTTCCCTGAAGGAAGTGCCATCAATAACCCTAAACCACTAAACCCCTAAACCCCTAAACCCCTAAATCCCTAAACGCCTAAACCCCTAAACCCCTATACCCTAAACCCCTAACCCCCAGATGGTAGGCCCGCGGCGCTCTTGCGATCGACCGGCTGCGTCAGTAACCTTAGTTGTTTCTAGGGTTGTACCTTGGCCCTAAACCCTAAACCCTAAACCCTACCCCCTAAGGTTGTACCGTTTTGCTTTAAGGGATCCTTTGTTAACGGTCCTTAAGGTCGTGTTAGGGCCATATATGGGAACCTTTGGGGGCACAAACCTGAGGGTCTCTTCATCCCTTAGTTGTTGTTCATGTTCTAGTCATGGTCGTGGAACCCAATAAGGAGATGAGAATCAAAACGCCAACAAGTACAACCCTAAACCCTAAACCCTAAACCCTAAACCCTAAACCCTAAACCCTAAACCCTAAACCCTAAACCCTAAACCCTAAACCTCAATCGTATCATCTAAACCTTAATGCAAAAAAAAAACAACCGTTTCTCGAAAAGGGTCTAGGTACATAGACTGTCGGCATGGCTCACCTGCTTGAAGGAGCACCTGCCACGAAGAATGCGCGACCACTGGTTTAGGGTTTAGGGTTTAGGGTTTAGGGCTTAGGGTTTAGGGTTTAGGGTTTAGGGTTTAGGGTTTAGGGTTTAGGGTTTGGGGTTTAGGGCGACCACTGCGCATTTCATGGGCAAGGTCCGGCAAGGTTCGAGGGGTTCTACCTTGGGTGCGAGTCTTCATCCCTTGAAAGCTCCATATTTTCCAGGGGGGGGAGAGCTGGAGCTCCTCTGGAGCGAATGTTAGGGGTCTAGGGTTTAGGGTTTAGGGTTTAGGGCTTCGGGAAGTTTAGGCGCTTTGGGGGGGAGGGGTTTTGGAGGTAGGGTTTTGGCTCAGGTGTTCAGGAAATGAGGCAGCTACACGACGGTGCTCGGGACGTTGACGAAGCAAAGCCGTAAACCTAAACAAAACAAAACGAGTTCATGGTTGGGACAGTATTAATTATTTAAACGTTTACTACATATTGAGGTTAAGTACCCTTGAAAATGTAAAATGCTTTCCCACTACGACAAAGAAGAAAACCCTCACTACAGCCCAACCCTGTCTGCCTGTCCGCGACCTACAAGCACATGCCGAGCATCTTTCTGAAGCTGCACCCTGGGAAGGCAGCATTTTAGGGTTTAGGGTTTAGGGGTTTAGGGGTTTAGGGGTTTAGGGGTTTAGGGGTTTAGGGGTTTAGGGGTTTAGGGGTTTAGGGGTTTAGGGGTTTAGGGGGCAAACAGTTTCACGGTTTCACGGTCTAGGGGTTTAGGGGTTTAGGGGGCAAACAGTTTCACGGATTCTTGCGGTTTCGGGTAGATATGTGCAGGATGTCTCTGAGACTTGGTTTACCATTAAAATCTTGCTCAACGGCCGGCCGCGATGGGGTTAGCAAGCCCTCAGGCCCCCAAACCCCCATAGTCAATGCCTGCAGCCTAAACAATGAAGGACGAAATGGGACTTAGTCCCACAAGGTCCAAATACACTGTATCTGCCCTGTGACAAAGCTCTGCGGATTCTGGAATGGGATCCCTATGGCAAAGGCGACCCAAAGCCACAAGTGTCGTGAACAGTGTCCTCTGGGATTATGGGCCCTTCGGAGGTCGAAGTTGTCCATGAGTGGCTAGACACTCATGGAAACTGTCATCCCGACTCGCAGCACAAGCCTAAAGGGGCGCTTGCTGCGCTTGTCTTGCGATCCCGCACGACCCAAGCCTAAACCCTAAACCCTAAACCCTAAACCCTAAACCCTAAACCCTAAACCCTAAACCCTAAACCCTAAACCCTAAACTTGGGTTCGGCCGGTCCACACTAACAGTCACCACCAGCAGACCCACAAATAAAAGCACCCGGTAAATGCCAAAAAATTGACTGAGATTCCTGCTATTCCTGGTGCTATTCCTGGTGCTATTTCTGGTGCTATTTCTGGTGCTATTTCTGGTGCATTTTTTTGTGCTATTCCTGGTGCTATTTCTGGTGCTATTTTTTGTGCTATTGTTTGTGCTATTTCTGGTGCGATTTTTTGTGCTATTGTTTGTGCTATTTCTGGTGCTATTTCTGGTGCTGTTGCTGGTGCTATGTGACTAACAATCACCATCAGCAGACCCACAAAAAACAGCACCCGGTAAATGCTAAGCTGCTAAAATTGACTGGGATTCCTGGTGCTATTTCTGGTGCTATTGTTTGTGCTATTTCTGGTGCTATTTTTTGTGCTATTCCTGGCGCTATTTCTGGTGCTATTTTTTGTGCTATTTCTGGTGCTATTTCTGCCGCTATGTGACTAACAGTCACCACCAGCAGACCCACAAAAAGAAGCACCCGGTAAATGCTAAAATTGACTGGGATTCCTGGTGCTATTTTTGGCCTGTGTGTTATAAGGCCACGGCGTTATTTGACTGTTAGTGTGGACCGGCCGAACCCAACCCTAAACCCTAAACCCTAAACCCTAAACCCTAAACCCTAAACCCTACATGGCAGGAATGCACTTCTGAGTGGAGCTCTCGAACATCTTGTGGCCGATCATGTTGACCACCGAGCCCAACTCTCCCCGCCTCAGGGCGTGGAGTTAGGGTTTAGGGTTTAGGGTTTAGGGTTTAGGGTTTAGGGTTTAGGGGTTTAGGGGTTTAGGGGTTTAGGGGTTTAGGGGTTTAGGGGTTTAGGGGTTTAGGGTTTAGGGGTTCCCTTCATCAACGACTGTCATGGTGGATGGGTTTGCCATGAGCCCAGACGGTTGGCAGTGCTTTGTGCTTTGAGGGCAGCGTTTGTCGGAAGGCTGCGGCTACTAACAAAACACGAAGACTACAACCGGTCCAGAGGACTCCTCGCTGCGAACCCTAAACCCCAAACCCTACACCCTAAACCCCAAACCCTAGAACCCTAACCCCTAAACCCCAAACCCTAAACCCTAAACCCTAAACCCCAAACCCTAGAACCCGAAACCCTAACCCCTAAACCCCAAACCATGCACCCCAAGCCCTATTCTCTCTAAGGCTCACAGCTTTCAACATCGGGAGGTGTTGAGGTCGGGTCATGGAGCCCATGATTAGGGGATTAGGGGTATATAGGGGTTTTAGGGTTTAGGGTTTAGGCTTTAGGTTTAGGGGTTAGGGTGTAGGCTCATGAAACCATGCCACAAAGGGTTGTTGAATACCGATACTCCAGAAGCACCTGGAGCAGGGTTTTTAGGGGGGGGGGGGGGGGGGGGGCTAGTAAAGTATGACTATACAGGGTCCATAAGGGAATACTATTTGCAATCCGACCCTAAACCCTAAAGCCTAAACCCTATTGTAACTGCACCCGCACCTTGATTGCAGGTTGCAGCAGTGCTGGTTTCTCTGGGAATTCTATGTCTAGGGGCCCACAAGCTCCTCTTTGAGGTTTAGGGTTTAGGGTTTAGGGTTTAGGGTTTAGGGTTTAGGGTTTAGGGTTTAGGGTTTAGATTCAATTAGAGGATGCCCTTCTTCATGGTATTTTACATGACTTCCGAACATTGTCGGTACTTTCCAAAGTTTTTTGGGGGGGTGCCCTGAAAGATAAAGCTCGGTTGCCACAACTGCTTTCCCTTTGCGAGGTCGCGTTGGGGTTGAGGCCCCTGAAGAATATCACCCAGAATTATAAACCCGAAACCCTAAACCTAAATTTCCTTTAACCACAACAACGAAAATCTCCCAAGACTCAGAACCTCGTAGTAGGGGGAGGCCCAGAACCCTTTGGCCTTTCAACTCTTTTCTGATGCTTTCTGAATCATGGAGCACATCTGAAGAGACTCTTGCAAGGACAGATGTCTTAAACCCTGAATCAGATCTTCCGGGTTAAATGCCTTCTTCCCGCCCCCTCCTCCCCACCCCCCTCCGAGCTCCCAGCGCAGGTCCTGGAAAGGAGTTGCAAGAGTTGGGGCTTGTGGGGCTTTGGCTTCGTTGTCCAGCCTAGAGAAACTAAAGGTTAGTTCACCTTTGCGATTAGTAATTACAGGGATTATCATGCCCCAAAAAGGTTAAGAGGTTAACTATGCTGCTACTAAGCTTAGAGCAAAAGGTTTCTAAGAAAAAGGGCGGTCAGGTGTTTCGTAGGGCATTCGTGTTCTAGCGGCTGAAAGGGTTTGGAGTCGAGGACAATTGCAGTCACAGAGCTCACTCAAGTAGCCGTACCTTCTTGAGTTCAGCGCCGGCTGAGGAAGTGAAGGCTTTTGTTCAACCACCTGCCTCACTGACCAGGCCCCACTGTAGGGTTGGTTTTGAGCGTTTGGCGATCAGGATTCTTCAGAGGGGATCCTACCCTGCCGAACCATGTCTTGAGTTGCCCTTCAACTCTACTCCCCTTAGAACCTTAATAAAAACAGCATTCTGAATATCCTCTTGGGTTTTATATGAACAAAAATAATAATAATAATAATAATAATAATAATAATCATAATAATAATAATAATAAAAACACTTCCCAAGCAAAATGTAGTCAACCCTTCCTCAGCGTGTGTTGCGGCTGCATCCCCGAACCCCCCAACTTCTTACTTCTCCAAAAACCAAGGGTAAAAAAGGTTAAACTTTAATATTCCACTAAATAAGGAAACCCAAAAAGTTAAAAGTTCAACTAAAGGCGATGTAAGACTTGGGAGCGTCTTAAAAAGCACGACCGGTGCGAGATGATGGCCAGCCCCGGTAGCCCTAGGCCCCTAAGGCCCCTGAACCCCGGAACTCTTGCAGGATTTGGAAGAGAAACAAGGTTTGGGGTTTAGGGTTTAGGGTTTAGGGGTTAGGGTTTAGGGTTTAGGGTTTAGGGGCTAGGGTTTAGGGTTTAGGGCTTAGGGCTTATTGATGGGTTGGTGTGTCGGATTACATGGTGCCTTTCTTCACAAGGGACTCGACTGCTGCCCTTACTTCCATGCCTCTGTGCCTGAAACCCAAGAGGGGGGGGGGGGGGGGGGCGTTCTTATCGGCCCCTAAGTCACTGTCCATTAGGGTTTAGGGTTTAGGGGTTTAGGGTTTAGGGGTTTGGGGTTTATGGGTTTAGGGGTTTGGGGTTTAGGGTGGTTTAGGGTTGGGGTTTAGGGGTTTAGGGTTTAGGGGTTTGGGGTTTAGGATTTAGGGTTTAGGGTTGTTCAAAAACACTTCAGACCCTACGGCTCAAAACCCCAGGATTTGAGACCCCAGGAACCTTCCTAGAAGGTGCCAATCCCTCTGTAGGAGGGTCCTTGGAGCCTGAAGGAAGAAACCGGAGTCGCAAGTTTCCTTCGCCTTTTTGCCGGTGCTCTAGTTCCTAACCCCTAAACCCTAAACCCTAAACCCTAAACCCTAAACCCGTCTTCTCAGCACGGAGGGGGTCTACCCCTGAGGGCCTTCCGTGATCTTCACGGTGTCGCCAGCCACGACCTCGAAAGCAGCCCCGGGGTTGATTCAAAACTTGTATCCTGCCATGGATGGGGGGGGGGGGAACCCTAAACCCTAAACCCTAAACCCTAAACCCTAAACCCTAAACCGGGGGGGGGGAGGCAAAAAATCTGAACAGGGTTTTTTTCAGGTTCATATACAATAGCATATAGTGATAGAGGGGCCAGAAGGGGATACTCTGAGTAATTCTTCCGGCCCCGTTATTACAGACGCAACGCCACCAGTCTCCAGGACAGAATCCAAGGAAGTCATGTGCCTCTAGCCGCTGGCACGGCAAGTTCTGAAATCTCAGTCCAATGTGGGGGCTAAACCCTAAACCCTAAACCCTAAACCCTAAACCCCTAAACCCCTAAACCCTAAACCCTCCGTGGCTTCATGCCTCTACCTAGAGGACCACATGAACCCTAAAAGGGTTTATGGGCTTTGGGTGAGTATGCACGGTTTTAACCTCGAAGAGTTTTTGTGGACGTGTTGGGTGCAGCCTTGAACATTTCGAATCTAAGCTTCGAAGAATTCATTACCAGACTGACGGCTTGCTGTTTCAGCACCCTAAGCACCCTGATCCCTAAACCCTTAAACCCTAAACACAGCTAACACTCTAAGAGTTGTGCTCTTGAGCTCTTGCAAAAGCCCAGGAAGGGCTTCTCCAAACACCAAGATCGTTGAACACGAAACATCCACACGACTCCAAGGCGTCCCAGGCCCTTGGAGAAAAAAACAACCCTGAACCCGAAACGCTAAATATTCAAACCTGCCCCGGTGAAGCAAAAGCCCTGGGCCATAAACTGGTGGTCAACCCTAAACCCTACACCCTGAACCCTAAACCCTGAACCCTAAACCCCAAACCCTGAACCCTAAACCCTATAAACCCTGAACCCTGAACCCTAAACCATAAGCCCGGAACCCTGAACCTTGAACCCTAAACCCTATCAACCCTAAACCCTGAACCTTGAACCCTAAACCCTATGAACCCTGAACCCTGAACCCTAAACCCTAAACCCTATTTAAACCCTAAACCCTAAACCATAAGCCCTAAGCCTTTTTCTGCGCGGCGCAGCTGGATTGCCGTCGTCTCCGACCTGCAGTGCCTCCCGGGCTCTGCGCTCGGACGCCCATGCCTTGACGCATTTACACCTGATAGGGTTTAGAGCTTAGGGCTTAGGGCTCAGGGCTTAGGGTTTAGGGTAGATTCATCTAGGATGTCGACTATCGCCACGAACCTCTATGCGTGTCAGAATATAAAAGAATACATGTGAATGCATGTGCTAAGGATTGTTCAGGTGCGTTTGTGAGTGTGTTGAAGTGCGCGTCGGTTTCTGTGTGTCTGCCTAACTGCAACTGCAACTGCATGTCCGCACGTCCGAGCATGCACATATATGTTTGTTCTGTGCTTCTGTCTCTTTGTGCTACGTTAATTTACCCTATAATTAGCCCATCCTGGACGTCCCCCTAAACCCTAAACCCTAAACCCTAAACCCTAAACCCTAAACGTGGGTTCAGCGTCTCATGTTTGCGGGCCGGCTGCTCGCCGGCGTCTTTTTCCTCGACCCGCGGTTGCTTTCGGCATACTGGACCCCGACTGTGCGCCCTGATGTGTGTAGGGTTTAGGGTTTAGGGTTTGGGGTTTAGGGTTTAGGGTTTAGGGTTTAGGGTGTAGGGTCTAGGGTTTAGGGTTTAGGGTTTAGGGTTTAGGGTTTAGGGTTTAGGGTTTAGGGTTTAGGGTTTAGGGTTTAGAACCCTAAACCCTAAACTGGAAACTCCGAGGTTCGTCTCTTGCACGTCCCGCGGCTTGGGCAAGCTGGTCTGCAGAGGTGGCAGCGTGCAAACGTTTATGGGCGGTCGTTTCAAATTGTTGCTTTATAAGGAACATACAAAACTAGACTCCCCTTAGAACCTCAATCAAAAATCATATGTTTAATATCCTCTTGGGTTTTTTTACACAAAACTAAAAAATGATTCCCAAGGGGGATATAGAAACGGGGTACAATCAATTGTGGAAACTACATAGGCTCCTGTGGTGCCTTAGGGCCGCAACCCCTTTCAACCCTGATGTAAGCTGCATACTTGTGGGTACACATGTCTAAGCATGATGCACATGTGTATCTAGATATGTTTTTTGTGTAGTCATCCTTGCATTTCTTGATTCAGAAAACCGTTTCTGTTCTTGTGTGTGTGTGTGTGTGAGCGTTTTGTTGTTGCAGTCGGTTTGCTGGTCTGTTTAGTAGACACGTGCTGTACAGGGAGTTTGGTCGAATCTCAGTCTTGGAGGGCTTCAGGTTTAGGTAATCTGTCAGCTGCACTTAAGGCTCAGGATCTTACCCAGAAAGTCGTGAAGTATGACCTGCAAAGGCACATGACGAAACACGCCCTGGGCGTCTTGTGATCAGCCGTTACTGTCGGAGGTGGTGAAAGAAGCTAGTGACCATGAGCTGCAAGCAGCATCTTGGAGAAAACTGTACCTTGAAATATTGCACCAGCGGTTCCCCGTGAGTATCATCAGCAGCTTCATCTGCGCCGTCCGTGTGTAACTGTGGAACCCAAAATGCTGGTGCAAGATAATCCCAGCCGCGTGGACACTCCTTTGTCCAGCGGAACCCTTGCTAAAGCATGCAGCTTTGATGTCAACACCTCTGAAATATTTGAAACGCCAAGCCTATAAACCCTAATTCCTATAAACCCACGGGAAACCGCGAGACCGCTTTTTGCGGAATGTCTTGCCCTTCAGGTCGTCTCTTCTTCTGGCTGTCAGCCCCAGAAGTAACGCCAAAGGCCAAGCAAGCAGCATGTGTCTGGGCTGTACCTTCGTTAGGGTTTAGCGTTTATGGCTTGTAGGTCTTTTCCACAGTGTTCATGCGGTTGCGTTGAGAGTTTGGGGTTCAGGGAAGGGGCTTAGGAGGTTGATTTGGGGCTTATAAGGGTTAGGGTTTCTGGGCTTGCGTTGAAAGGGTTGAAGGCGTCGAGGGGCTTCGGGTTTCCCGAGGTCCATGCCTTCACTGTTCAACTTCGGGCGACGGCTCAGGTTTAGGATGAGAGCTCATGGAAAGGCTGGGATTTCGGGTGGTAAGAAAAACTCAAAACTGTTCCACGAGTTCCCCTGCGATTTTAAGGTGTCAGGGCGTGGGATGACGAAGCACCTGGCATAACTTCAGAACCCCCAATTCGTGTTGGGGGGGAGGTGGCCGAAGAATCCGATGAAGGTTTCTTGGAATCATATTCAGTATAGGGTTAGTACGGTGGGTTGCGGGGATTATACTGGGGAGAGGGATTCCCCAAGTAGACTTACTAAGTCAAGAGAGCTTCTAAGTCGGGCAGCTGGTAGAGAACCCTAAACCCTAAACCCTAAACCCTGAACCCTGTGGCCATTGGCTTCTTAGCAACACCTAAACAATAAACCCTAAACCCACTTCAAAGGCCGTGGGTTACTTGGAAGGGCCTGTGCCCTGAGCGATAAGCCCTTAGACCCCGGAGTAGCCTAAGAACAAAAAGGGTACCCTTTTTGGTTTTAATGGGATTCGAACGGAACCCCAACCCTAAAAAAATAGGGAAATAAGGGCCTACTCTGGGTCCTCGACCCTTTTTCGAACCCGTGCTGAAGCCGAGGCGTGTGACGTGAAAGTGTCTGCACTGACGCTCTCCGAGCAGCTGAACCCTATAAACCCTAAATCCGTTGAGGGGTGAACCCGGCAAGGGCACCGCCCTCTTCCTTTGGCCGTGGAGGGGAGGGTTTAGGGTTTCGGGTTTGGGTGTTTCAGCGCTCACGCTCGCACACGGCAGGCGGGGCAACTATTTGAAGGTCTGAAAAAATCACACCCATGCCATGCTCACTGGGATTTAGGCTGAGGGTTTTGCATTTCGTGTTCAAGGCCTTGCAACATCCCAAACTGGGATGTTCCCCCTTATACTATCAATCCTTAATAGGGATTATAGTACCCCCTACTAGAAGTCCCAACTAAGGAGCTGTTAGAACAAGGGGGGAACATCCCAACCCCTAAACCCTAAACCCCAAACCCCAAACCCTAAACCCTAAACCCTAAATCTTGGCCGAGGTGCACAGCCTGTGTGGCCAGGAGCGCTTGGGAACACTTTCCGCCCGAGTGCAGCTGCCTCAGCACACAAGGTGATTGGGTTTAGGGTTTAGGGTTTAGGGTTTAGGGTTTAGGGTTTAGGGTTTAGGGCTTAGGGCTTAGAGTTTAGGGTTGAGGCTTAAACACATGCGCGACACTAACACAACCCTTGAACTAAACCCGAAACCCCAAACCCTACACACCCCATCTCATAAAAAACAGAAGGCTTGCCTCCCTCCCCCCTCCCCGCCCATGCTGTGGGTTTCAGCTTGCTGAAGTCGTAAGGAAGCAAACCGGCCACGGTTTAGGGTTTAGGGTTTAGGAATTAGGGTTTCGGGGATACCTTTACTTACACCTCTGGATAAGAACACGTGCCTGCAAAAGTCGAGGGTTCACGACGTTTCTTGCTTCTCTCGGGGGGTTTAGGTAATAACTGTACGTATAACCCAATTATAACCATAGTAGGGCACTTGAGGGGCTTAAAAGTGGGTTACAAGTAGAGTTAAAATTGGTTAAGAAGTACCAACCCTAAACCCTAAACCCTAAACCCTAAACCCTAAACCCTAAACCCTAAACCCCAAGTAGGGCTTTGCGGGGAGGGGGAGATCCGGAAACCACAGAGCTTCAACTGCCGGCAAGCAAGCCTAACAAGCCTAAGAAGCCTAAGAAACCCAAAACAAGACCCTAAACTTGGGAACCCTAAACCCTAAACCCTAAACCCTAAACCCTAAACCCTAAACCCTAAACCCTAAACCCTAAACCCTAAACCCCCTGAAACTCACCGTCCTGAATAGGGATTATATTCGAGGGTACTAGAACCCCTCTTAAGGACTGTTAGTACAATGGGGAACATCCCAACCCTGAACCCTAAACCGTATTTCCACGAGCCTCCATCCTCCTTTCTATATGTAGGGGGCTGTGGGTGTGTGTCGTCATATGAAAAAACACACTCTAATTCAAGGGGTTTCCGAAAATAGGGGTACCTTATTGGGGTCCTTTTTGTGAGGGAATCCTACTATTTGGTGGGTTTATATTAGGGGCCCCATACTTTCGTAAACTCCCACTTCAAGCAGTTGAGACTCGTACCCCCAAGGTTTGTACCCCGAAAGGCTCGCCTTACCATACTCCTAATGTGGACTCATGTTCCCTTACCGAACCCTTACCGAACCCAAGGGTACAACCTTAACTTACCGAACCCAAGGGTACAACCTTAAGGGTCCAAGGTTTCGTCCGATGACTAATCCTCTAAGATCACGCTAAACCCCTTTTTCCTGCCCTCGACCCTGCACTCTAAACCCTAAACCCTAAACCCTAAACCCTAAACCCTAAACCCTAAACCCTAAACCCTAAACCCTAAACCCTAAACCCTAAACCCTAAACCCTAAACCCTAAACCAAAACCCGTGTTGGCCAGGGCACAGGGCACGTGCAGCCTCGTGCAAGTCTGCCTCAAAGTGGAAGCCCGTGTGCTCCGGCCTCACTTTCAACGACGTGGTTGTTTTCTACCGGAAGTATCTGTCACTCTACCTATAGATAGAAGTACATAGAAAGGTAGGTATAGAGACATAGCTATAGACGATTACCCACAGAAATGACATGCTGGTAATGGCAATGATTGAACTGAAACTGTTCCTCGAAAACAAAAGTGGGGAATACAATAATTGTAGGGTATGTATATATATATATACACATTTTGTATATATATATATATACACATACATATAAACACATTACAATACCTTCTGTTGTATGTTGTATGTATTACATTATCCATTGCGCATGATACGTTCTATATGATGTATTATACACTGTATATGACATACTGGATATTATAGACTCCATATTATACACACCATCTTTTGGGGACCTACAAGGCAGACATCCTTGGACCTTGCCGCGAGTCTGGGGTCCCAGATGCACAGGATCAAGGATTTAGGGTTCCGAGTTTGGCAAAATTAGGTTTAGGGTTTAGGGTTTTGGGATCAGGGTTCAGGGTTTAGGGTTTTGAGGTTCAGGGTTTAGGGTTCACGCACACGACTTTGCGCAGATGGCTGACCCTAAGTGTGATGTAAGCGCAACCGTGGGAAGTTTGGGCCAAGGGGCGAAAGGCGGAGGTAGAAGTCATTCCTCAGTTCAAAGCGGAAGATTAAGACGGTTCAGAACGCGGTTAGGGCTGAGAATCGACCGTTTCAAGTTATTTTGCAAAAGGTTTTCGGACACAAGGAATAAAGTCTAGAAAGTCCCAGGTCTTTCAGGGTTTCGGGTTTGGGACACCCAATGCAAACCCATACATATAGGAGCGACTTCAGTGGACCCCGCAACGCCTCAACAGGTTCGTGCTTCGTGCTGAAGGGCATTCGCCTGGACGTCGGGGCTTTGACCCTGATTGCGGCCTAATCTGGGGTGCAAGGGTGTAGCAGGCGGCTCCCAAACGCATGGTTGACGTATCTGCAACAAAAGGCTTGACACCGAACGGTGTCATTCAGTGCCGCAGGCATGAGGAATGTTTGCAGCTGCAACGCCCAAAATAACCCTAAACCCTAAACCCCTACATGAGGGCCCTTACGATATAAGGAAGACCTTTTAGGAAGCCTGAACCGAAAACCCCTAAACCCCTTATAAACCCTAAACCCTAAGCCCAAAGCCCGAAGCCCAAAGCCCAAAGCCCTAAACCCTAAACCCTAAGCCCTAAACCCTAAGCCCTAAACCCTAATCCTAAGCCCTAAGCCCTAAGCCCTAAGAAGCCCTAAGCCCTAAACCCTAAACCCTGAACCCTACCCAAGGCCCCCAGAAGCCCCTGTAAACACTCGAGCCTACTGGCACCCGGAGCTGAGGCACTGCCCACTGGTGGGGGGCTCCAGGCCGTCGAAGCTCTTCATGCCTGCTGAATCTCTTTGTTTTTGGGGGTTCAGGGTTTAGGGTTTAGGGTTTAGGGTTTAGGGTTTAGGGTTTAGGGTTTAGGGTTTAGGGCTGAATCTCGTGGGCTTAGGGGATCTCAGGGTTTTCAGGGTTAAGGGTTTAGGGTTAAGGTTTGTTTTAGTCTTAGACTGCTGAATCTCATGGGCTTAGGGGATCTCAGGGTCTGGCAGCTGTAGAGTTTTAAGAGCTAAGGGTTTTGGATTGAGGGTTTGTGTTGGTTGTAGGTTTCGGATTCCGGGTGTCGACTCTCAGAATTGGGTTCAGGGCTTAGGGTTCAGGATTTCCAAGCGGTCTTCCTTCAATCCTACGGGTCGCGGGCTTGGGGGATCTCTAGCGCTTTTCAGGGCTTCAAGTTTTAGTTTTACGCTTGGGGTTTTAGGGCTCAGGGCCGTTTAGGGCTTCCCAGCTCAGCACCAACACCGAGCCCTAATCCCATGCAAGTGTCCAATGAATATAGGGTGGACCTTGTTTGATGTGAGGTGCGTAAGGGAACCGAACCTCCCCCCCAAAGAGAACGGAACAAGAGTGACTACTGGGCATCTGAGTGAAAAAAGGGCGTCCTGGGCTGCTGAACCCTACGGCTCTGTCACGCGCTTGTCTTGTGGTTTTTTTTGCCACCCGCCTAGCTGACACTCAGGCCACATTGCAGGGACCAATACCGGCAAGTCTTGTGGTTTAGTGTTTAGGGTTCAGGGTTTAGGGTTCATTTTTCTTGGCCATTGAAACTACCAGTGCTGCGGGCGGTGCCTCTACGGAGTGCTGAGTGCTTGAAGGGAGGGCTTTGCGTGAAATATGCGCGGTGTGATGGAGTCCTCCAACCCTAGAACCCTAAACCCTAAACCCTAAAAGTTTCTCAAGTTTCTGGTGGAGCCTTTTTAGGGAATGCCTGGAGGTTTAGTTTAGGGTCTCGTGAGCAGCCTGCCTTTGCGGTGCAGAGAGTCCTCGTCACGCAATTGCACCTGCACCACAGGGACCCAAAACCCAAGGGTTGAGGAAACTGCGGTGCCGTAAGCTGTGTCACATGCTGTAAGGTCTGATGTGTAGTTAGAGCGGCGAAACCCAAGACGAACCAGGAAATGAAAAGGGTACCCTTTTGTGGTTAAAGGGGGTCCCCCCCCACAAAAAGGGAATAAGTGGGTCCTGCACGGTGACCCGGCCTCGTAGAAATTGCGTGGGCCGAGCCTGGATGCAGCAACTTTACAGTCCTCCTCGCAACCCCAGGCCCAAAAAGGCACCCTAAGCCCTCAAACCCTAAACCCTAAACCCTGAACTCTAAACCCTCACACTACACAGTTTGCCCAGGAAGCTGATCCATCCTAGCCCCAATGAGAACGCACTGGAAGTCAACCGAACTCTGAAACCAAATCTCAAAACTTTGCATCCTACCTCCCCCCCCCCTCCCCATGATTGCTTTTCTCGTTATTATTATTGCTATGATGATTACTATTACTACTACTACTACTACTACTACTACTACTACTACTACTACTACTACTACTACTACTACTACTACTACTACTACTACTACTACTACTACTACTACTACTACTACTACTGCTGCTGCTGCTACTGCTGCTGCTGCTGCTGCTGCTGCTGCTGCTGCTGCTGCTGCTGCTCCTACTACTACTACTACTACTACTACTACTACTACTACTACTACTACTACTACTACTACTACTACTACTACTACTACTACTACTACTACTACTACTACTACTACTACTACTACTGTTAACTACTGTTAACTACTAAAGAACATGCAAAACACTCGGGACTGGGTACCCCAAAGCAACCCTCGACTCAAAGTGACCAAAACTACCGGAGCATCTGCAGGAGTTTTGTCTTGGCCGCGATCACCCAAACGGGAAACTTTGGGTTTAGGGTTTGGGGTTTAGGGTTTAGGGTTTAGGGTGCGGGGATGGAACCAGCATCTCCCTTCCGATGCTCCTCTGAATAGCACGAATGATTTAAGATGCCACAATCCTCTGTAGTATGCTTTGCTATAAGAGACTAGAATATGCTACAATGTACTAAATAAACAAATATATATATATATATATATGTACATATATATACATAACTACAGTACAAATATGCTACAGCAAACTTTGAGCAAGCCGTGATCCCGGGGACAGGGCTTGGCTTGGACGTTGGCCGGGAACATAATGCCTCGAGGTCTTTGCGGCCCTAAACCGTAAACCCTAACCCTAAACCCTAAACCCTAAACCCCAAACCCCAAACCCTAAACCCCAAAAGGCAGACCAGGCTGTGGTGGTGGGGGAGGGGGGGAGGAGGGGAGGCTACAATGCTTCTCTTAACCCTAAACTCTAAACTCGTCGAATTAAACCCTGAACCCGAAACTTTTAGGCCCTAAACCCTGTAGGAGACGTGCTCTTGCTTTGATGGGGTTTTCTGGCTTGGGGGGGTGGGGCGGGAGCTCCAGGGTCTCGAAGGCAACTTCTGAGGAGCTTGCTTGACTAAGTCAAAAGGGCTTTCAAGTAGGCTCTAAGGTGCTCACTTTGTCGTCCCTTGTTCTGATAATTGGGGCCCCTCAAGATTGATGCGGGTTAAGACGGGACGGAAAGGGACCATCATTTAGATGACTCGATGGCCCTACTATTTGCTTAAGAAACCCCCCAAAACGACAAATAACAACACATGTTCTTCCTTATAAGTGCACTATATGGAGTATCGCTTTACGTATTTTGGGGGGCCCTTAAGCAAATAGTAGGACCATATAGGGTCGAGGTTCGTGTGGGCGCCGCCGAAGGCCGCGGTCTTTTGTTCCAGATTTCTGATCTGGGGGGTTTGCTGGAATTGCAGGTTCTACATTCCCGAACAGCCCACAAAAAAAGAGCAGCATCCTGCACCTTTTCGGGTCCTGAAGGGAGGGTGTCCAAAGAGGAGGCGAAAACGATGTTGCTAACCATCCTTTTATAGTTCTTGGGACTTACACACTATTTGCCATTGGGGCAAGAAGCCCGGATGTCCTCGAGGCATCAGATATGACTAAATCAGAGGGGCCGCCTTATACTAAGGACCCCCAAAAAGGCCATGATGATTTTGAGAAATCACCATATGAAGCAGGACTACCTCAGCTGAACCCCCTAAAGTGGCCTTAGTCCTAAACTCAGAACCCATGCACATGACATCCGAAGTAGTGAGTCTTAGTAAGTCCCATGAGCCTTAAGGATCTGAAAACTGCAATGCGTCCGCGCCACGGTGAACACGATGTGGCTCCGAGCTGAAGTCTAGTCCTCCGCGGGTTTCTGATCGAACACACCACAACCCGACCGGTTGCGGGTAGAGGGGCCAGAATATTGATTAGTGTTTAGGGCACGTGCCAACATACTCCTTCTTGCTAGCTCCAAAAAAACCATGAACATCTTACAGTCTTATAGCCTGTCTACCCTGACTCGCACCGGTATCCCTTGTCTGAGTTGCAGCTTTTCAGAACTACCAGTTTGCACAGCTCAGGAACAACTCGCTCCACGTCCTACGCCCTGTAGCGTCCTGGGGCAACCTATCTTTGCACGTGGAAACCTACACACAATCCCAAACCCACATCCTTAGCCCGACCCACTAGCCGCAACTCGACATGTAGCCCACTCACACTATACTCACCTCACACCCTAAAGCACGAGGTCATTTTGCAACCCTTTTCGGCTTTTAGGGGATTTCGGACCCCTAAACCCAAAATCCTAACACAAAAACCCTAAAACCCTTAAGGCCCCCAAACCCTAAACCCTAAACCCTAAACCCTAAACCCTAAACCCTAAACCCAAAAAGCCCTCAGGAGTGGCCTGTCTCCTCGTACAGCTCGCGTAGGGCGGCAGCGATTTGGGCGCTCTCGAGGCCGTAGTACTTCACCTGCAAGTATAGGGTTTAGGGTTTAGGGTTTAGGGTTTTTAGGGTTTAGGGAAGTCTCCACTGGAAGCCGCTGAACCAGGGTTTCGGGTTCAGGGTTCAGGGTTCAGGGTTCAGGGTTCAGGGTTCAGGGTTTAGGGTTTAGGGTTTAGGGTTTAGAGCATCACAAGCCATATAGTAACTCCTCAAACTTGGAGGTTCTCAAGGTACTTATTATTAACCCAATCCTATCTGTACTGTGAAAACCCATTTAGGGCACTTAGGGGGCTGATGAGTGGGTTAGATGGACAGATCGATGTGGGATACACATAAGCCCTACAGGCAAGGCTGCGGTGACGTGAAGAGACATTCAGGGCTTCGTTGTGGTTCGCCTTCGCTCTTGGAAAAGGACGTCGGAGCAAGTGTGTCTTGTAGAGAAGATGTGCATGCAGGAACGGCTCCTAGGAGTTGAAATAGACGCAGGCCCGTGCTTCTTTGGCACCCTATGCAGCAAGGGCAGATACTGCAACGGATGGCCCGAAGAGCCCCTGCAACTACACCATATATAGATCAGCCTCCTCAAGCCGCATACAACCTGGACGGGGGTCCTGCGCCCCTAAACCCTACACCGGAGGAGCCCGGCAGGGTTTAGGGTTTAGGGTTTAGGGTTTAGGGATGAGACCACGTTCCGTGAGAGGGTTTGGTGGCGAGGGTGCAGGGCTTCGGACCCTTTTGGGCCCAGTAGCACTGGGACACCCTCAAAAACCTTCCCCGAAGGCTCAAGAACTGAGTTGAATCAGGGCCTCGGAGAAATCCACGTGGCCTCCTGGAAGCTGGTAGTGGAGACCTTTTCCAGAGCTTTGCATGGCAGGGTTTAGGGTTTAGGGTTTAGGGTTTAGGGTGTAGGGTTTAGGGTTTAGGGTTTAGGGTTTAGTGTTTAGGGTTTAGGGTTTAGGGTTAGGGTTTAGGGCTACGTAGCTTGTGAGGATCGTGTTCTCAAACCCTTTGTGCATCAGGCCGAACCCTACAAACCCCAAGTTGTGCGGGGGCTACTTAGGTATATAGGAACTATATAATTGAGGTATATGGGTCTCTTGTAGGGGTCCCTCCTTTTACCCCTTAATTGCAGCCACCATGAACCCTAAACCCTTAGAGCCCTATAACAACGCCCTCTCCACCCGATAGCCTTCCCCAAAGGCCCAAAGCCATCAGGTTTCCCCTAGACCCTGTGAACAACCCTTAAACTCCTAAGGTCCCTTATAAGGGTCCCTCCTTTAGTCCGTTGATCTAAACAGGGCTGTTTCAACAATACAAATATCGCAAACCGCAACGCACCGCATACCGAACCGGTAGTATCGCACACACGCCGCGCCGTACCGCGGCATCGCTGCACACGCCCCCACCCCCACCCCCCCCCTCCCCCTCCCCCCCAAACCTCCCACCACTCCCGCCCCCTCCCACCTACCCCCACCGAGCCCCCCCCACACCCCCCTCCAAACTCCCGCCCAACCCCCTCCCACCTAACTTCCCATCACCCCCCAACTCCCATCTAACCGCTCCCAACCCCCACCTACCCCCCTCCCCACAACCCCCTCCTACCCCCCCTACCCCACCCCATCCTCCCACCTAACCCCCTCCCCACCTACCCCCCTCAACCCTCCCACCAACCCCCCCTCTCCCTCCTTCCCCCCTCCAACCCCCTCACCTTCTACCCCCAACCCCCCCAACTGACACCTCCCACCATCCACTCCCACCTTTCCCCCTCCCACCTACCAACTCCCACCTAACCCCCTCCCACTAACCCCCCCCACCAACTCCCACCTAACCCCTCCCACCCCAACCCGCCTCCCACCACTAACCCCCCCCCCTCCCACCCGACCTACCCCCCTCCCCCCCACTCCCACCCCTCCCACCTACCCCCTCCCACCCACCAACTCCCACTCCCACCCGCCCCTCCCACCTACCAACCTACCTGCCCCCTCCCACCTACCAACTCCCACCTACCCCCCCCTCCCAACCAACCAACTCCCACCTATCCCCCTCCCACCTAACCCCCCCTCCACTCCCACCTACCAACCCCTGCTCCCACCCACCTAACCCCACCCCTCCCCAAACCTCCCACCTGCACCCCCACCCCCTTCCCCAACCCCCGCTCCCACCTAGGCAGGTGGGCCCTTCCCACCCTGCTCCACCACCCGCCCACCCACGTAAAGCTCCGGTCCTGTGCGCGGCGTCGCTGGAGAAGCCTCTGCACACCATCAGCATGCCCTTTGTGGGAAAGGAAAGGGGAGGGGGGGGGGGGGTTGGGAAGGCCTGGGCGGACAGCGGCTGGAGGGCAAGGAAGGGTTTAGGAGCTTAGGCAGGTGGGATCTTGGGTGGGAGGTCGTAGTGGGAGGTTTTGGGTGGGAGGGAGGGGGGCCAGGTGGGAGTGGGGGAGGGGTGTGGCGAGGGGAGGGTGTACAAGAGGGGTAGGTCTTAGGTGGGAGGTTTTAGGTGAAAGGTCTTGGGGGGGTGTTTGGTGGGAGGTCTTAGGTGGGAGTTCGGTGGAAGGTCTTTGGTGGGAGGGCGAAGGGGGGGTTTAGGTGGGAGGTCTTAGGTGGGAGGTCTTGGGTGGGAGGTTTTAGGTGGGAGGTCGGGAGGTCTTGGGTGGGAGGTGTAGGTGGGAGGTCTTAAGTGGGGAGGAGGGGGGAGGGGGGGTTAGGTGGGAGTGGGGAGGGCCCTTAGGTGGGAGGAAGGGAGGGCTTGGGTGGGAGGTCGAAGGTGGGACGTCTCGGTGGGAGGTCTTTGGTGGGAGGTCTTAGGTGGGAGGTTTTAGGTGGGGAGGAGGGGGGAGGGGGGGCTAGGTGGGAGTGGGGAGGGCCCTTAGGTGGGAGGAAGGGGAGGGCTTGGGTGGGAGGTCGAAGGTGGGACGTCTAGGGGGAGGGGGGGCTAGGTGGGAGTGGGGAGGGCAGGTGGGAGGAAGGGGAGGGCTTGGGTGGAGGTCGAAGGTGAGGTGGGAGGTCTTAGGTGGGAGGTCTTAGGTGGGAGGTTTTAGGTGGGGAGAGGGGGGAACCCTTTAGGTGGGAGGAAAGGGCGGGTCTTCGGGCAGGTCTTAGGGGGGAGGAGGGGGGAGGGGGGCTAGGTGGGAGTGGGGAGGGCTTAGGTGGGAGGTCTAAGGTGGGAGGTCTTAGGTGGGAGGGGGGAAGGGGGAAGGTAGGAAAAAGGGGTGGGGGAGGGGCTTGGGTGGGAGGGGCCTGTGGGAGGGGCCGAACCGCAACCAACCGCACACGCCGCAATAAGAGCAATACCACACCGCATAAAACCGCAGAAGTATTGGTATCGACCGAACCGCCCGATGACAACCCTGCTAAAGCTCGGGGCATAGGGGGATTTTTGGAGATCTGCTCTGGGAGGCTTCTAGGACATGGGCTGAACTGGAAGAGTGTGCGAGATCAACGGGCTGCAATATAACCCTAAACCCTAAACCCTACGCCCTAAGCCCTAAACCCTAAACCCAACTCTCTTCGAGCTGACCATGATAGAGCCCCTGCAAATGGCTTTGGCATCTCTCTGCGCCCGGCCCTTCCGGCGCTTCTCCGAGCGGAGCAAGAGGTAGCCGTAGCCTCGGCGTGCTCCCAGAACCAGCATGAACCCTAAGGGTCCATGTACCTATATAGTACATACTTGGGCCTTAAAGGGCTTCCTATATAGTAGCTTTAGGGCCCAAATACTTTATAGGTACATGGACCCTTAGGGGAAGAGCTTCCAGCTTTTTCCTGAGGGTATGTACCTATTTGGGCCCTAGAGGCCCTATATAGGAGGTACTTTACGGCCCAAGTATTGCTTATTTAGGTACATGGACCCTCAGGGCTTTCTACAGTCATGCGCCCACCTTAAACACGACTTCCTTGTCAAGAGAGTTCCTGTCACGTGGAAAGACTCATGCTGGGCTTCTGTAAGCCCCGCCTGCCAAGACCCAGTGAACGTAGATTCAAAGGGTGTGAACTGACCGCTGCTATACCCTAAACCCTGGGGGTGTGGACCGTTTGCTTCAAGACCAGAGAATAAGACAACCTCCCGTCAAGTTTCGCGGCTCATGAGATCCCTTACTGCTTGGTCTTTTAAGGCGGGGACAGAGAGCATCTGATGTTGGGGTCTTCGCACGGGGGACGCGCGAATCGTAAGGGTGTGACAGACAGGCGGTTGGGGTCCCGAAAAGTACATCCGTGAAAGATGACTTGGAAATAGAGGTGAATAAGACCCCAAGAAGGACTCATGATGGTGCGGTTTCTTGGCGCTGGAGGTGAACACGCCTCTGTTAGAAAGGTGAGCAGTGAGCGCACCCAGAGGAAATACAGGGTTTAGGATTTGGTCACGTCTCTACGGGTCCTTACCCTAAACCCTAAACCCTAAACTTACTCTACAGCGGCCCCTCTTATTTTAGGGTACCCAAAACAGGGGCCGATCATCTTGAGAACCGACCCTAGTAGAGGGTTTGGGGTCTTGGGTTTAGACATGTTTGCGCCACCCGTCTGGCAAAGCTCCACGGGGCTACTGCAGATATGATGGAAAATTGTACTACGCAATTTAGGGTCTAGTGTTGGTGCAGGGTATAATCAAAGTTCAGACATGCTTGGTTTGTGCTTCCTGCACCATGCTGGGCGAACCGCATGGCAGGGATTCGTTTGCATGGTAAAGATTGTGAACCCCCTTCCAGGGTTCTTTTGGGACCTTAGAGAGGGTTTTTTTCCCTCCTGCACAGCTGGGGCGAGAGGGTTTAGGGTTTAGGATTTAGAGTTTACGGTTTAGGGGCTTAGGGATCTTCAGGGTACGGTAGGGGCTATGTTGTGCCACTGTCTCTTTCAGGATGGTTCCAGGGGATGAGGGCAAGGGGCCTAAAAAGAAACTTCAGACTGCAAGGGGCCTGCAACACCTGTGTCTGTGCGCGTGCTTGTGTTCAATACATTGTGGCCTGTTTGGAGGTGAACCCTAACCCTAAACCCTAAACCCTAAACCCAATAAACCCTAAACCCTAAACCCTAAACCCTAAACCTGGCCCCGAAGTCCTGCCATCGTGCGCCCCAATCCCGATTTGGAGGGTCGCCGAGCAAAAGTGGGAAACAAGCTCAAGCCGCCCGAAGGACTTTGCATGGGGATCTAACCATGGGACCTCGTGCTACCCTGGAATATCCGTGCACGCGTTAAGGCTTTAAGGGTCAAAGGGGTTCATAGCTCTAAAGCAGTGAAGATGTTCTGCAACTGCTGTGAAGGGGCGTCGTGGTGTGACCTACGCAGGCTGCGCGAACGATAACACCGAGACATCCTCTTGACAGACGTGCCAGCCTTCCCCGTGTTAGTGGGTGTCTTGAAGAGCCCGCAGAGTTACCCGAAGGGTCCATGTACCTCTCTATTATATACTTGGGCCCCGAAGTCCCTATATAGGAGGTACTTTAAAGCCCAAGTATTCCCTAAACAGGTACATAGTGCCTTAGAGGGTTTAGGGTTTAGGGTTTAGGGTTTAGGGTTTAATTTAAGCCAAGAACTGATGCAAGAGATCTTGGGGCCTTCTAAGGCAACCATGAACCTCCCAACACGCATGGCGACATCGGAACTAGGACTTGCTTACCCCTAAGGGTCCATGTACCTTAGGGTTTAGGGTTTAGGGTTTAGGGTTTAGGGTTTAGGGCCTATATGGTATATACTCTTGCCTTAAAGGGGTTCCCATATAGTAGCTTTAGGGCCTAAGTATATACTATATAGGTACATGGACCCTTAGGGTTAAGAACCCCCCCAGAAGGCACAGATAGTATGGCATAGAACGCGCAATTTTAGGCGTTTTCCTTCTTTATTCTTTTGGGTTGTTCTTAAACCCTAAACCCTAAACTAGCCTAAACCCAAGCCCCAAACCCCAAACCCTGAACCCTAAAAATCCGCAACCCTAAACCCTAAGCCCTTTTTTGGGGGTAAAAACCCTAAAAACCCTAAACCCTGAACCCTAAACCCTAAAAACCCTAAACCCTTAAGCAAAAAGGTAGGGAAAACCGTGCCGGAAACCGAGGCAAGGACGCTTGTGGCGGGCGATGACGAAGGATCGGCGTTGTGTTTCTGATCGTGGCCAAGGAGGGGTTGGGTCTCATAGGGGTGTGGGGTGGGTGCTGGAACTGTTAGGGTTTAGGGTTTAGGGTTTAGAGTTTCGGGTTTCGGGCTCGGGGTGAATACCGTGAACGACGACTACGCGATGAATTCGGAGGATTTCGACATTGGCCACTCACTAATGTTTGCAAAGAGCCACGTCTGCACACATCAAAATACAGTAAAACATACATACCTCCCTACAACTTCATCTGCTGTTGATAAAAGGAACTCCTGGCTCACAGAAACAAGGGGGTTCATGGGGCTTGGGGGATAATCCCCTCCCCCTAAGATAAACCCCCCGCCCCTAATATTCAGTACGCGCATTATAGTTCTGACATAGGATCTAGGAGGTATTTAATATTGAAGGGTAGGGGGGGGTTAATAAAATATTCGGGGAGGGGATAGGGTTCAGGGTTCAGGACAGTGCTCCCGCTGCCCTTAAAGAGCCACTCCTCATAATTACTGTTGCACTGCAGCTTTAGTAGGGAGGACCCCCGTATGTTCAACGCCGCTAGGGTTTAGGGTTTAGGGTTTAGGGTTTAGGGTTTAGGGTTTAGGGTTTAGGGTTTAGGGTTTAGGGCTTAGGGTCTAGGGGTTTCGTTAGCCGGGGCACTCTCTGCTCTTCCTCCTGCCATGTTGTTCACAAGGGGGAGGCCAAAAGAAGCTCAAGAGGCTGCAGCCGAAGCTGCGAGAAAAAACAACCGGCAGATACGGCCGTAACGAGGTCACTGAGAATGCTGGAATTTCTGCACATGGCGATTGTCGAGATGGTCATCGTGAGACAGATGCGTGTGTCAGCAAGTTCTCACGTTTGTAAGCCGAATGGCTGCGTGGCCTGTTTCGCTTTTTGAGGCTTCGGGGCTTGGGATTTCGGGCGTGAGACTTCGCCCCCCCCCCCCCTGCCAAACTGATATTAGTCAATTTGTGTGGCCGTCGGACCCGAAAAGCTGAGAAAGTTGCCTAAACCCTAAGCCCCCTTTTGAGGCAGGCTTGCGGGAGCCAAACATGACAACGTACTCCGGAGATTCAGGGACGCAGCCCTCCAGAAAGCTCTCCAGCCCTAACACCCCCAGTTCTAGGGTTTAGGGTTTAGGGCAGGGGTTTAAAGGGTTCGGGGCTCATATACCCTGAGAGGGGTGCAGGGTGCGATGGTGCCAACTGCAGGGTTCCTCCGACCCGAAGGATAACGTAATAATCTGACAATATAGGGTTAGGGTTCAGGGTTCAGGGTTCAGGGTTCAGGGTTAGGGTTTAGGGTTTAGGGTTTAGGGTTTAGGGTTTAGGGTTTAGGGTTTAGGGTTTAGGGTTTAGGGTTTAGGGTTTAGGGTTTAGGGTTTAGGGTTTAGGTTTAGGGGTTAGGGTTTAGGGTTTAGGGTTTTGGGTTTAGGGTTTAGGGTTTAGGGTTTAGGGTTTAGGGTTTAGGGTTTAGGGTTTAGGGTTTAGGGTTTAGGGTTTAGGGTTTAGGGTTTAGGGTTAATGAACTAATACAACAATACAATAAGATGCAGCATGATCATACGACTTGGGATGTGCCCCCTCATACTTGCAGCCCTTAGTAGGGATTCCAGTACCCCCTACTAGAGTCCCTATTGAGGACTGCCATAGTATAAAGGGGGAACATCCCAAGCCTACAGGGGTGATTACCCTAAACCCTAAACCCTAAACCCCAAACCCTAAACCCTAAACCCTAAACCCTGAACCCTAAACCCTAAACCCTAAACCCTAGAGCCAGGTCTCGGGGCCTCTGGTGACTTGAGCCCGCCTTCCCAGCAGAGCCTATGAAAGGAGAACCGGGCCCGCGGCATGCCCTCGCAAAGACGGCCCTGGGAGCAGTTTCGGGTTTGTATGGGTTTAGGGTTTAGGGTTTAGGGTTTAGGGTTTAGGGTTTAGGGTTCAGGGTTTAGGGTTCAGGGTTTAGGGTGTAGGGTGGTTAAGAGTAAGGAGTTAGGGTTGGTAAGGGAAGGACGGCCTTTGAAGGGGGCCGCGCGGGCGAGTGGGGGGGGGAGGGGGAAGGGTTCTTCAAACTTGTACGGGGTCTAAGGTTCCAAGTATGGGCCCTGAACTTGGGTCCCTTGCTGTACAACCCTTATGTACAGTACACATGATAACGCCCATACGTCGGGTCCCTGTAAACAAGGGTAGTTCCAGCCTTAGAAGGGGGTCAGGGCGGGGGGGCGGTGAAATTTACTAGGGGCCGGGGTGGGGGGGTGGGGTGGTCCGTTTATGCGTTGTTCGACGAGATCAAGTCTTTACTGGAACAGCCATCTATTGGTCTCCACTGT
The DNA here is from genome assembly GCA_905221605.1 of Symbiodinium natans. Lineage (NCBI taxonomy): Eukaryota > Dinophyceae > Suessiales > Symbiodiniaceae > Symbiodinium > Symbiodinium natans. The sequence continues at coordinate 65,940 of CAJNDS010000070.1, forward strand.
GGCAGGATGGCAAACGGCGATAGAGTTTCGTCAACTACCCTTTGTTTGTTCCGTCGATCCACGACCCACAGCCCTTTCGGTTTACAGGAAGTGGGGAGCAGCTACTCACATCGAACACTCACGTATACACATTCGGACTCCCAAAAGGTCGGAGTCACCGGGTGTGGCAAATTGCGAGTCTGACCTGCGGGCCCCAACAAAGCCTGAACCGAAAACCCACCTAGCCTCCCATCTGGGCTTCGGGCCTTGCCCCCCCCCCCCCCCCCCCCCCGCAGAACAGCAGTTCTGATCTCTTGCTTTGTGCTGACCCGATGACTGCGATCAACTCGAGGTAGAGGTGGAACAGGAAAACCCCCCCCCCCCCCCACACACACACACACACACACACACACACTGGCATACGCTTAGGAAAACCCTAAACCCTATAGCCTCTAAACCCTAACCCCGCCAGCCATGCTTGTTACCTAACAGCCTGGCCATGGCTTTCAATCTAGGTTTGCGCAACAGCTAGACCCAAGAGTAACCTAGGAAGAAAAAAGGGTTTAGGGTTTATAAGGGTTTAGGCCGATAAGGAAATCTGATCCCCCAAACAAATAGGCCAGGGCTCGGCAGAATTGCGTTACCAGGGTCTGTTGGCACCCGGGCTGAGGGTCTGGGGTTTAGGGTTTAGGGTAAAGGGTTTAGTGCATGCAACGCCCCTCGTTTGAGGCTCTTATGCGCATGTAAACTGTGGAGCCTCAGAGATAGGGTACCCGAAAGGCAACCATCATCTGCACGCACCATCGACATCACTCGACCCACGCGGCTGTTCTAGGGTTCTTAAGGTAGGGGTTCGGGGGGGTATGTGACCCAAGGTTAATGCTCCCCCACTACTTCCTCTCTTAAGACTTCTGGCTCTTGGCCCTTAGACCATCGACAAGAATCCTAAACGAGGCTAAAGGCCCTAAGCCCTACTTGCCTACCTTCCAAGTTCCAAGAATAGGGGATGATATCGGTAGTGATTTACCAGGATGGGCTATGAGGCCCGATAATCCCCAGAATCAACCCTATTGTTAAGGGGCCTTTTCGGGGTTATCCTGGAAGGCTCCTGGGGGCCCGGAAACCCCAAACGTGCCTTTGCTGCCGCTCATGAGGCTGGAAATGGGCGGCAACGGCGGCGCCTGTGCTTGGGGTTTAGGGGTAGTGGGTGTAGGGGTTTTCAGGGTTTAGGATTGAGTTCTTGGCACCCACATAGCTGGACAAACCGCTCAGCAAGTCTCTGACGGTCTCACTGTCACTCTGTCACTCTGTCGCGACATCTCTCACGCCTCAAGAGCGCACCACACCGCTACTGGTAGCAGATGCGTCGTCCCCACTGCCCCCTCGTAGAAACCACACAAGACTACAACCCATACCCCTGCGCGCCGAGGAGACAGGTTAGCTGACGACGCGCTGTAGCCAGCACACACTCATGGCTAAGCCATCGTGCGTGGTCACCAAGCAACCCTCAGTCACATGTCTTGAGGGTCTAGACCCAGCGGAATCCTAGGAATAAGCAGGTTACCTTTTTTTGGTTATAAGGGAACCCCACCCCAAAAAAAAGGACATATGACATAAGGGCCTATTCCAGATCTTAGGGGTTTTGGGTTTAGCGTTTATAGGGCTTCTCGCTCGATGCTATTCGCTGCCGCAGGCTGCGTTTAGGGTATAGGGTTGAGACTGCACCCTAAACCTGAACCATTACCAAGTCCCCAAAAAACCTTAAACCCTAAACCCTAAACCCTAAACCCTATACTGTTGGGCCCGGATGCCTCGGGCACGCGGCACTTGGCGGGAGCTGCGGGCGGTGAGGGCGAGGGAGGCGCCTTGCGCTTGCCGGCCTCTCTGAGCAGCGGTTTAGGTTTAGGGTTTAGGGTTTAGGGTTTATAGGGTTTAGGGTTTAGGGTTTTTTGGGGACTTGGTAATGGTTCAGGTTTAGGGTGCAGTCTCAACCCTTTACCCTAAACGCAGCCTGCGGCAGCGAATTCTTGCTGCGGGTTTAGGGTTTAGGTTTTAGGTTGCAGGTTGCAGGTTTTAGGGTTAGGGTTGGTTTAGTGTTTAGGGTTTATAGGGTTTATAGGGTTTAGGGTTTAGGGCGGGGGTGTTTGAGTCTGTAGAGCCTTAGGCTTTAGGCGCTGATGGTCTGCTGGTTGGGGTTGAGGATGGAAGAATGGGTACAGTATCTGGGGCCGTCATTAAATTGTGAAAAACTCAGAGTGATGCGGGGAGCTTGGTGCCTTCAAGGCGGCGGCTTTGGCTTGGGGGTTTAGGGTTTAGGGTTTAGGGTTAGGGTTTAGGGTTTAGCTGTGCTCCAGTATCCCCAGTCTAAGCCGAAAGCTATCCGTTCAAGAACTAGTGCTTGCGCAAGCCCTGCTGCAGAATAGGTGGGTTTGGCCCTGGCCTCTTTAGACTCGAAGCTCGGGCTAGACAAGACATGCAACGGGAATCGCGGTATTCATGCCCTGTAAGGCGCTGAAAGTGCGACTATTCGCTGCTTCTTCTTCCATCAATCGGGATTGCAAGCTGGGGCGAACGTTATGTTGTTTGCAGATCCACATGCTTCACTTTGATGCAGCCAATCGCCAAGTCTGCTCAGACTTCTATGCCGATGTCCGCCCGCATCTTAGTGCAAATCATCCTTGATGATGCCATGGACAAGCAGTCGGTTTTCGAACATTCCTTGAACCACGAGCTTGAACCACTTCACAAGGCCCTCTGGCCGATGGAGCCTCAGCGGCTTCTTGGCTTCGATCTTTGCTTCGCCTGAGTCAGCAGCCAGATGCCAGCTCGAGCCATCCTTGGAGCAGTAGACCTTGCAGTGAACTTCTTCCGGCAGGTCCGGCTCGAAAGCGAGGCCGGTGAGATACACAGAACGATGTACCAGCATCCATGCCAAAGAGCCGGTATCCATCCGAACGGGTCGGATATGTGCGGCAAGGTCCTCTAAGAGGGCAAGAGAAACATTATCGTGCTCACGCCCAAGAACCACGTTCACCTGCTGACCCAAGAACGCCGAACCAGGTCGACGCATTGTCCATATCGATCTGAAGATATCCTCGCTGTAGATGGTGTCTATCTCGTATGGCTGCCCATGGTGAGCAATCAAGTATCCACGCTCCTCTTCAATTCGCGGGGCGCTGTCGCTGCAAGACGGCCTCAAGCAGTGTCATGTCTTCACCAACCTTTCGCTTTCTCCCCGAGTCGCAGGAGGACCAGCCCTTCATGATGACCTCGAGCTCTGAATTGCTGATGCAAAGGAGCCCAGGCTCGAGAATCTCCTGAAGCAGCCCCGGGCTTGGACTCAGGCCCGCTGATTTCAACGCCTCCTTGGCCTTCATCCATATCGTCTCCTTCCGGCATGGGCTGTTCTACCCTAAACCCTAAACTTTAAACCCTATAACCCCCCCCAAAAAGGCCCTTTAGAGGGTTCATTGTGGGGATTCTAGGGCCTACCAGGATGGGCTATAATACCCTATAATCCCCCTAAACCCTAAACCCTAAACCCTAAACCCTAAACCCTAAACCCTAAACCCTAAACCCTAAACCCTAAACCTAAAGGGCCTATTAGCCCATGCTCCTTGGCCCCTCGACGCAGGTCCGGCAGCTGGAAGTGCGCGGCCAAGGCAAAGAGCTAGCAGGCGTTCTCCGGCACCAAGCCTTTGGGTTTAGGGTTTAGGGTTTAGGGTTTAGGGTTTAGGGTTTAGGGTTTAGGGTTTAGGGTTTAGGGTTTAGGGTTTAGGGTTTAGGGTTTAGGGTTTAGGGTTTAGGGTTTAGGGGTTTAGGGGTTTATGGTGCCCCAAGCCTTTCTCGAAAGCCCGGCTGCAAAGCTCCTGGAGTCTGGTGACCTGGTACTTGTCCGCCAGGGCCGAAACTTCCACAAGCTCCACCAGGGGGCCCTCCACCGCCCCGGAATAGAGGAAGCGCAGGAAGGCTTCCACGGCCTTGCCGGAGAAGTCGCTGATGACCATCCGAGCCTCCTGGCGCTCCATGAAGCCCTCAGAGTGGATCATGCTGTCGAAGACCGGGGACCATCGGGTCAGTAGTGGAGACCACACCTTGAACTCCGTCTGCTTCACTTCCGACCCGCCCTCGCCTTGGACCTGCTCTTGCACGACCACTGTGAAGTCACCACCATGGCCAAAGCAATCCTTTAAGATATGTGCAAGGGAGGCAGTGTCCTCTTCCGCGGCCATGCTCGTGGCCATGGCGGAGGAGGCTTTCCTTGTGTTGAAGTATGCTAAGCCTCGGCTTCCTCTGGCCTAGAAGTGATCAGGAGTCATGTGGACATAACGTCGCCAAGTTCTCTGTTTCACGTCGCCACTGTCGTTCCCACTGATGCTGGAATGCCTGGGGAGAGGGTGGCCTTGTGGCCTTTCACTACTCTTGTGGGTTCAGCATGCCAACCCCTTTGCTCACAGGCTTCCTTGCACCTAAACCCTGGACATCATGATGCCTAAAACAAGAACCCGAGGAGCGTCTTTGCCTGCTACTATACTCCCCTTAGAACCCGAATAAAATAATATTTGTTAATATCCTCTTGGGTTTTACATAAACAAAAAATAGAAAATCATTCCCAAGGGGGATATAGGCTACAAGTGGAGACTTTGGTGCCGTGTACTACTCGCCCGTGCTGCCCCAAGATGTTGGCATGCGGTTCTGGATGACTTGAGTTCAACACGAGATGTCTTTGGTTTAACAAGAGAAAATAAGGAGCATCACGTCTTGCTGTTATGGCTCGGCAGTTCTGCCGGGCTTTTATCATCTATTTATCATGCCGGGCTGCTGCGTTGGCAAGTTTCCTAGCCAAAGCACAAACTGTTGAAATTCTCAATGCCTCTTGCCCCAGGGGATATCATTCAAATCCTAAACCCACAACCCCAAACCCTAACCTTAAACCCTAAACCTTAAATGGGGCTCTGGCCACACCGTTTTGGCGCGGAGGCTCGCGAGGCACTGCAGGAGCAACCTGTCGTGCAAATGCTACGCGTTGAAGCGCACCGTTCAACCTCAACTCCCTGACCTAAGCGCAGAAAAGTCTTTAAGTTCAGGGTTCAGGGTTCAGGGTTCAGGGTTTAGGGTTTAGGGTTGAGGGTTTAGGGTTTAGGCTGCAAACCCTGGTGTTGTTTCAGCCCTGCACCCAAGTATCAAAAAACAACCCTGAGTGGGCTCCAGAGGGGATCCTATTGAGGATGCGACTTGTCAGCGAAAGCGCAATTGAGTGTTGAACCCCTCCCCCGGATGATCTTGAGACACTACTCAACAAGTGTGTAACTGCAGGGTTTAGGGCTTCAGGTTGGGATGCTCCCCATTCTACGAACAGTCCTTCATACGGAATATACGCCCTTTTTTTACGCCCAATTCAGGACTGCTAGCATAGGAGGGAACATCCCAAGCTCCAGACCCTAAACCCTAAACCCTAAACCCTAAAGGAACTGCCAAGGCCTGGCAGGATGGTTTGCTTTGCGGCAGCTCAGGGGTTCGAACTTTTGGGCTTAGGGTTTGTGCTCTTGTCGCGCAGTGGTTGGAGATTCCCAAGTTCCGGGGCACGGGGCCCTAAACCCTCAACCCGAATTAAACCCTGAAGCCTAAACCCTAAACCCTAAACCCTAAACCCTAAACCCTAAACCCTAAACCCTAAACCCTAAACCCTAAACCCTAAACCCTAAACCCTAAACCAAACCCTAACCCCAGAACAGCTTCCAAACAGCGGCGCCTTGTCTTGGCGAGGGGCGACTGTCGCGAACGGAATCTCGAATCCAGCCTGGGTTGAAGTGAAACTGCTTCCTTGTTGGGGTTATATATTAAAAAATGTCATGTGTATTCCTTATTAGGAGTGTAGTATGACAAAAATGTACAATTGTGACCAACAAGGACCCAGGAAACCGAAGCTGTGGGTCCCCCAACTACCATATACCCTACCATTACGGTTAAAGGGTAGTTGGGGGGGAATAAAGCGGTCAAAGGGTATTTGGGGGGTGCTGGTTCGTGTCCAGATCGCTGCCGGAAGCTTGAGGGTTAGGGCATCTTGTGGCTATCCACTGAGCAAGGTGTTTAGGGTTCAGGGTTTAGGATTTAGGGTTTTGGGTTTAGGGTGGGTTTAGGGTTGGTTTACCGTTGGCAGGTGGGGCAAGTTGTTGGCGTTTATAGAGTTTGGAGAACGCGGATTCACAGCATCGTTAAGGGAGACCACCCGAAACCGAAGCCCCTGATGAAAAGTCTTAAAGAGACCATTCCGCTGATGGCCCGAGCTTCTTCTGTGAAGCTTTCTTGAAATCCTACAGGAAGAGCCCTACGAGGCGGCCTGCGGCAAGCGCCCTATGCCCAGTTATCCTTTAAGGGTCCATGTACCCACTATGGTGTCTACCTAGGCCTTAGAGGCTTAGGGTTCCTATTTGGTGGCTTTAGGGTTCTAGTATATGGGTGTTTCCCAAAATAGGGTTACCCCTTTTGTACCCCAAATAGAAAGAGAATTCCCTTAAAGAGAACCCCCCGGTACATGGAATCTTTGTGCCATCTGCTGTAGGGGCCTTAGAAATACGTAGAATAGGGTTTTTGTTATAGGAATAACTTCAAAGGGACAATCGTGGGAATACTATGAATCATTCCTCCGACACCTTTCTCTAAGATTTAGCTGCTCCGCCTTTCAAACCTTCTCGCGTCTGGTCTGCATCACCCAACCGGAGGAAGACAACGCAGTCTTCAGCTAAAGCAAAACCCTCCAGCCCTCCTCTTTGGAACCTGGCAGCTGCCTTTTGCCAGGTGGCGCCTCAAACCCACCCTTAACCCTTTTTGTTAGCCACAAACCCTCGACGATTTCAAGCCCTCAGTCGGATTTCGGGCTTGGAGAAGTCAGAAAATGAATAGGGAACCCTAAACCCTAAACCCTAAACCCTGAACCCTAAACCCTAAACCCTAAACCCTAAACCCAAACCCTAAACTCTAAACCCTAACAATGCATCAGAAGCCCTGCATACTGTGGCCGTTCAGCCCCCCCCACACCAAGGCCTGCAAAAGGAGCCCGTAGAGGCCTGCAGAGCCCGCCCACTAGAGACATTTCCACCAATTGTTCGAACCCGTACTTTGCCTTCTAAGTGCGTTGTTTTGGAAACCCACGACTGTCAACTCCTTTCGAACCCATTCCATAGGCAGTTAAACAGGACGACCCTCTAGAGCAAAACACCTACCATGAAGTCACTAAACCCTACCCTAAAGCTTCAAACCGTGCTTGACCACACCAAATGCCTCCACAACTGGAGCTGGACGCTTCCTGCTTCCAGATTCCTTGCTGGGGGTTTGAGGCTTTGGGGGTTTTGTTTTAAAGGGTTTGGGGCTGCTTTTTGTTGTCACCTGCCTAGAATTTGGAGTTTAGGGTCACACGGGTTTAGGGGCCCGTCTGGGGTTCAGAGGCTTCTATTCACAGCCCTAAACCCTAAACCCTAAACCACTCTAAGGCCTAAGCTTTTGGGCTCAAAGGGCTTTCTTTTTTGATGGCTCAGGATTTAGGCTTAGGCTGTTCACCCTTATACTAAGAGTCCTTCATACGGATTCTCATAGGGGGTACTATAGTCCCTACTAGTAGGGGCTGTTAGTAGAAGGGGAAACATTCCAAATTTGTTTTTTTACTTTAAGGGGCCTGCATAGAGCAGCACTCCTGCCAAAGAATTTGATCCCTCAACCTTCTAAAGGCCTTACCTGGAACCCCAAAGTATCTAAAAAAACCCAAAACCCCGGTTTGGGGGGTTTAGATAAGTCGAAACCCCAGCCCCTTCAACGGATCAGCGCGAAATCGCACAACACTCGCCAGACAGGAGCACTGGCCGAAAGCATGTGAGGGGCTGAGGAATTAGGGCTGAATACAGGAGCCTAGATCACAATAAACAAGTATAAATCCCAGCACGCTTCTAAAACAACTCCCCAAAACATACCCCTTCCATTCCCTAAGCCCAAACCCGACTACCGACAGACGCCCCTGTATGGGCTTTCTTATGAGCTCCTGGGTCCTCAGAATTTCCAAGGCCGTGGTCTGGGGTGTAGGGGCGGGGGGGCGAGTAGGGTTGTAGGGGCTTTCTTGAGGTGAGGGTTTACTTGAGGTTTAGGGTTTAGGGTTTAGGGTTTAAGGTTTGGGGGTTTCGGGCTGAGGGTTTCGAGATACATGAGGAGCCTTTGGGAAAGAGTCTTCTGGGGGGAGTCCCGAAGGTCAGCCACTGCCCACCACCCCAATGTATGGGCGGCTTCCGAGATTCAGGGGGGCTGTCGGGCTTGCAGGCAGGGTTCGTAGGGTTTAGGGTTTCGGGTTTAGGGTTTAGGGTTTAGGACAACTTCCAAGCTTTTTCAAGGTGTCCCCAAACCCTCAACCCAGCCCACAAGGTCGCGGCCGCGCCATTTTGGCGCGGTCGCGGAGTGCGGCCCTGCGCACAAGGTCTTCCGTGAAGTCAAGCAGGGATAAGGGGCTCTGAGGGTCCCTGTACCCAGAAAGTAGATACTTGGGCCTGAAACGGGTTCCTACTTCGCAGCTTTGGGCATTTTTCTGGGTACATGGACCCTTAGGGAATGAAACTTATGCTTTTAGGATTCTCATTTCGCAGGGTGACAGGGCAGCTGTTACCCTGCCTAACACCCTGACATCTTTCTGAAGCACGGACTGATGACCTGAAAACCCTACAGCACGTCCTTATAAGAAGGGTGTAGACTTGTAGAGGTAGGTACTTTCCTTCAGCAAGGGATTGTGTAGCACCCTTTTTCAACCAGTCCTGTGCAGAATGCCCCAAACCCCGATCCCGAAACCCCAAACCCTAAGCCTTGAACCCCTAAACCCTGAACCGCAAGCGCTTTTTCCAACTGGAGCCAGACCCTGAGCCCATAAGCCCAAACCAAAAGGCCTAAGCCCTAAACCCCAACCCTCCCCCCCAAGTTCCAGCACCGCCTTCGCAGCCGGGGGCGCCGGGGCTGCGGTTGGTGGCGGCGTGCGCTGCTTTGAGCTGGGGTCCTGGGGGGGTTTAGGGTTTAGGGTTTAGGGTTTAGGGTTTAGGGTTTAGGGTTTAGGGTTTAGGGTTTAGGGTTTAGGGCCAGGGTGAGGCTTGCACATGTCGCAGCTTCAGCTTTCGTTGTTTTTGCATTTCGTGGTTCGTTTTCTGGCAAGTCGACTTTGCGTTTTCCGGGTTCTACTTTTCATGTTCCTCATTTTTGTGCAGGGCTTTGGTTGTTTTCAGTTGATCGGCTGGTGCTTTTCGGAAAAAGTAGTTCCTGCAAGCCCCGAAACAAACTGCATGGCAAACTAATGCGGCAGAGATTTGACCCCCAGGTTTTTGGTGCATGATGCATGTTTTGAAGCTTTTCAGGCTTGAGGTTTTGGGCGGTGCGGTGCTGTTTTGGGGGCTTGCAGAAACTACGGTTGTGGAATACATGTTATGAAGCTTTTCAGGCTGCTGTCAACCTAAACCCTCAGCCCTCCTTTCCCCAAATCCTTGGGCCCTCACCACAAAAACCGAGCCCTAAATCCTCCTAACTAAGCCCAACAGCCCTGCCTCCTCCAGCCTCGGCAACGCCTCGCTGTCCTGCTGTCCGGACGTTGCGGAGTTTTTTAGGGCTGAAAGTGTATAGGGTATGGAGGGCTTATAGGGTCTATGGGTTGATATCGGGTTTGTAGGGTTTATCTACAAGGGCACCCAACCCCCCCCCCCCCCAAAAAAAAAAAAAAAAAACAACTCAAAAAAATCAATAAAAGTAATAGGGCACTATCCTAGGTACGAGGTTTGTAGGGCTTTACGGTTTACAGGGTTGAGGGCTTGGGTTGGGGAAGCGGGGGTTTGAGCCGGGTGCCAGCCCTGGGATCCTGGGGTTTGGACCCGGAGATAGCAAAAGCCACTCGTTTGCTTTGCTGGGTTACTTAGAAGTTCTTTCGACTTCGCAAGTCGACTTAGTACCCCCCACGAAACCTATGATAGTCCCTATAACCCACCTTGCTAACCCTACTTACAAAGTCGAAAGCACTTCCAAGTACTAGACCGGTTTAGGGTTGAGGGTTTAGGACTACCCCGTATCCTAGACCCAAGGGTAACCTAGGAATAGCAAGGGTGCCCGTTTTGGTTTGAAGGAACCTGAACCCTAAAATAAGGGAATCAGGGCCTACTCTGGGTCCTAGGTCAACCTAAGAATACCGTCATGGCTTTGATCATGACCTGCAAATGAAGAGTAGGATAGGGACATTTAATGGGAATCCTATAGCGCGAGGGCTTCTTGTGAGCATCACAATACTCCTCATCGTAAGAAGACTACTACAATGGCAAAACTCTCGTGGGCCCGGAGTCGGTTCTCCCCGCACAAGAAGTGCTTCAAAGGCCCTTTTACCCGAAACCTAGACTCCACCCCCGAAAGCCTCTAATATAGGGGCCTTAATAATCCGCCGAGGCCTCGGGCCGGAGGTGTTTAGGTTGTCAGAACAGGCACCCCCCTCCAAATCCTCCCCCCACACCAGCCCTTTTTCGGACCCCTTTTTTTGGCCTCAAATGGGTACCCCCCCTGGGAAACCGGGGTCCGCAAGCGGACGGTTCGCCAGGACCAGAGGTAGTTGAAGCCCCTCCCAGCAGGGCCCCCCGCCGTTGGTCACCACCCGCCCCCCCACCCCCCCCCACCCCCCCCACCCCCCCACCCCCCCCCCACCCCCCCCCACCCCCCCACCCCCCCCCCACCCCCACCCCCCCCCCCCCCCACCCCCCCCCACCCCATCCGCCCCACCCTACCCCCCCCCTCCCCCTCCCCCCCCCCTGCCCGAAGAGTCGCCTTAAACCTTAAGGGGCCCCCTACGATCACTCCAAGCCGAACCCTAAACCCAAAAAAACCCTCAACCCCAAAGCGTGAACCTTGAGCCCTAAACTAACCCTCAACCCCAAACCCCAAACCATAAACCATAAACCCGGAACCCTCAACCCTCAACCCAACACTTATTGCTTGGGGTCCAGCGACTTGGGCGCTGCGGAATCACCATGCTCACGCGGATGCGCTGGGCCGGGCCGAGGCGGGTCGCGTAGCGTTAAAATTAGAATAGGGTCTTGGGGATTCTTAGTGTTTTTATAAAGGGACCACAAGGGAATACTACTAAGCCCTGCATTAAGCCCTAAACTCTCCAGCCTGCAACTTCCGCAGGCGGCCCTGACAGGGGCGTCCAGGTATCCACTTCTACCCTTAAATACTTCAACACAAAAGGGCCACATGGTAGTTCTTCAGTGTACCTGACCCCCCAAAAAGGCAATAAAAGGCAGTATTGAAAGCAAGCACCTTAGGGTGTAGGGCTTAGGGGAGAGTCACAAGCTCTTAGTTTAAGGTTTAGGGTTTAGGGTTTAAGGGAGGCTACAGACATGGTCCCTTAATCTGTCCCCTTGCCTTCTCTAAAGAGTTCTGAAGTCTGGGCCCCTTGTGTTTTTTGGGTACATACGGGGTTTATAAGGGTTCCCATTTGGGCCCGTACTATAAGGGACCGTGTAGTTGCCCTAAGACTTAGGCTCAAGGCTAGGCACTTTGAAGGCCTTGGCTTTAGGGCCGAAACATTCGAGGCATGTATACCGCGTTCGTGTACCTTTGGGCTTGACCCTAAACCCTATGAACCCTATAAACCGTACTAACCCTGTAAACCCTATAACCCCTATAAACCCTCCAAACCCTCTAAGCCCTGTAAACCCTATAAATCCTCCAAACCCTCTAAACCCTGTAAACCCTAAAAACCCTAAGCCCCAAACCCTACTGCGTCTGCACGGGCAGCAGCTTCAAGGCGGAACCGAGGCCTCAAAAAGGGGTTCCTATATCGCAGTTTCAGGGCCCAAGTATGTACCATATCTATGACTTACTTAAGAACTCCCCTCTCAGAGACCCTGAGGCTGTGCACGGCAACCCGTTTTTGCTTCAGGGTTTAGGGTTTAGGGTTTAGGGTTTAGGGTTTAGGGTAAACCAAACCCTAGACCCTGCAGGCCTTGCGTGGGGGTGCAGGGGCTGGCACAGGCTGGGAACTCTCCTGGCTCGCTCAGAGTGCACAAGCGCTCTCAGGGTAGTCCCATGGTCCCTTTATATGGGCCCTTAGCATGGGACCCCTTATTCACCCCTCTTCTACTCCATGCTTAAGAACCCTTTACTATGAACCCTCTAACCCGGTAACCCCTCTAAACCCTGTAAAATCCCCCAAAACCATACAGCCAAAGGTGCTATCAATACGCCTAGCCAGTCCTGACCGAGCCCTGGACCCCTCAACCCGAAACCCGTAGCCATCTTGGCTCAAGAGATCTTAAGAGTCTCCAAAGCCCTAAACCCTAAACCCTAAACCCTAAACTCTAAACCCTAAACCCTAAACCCTAAAGCTTTCGGCTCAATCTCCCTCAATCAACATGCCAAACCTCCGCATGCCACCCTGCTGCTTGCGAGCTTGGCTCTACCCTAGGAAGGCCTGGGGCAACTCGGGCGGCTATGGATCGAACTTCAAAGGACAGTGCACACCTGAACCCGGAGTCCGAAGGTTTAGGGTTTAGGGTTTAGGGTTTAGGGTTTAGGGTTTAGGGTTTCGGGTTTCGGGTTTAGGGTTTCGGGTTTCCTGGGCCAAGGCCCCGCTGTCCCGAAGAGGTTCGACCGCCAGAGCCTCTGTGCGCCATGATCTGAAGTACAGTTCGGTGTTTAGGGTTTAGGGTTTAGGGCTTAGGGCTTAGGGTTTAGGGTTTCGGGTTTCGGGCTTAGGGTTGAGGGTTTAGGGCTTAGGGTTGAGGGTTTAGGGTTTAGGGCTTAGGGTCTAGGGCTTAGGGTTTAGGGTTTAGGGCTTAGGGTCTAGGGCTTAGGGTTTAGGGAGTACAATTCGGGGTTTAGGGCTTTAGGCTGGGACATTCCCTCTTATCCTGAAAGGTACCCAACAGTGAATTAATAGGGATTACAAAAGGGGTACAATAAGCCCCATTAGGGACTGCTAGTATAAGAGGAGCATCCCAAGCTTTAGGCTTGTGCCGATGTAGGGGTCCACTGAATTGGAATGGTATCGACTCCTCAGTACGCCATTCAAAATATGTGGCGCGGTTTAGGGTTTAGGGTTTAGGGTTTAGGGTTTAGGGTTTAGGGTAAAACTTCAAGCCGCAGCCGGGATCCCCTTGCGGCAAGCTTGGGTAGTTCATTGTGGGTTTCGTACTTTTGGGTCTAGGGCTTATAAAGTGCATTCCGATTAGCTCCGACCTTGCCCACCATGCGCATGGCCCCTTTTTTGGGTCCTCCATAGAGAGCGGCAAGCGTATCACAAAAAGGAACCCCGTAAAGAGACCCGAATACTCAAGTACTTGCGAGGACAAAGCCCTAGTACCCATATAGTATGTATGACATACATGGGCCTTAAATAGGCGTTTCTTGCTCACTGCTCACTACTCTTCGAAGGCACGGCTGTGGTGTGCTGAAGCTCGACAGGCCTATTAAGGAAATCGCGCCACTCTGTCAAGGAAGAACGACCTGTGAGACCAAAAAAGCTCGAAGCAACCATCCCTTTTGCATGCCTCATCTGCCCTGGCATGGAAGAGCTCAGCAAAACTCTTAGACCTAGCAGCCATCCCGAAACCGTGTAATCAAACCCTTCACACGAAACAACCTAAACGTACACCCTAAACCCTGAATCCTAAAGTACTGCCAACATGCCTCGGACTCATCCACCCACGGAATCTCGACGCCCTGGACGTGGGAGTAACGGGGGGGCGAGGCGGGCGAGGTAGCAGCGTGGAGGTTGCAAGATTGTGGGGTTGTGGGTTGTAGGGTTTTGGGTGTTGGGATCAGGGGTTCTAGGGTTGCTGCGTACAGACTATACACTCCCAGAACAGGGGACCCCGTTCATACACCCCAAGATAGTAATCCACATTACAGGAACCCCTTAAGAGGGGCCGCTATTTTTTCGGAAGCTTTCAAAGTGTCCATGGTTTAGGGGCTAACCTCCCACAATCCTGCGTCACAGTGAGATGACATCCTAAGCTTACCAGCCTCCTTGCGAGCCCAGACAGCAGAAAGGATCCGAACCATAAGAACCTCTAACCACCCTAAACTTACCTGGACTCTTTTCCTACAGTTTAGTAGCAACTACCCTGAATTAGTCGGTATGCCCCATACACCTATAGGTAAAGAGGGTCCCGGATAAACTCTAAACCCCAAGCCGCACAGTTATAAACCCTAAACCCAAACTCTTGTACCCTGACTTCACGGTTATTCAGTTCTACGCAGCTTGTCTCCAAGGAGCTTTTGCGGGACAGTCCGCAAGACCGCATGCACAAAAAGCACGATTCACGGCTTCACAAGATGTCACTTTTCTTGGGGGCTGAAACTGCTGATCCACTCGACTGCTAGAGTTTGCTAAGACCTGGACCATCATCGAACATTAGGAGATAAAGTTTCGTGCACGGACCGCAATGAGGTTTGGAGAGGGTTGCTTGGAATTTTGCTTTTGCTCGCAGTGTGTGACTGCACTAGGGCTCTGGGGATCTACCGAGTAATTAAATACTCAATACAATAATGTTCAAAACCCTGTGGCCGTTTTCGTCTACTATAGGGGCCGGATAATCAGAATATGGGCGATTATTAGTATATTTATAGAAGCACCATAAGGAATATCATTACCCACATATTAATCGGCTGTGGGGTATGGTCCTGAACCCGAGACCTGGCAAAGCCTCGAAACCTTTCGCCTATACTCCGCTTAGAACCTTAATAAAAACAATATTTAGGGTTTAGGGTTTCGGGTTTAGGGGGCTATAGTCGCCTCGTCACTGGCATTGGACACGATCTCCATGTCCTCGCACTGCAGCAGCGACCGCGCCCCATCCTTCCAACGAGGGAGGGGCGCACAAAAGGAAGTTGCTGCTTTCCTTTTTTTTTTTTTTTTTTTTGGGGGGGGGGGGGTCAGGTTTACAAGGATGGCCGTGAAAACCCCTCTGAGGAAAATGTTAAGTATGATCTTCTTCAACCCGACTAGGGAAAACATAAATTCCCTAGGGCTGCTAGTTTACAGTTTGGGTTTGAAGGGGTAGAGTAGAGCCACACCTAAACCCTGCTTCCGCTGTTGGGGGGGGGGGGGTGCCTTGGACGCTTAACGTCTATTCTGCGCGTGCTCTTTGTTTTCTTGGATTTTTCCCCGAAAACCAATTCTGAAATTGGGTTCTCGTTTGGCGCTTCAATGCGGAAGGCGTTCTATCGGATCGCTCCTTGGAGGGTCGGACGGAAAGGGGGTTCGGAACATTTTGCTGGAGATGTGGGGAGGCGTGGACCATGCAATTCGGTTGATGGGCAGGGGATATGGGGACACGTGGATGCCGCGCGCCCTCCGCGCCTTTCCGCCCTCTGCACGCTCCGCACCCTCCGTGCCCTTCGCGCCCTCCGCGCGCTCCCGCGCCCTCCGCGCGCCCTCCGCGCGCTCCTCCGCGCCCTCCCGCGCGCTCCGCCCTCCGCGCCCCTCCCCGCGCCTCGCATCTCCGCGCCCTCCCGAGCCCTCCGCGCCCTCCGCGCCCTCCGCGCCCTCCGCGCGCGCGCCTCCGCGCCCTCCGCGCCCTCCGCGCCCTCCGCGCCCTCCGCGCCCTCCGCGCCCTCCGCGCCCTCCGCGCCCTCCGCGCCCTCCGCGCCCTCCGCCTAGGACACAGTGCGCTGACAGGGTGCTTGCGTCTATTCTGCGGGTGCGTTGCGTCTATTCTGCGGGCGTTTCCTTTGTAAAGTATTTGTTTACAAGGCACGCACGTGCAGCATAGCCTTTAAGTGTCCATCTTACGGGGGGGGGGGGGGCGGGGAGGGGGGCAGAGACTGGTGCGGTCTGTGAAAGTTCCTCTTCAAAAAAGGCTTGAACATTTCAGGGTTCTTGCGCGGGGGGGGTTAGGGGTTGGGGGGAACCTAGGACTTTCTCTCAAGTGCCTAAACCCTAACCCTAAACCCTAAACCTAAACCGAAACCACCAAAGGTTGAAAACATCGGCCTTCAGATCCTCTAAGCCACCGTCCGCCTCGTCGGAGGACATCTCCTAGCGCGGAGGCTCCCGCGACGTCCCCTGCCTTACTGTACACCTCTTAGAACCTTAGTGAAAAATAATATGTTTAATATCCTCTTGGGGGTTATATAAACAAAAAATAAAATAGTTCCCAAAGGGGATATAGTTTAATTCTGAACTGTGATTACGACTCATCGTGCCAGCAACGTGCTGTTATAATGGTTCTTAACATCCTTGGTGTGTCCCATTACTACTCATACTCGTCGCTTCGTGGATGTCGTGATGTTCGCCCTATAGGGTCCTCGACTCTCGCACTTGTGCACAGTTCCAGGCCAAGCGAGTCGATGGGCAGCAACCCACTATCTAAGAGCAACAGTTTTGGATGATTTCCCCTTATGCTAACAGCCCTTGATAGGGATTATCATATAAGGGGATACTAAAATCCCTATGAGGCTGTTAGTAAAAGGGGGAACATCCCAAGCAACAGTTGATGGCCAGAAATTTCGTCATGACGCTCACCTTGTTCACCCTATTGCAGAGACTTCAACTACCTCAGCAACAGGACCTATAATCGGCTTCGCACCAGAAACCGCACCAACAGTCCTCCAGCTGCTTTACTCTACCTGGGACCCTCTTTGCCTACAGTTTTATGGGCTATGCCTGCGAATCAAGGCGTAGGTGCTCCACTTCCTCCCCGACCCACCCGTGGGATTTAAGCAAGCTAGTGGACTACAGGCCCTCTTGTCTTCTGGAGTTGATTCCGAACTTGAGTCCTGAAGTGGCTTTCTGAGTTTTCCAGACCAAAGATGGCAGGTTTTTCTAGCAAGACCCACCTGGGGGCCCTCTTTACCTGCAGTTTTATGGGTTCTACTGCAATAAGGGTAGCATACTAATTATACGGGTAGCGACTACTGAACTGTAGGTACATAGACTCCCAGGAAGAAGCCCTAAACTCCACCCCCGACTACCCTGGAAGCTGTCCTCATCCTCAGACATCAGGCCCAACGCAACGAGCTGCGACTTCATCGGCAGCCGTTCTAAAGCCTCCGAGTTAGCACATCTTTGGGTCTTGGCAACGCTTAGCGGATCCCTTGCGTCAAGCAAGCAACGCACCAAAGCGCTGTGCAGAGTTTAGGGTTTTGTTTGCCGCCCGTTTGGGGTCTAGGGTTTAGGGCCGTTCAGGGCTAAGATGTACCTTTTGGGATGCTCTCTCCCTTATACTAACAGTCCAAAACAAAGAAACAACCAAGCCCCAGTCAAATCCTACAGCCTCTTTGCATCTCCAAATCCTGCAGCTTCACCCCTACACCCTACACCCCACACCCGAAGCCCTAAACCCTAAACCCTGCACCCCAAACCCCTGACACCCGAAACCCTTTTGCAAACCAGGCCTCTGTCCATCGCCGGGCACTTACACCGAAGCCCTGAACCCCGAAACCTTAGGCCCAAACCCGGAACCCCAATTCAACCCCCAAGCCTCACAGTAACCCAAACCCTCAACTCCAAACCCCTCCCCCTAAAACCTGAACCCCCCCCCTCCCCCCCGCCCCCCCCCCGCCCCCCCCCCCCCCGCCCCCCGCCCCCCCCCCCCGCCCCCCTCCCCCCCCCCCCCCCCCCCCCCCCCCCCGCCCCCGCCCCCCCGCCCCACAAAAAAAAAAAAAAAATCCCAAAACTCAGCCTCCGGGGCCAGTTTGGGCAGCCCCTTGGGCGCTTTGGCAGCAGGTTTGGGGATTTGTGCCTCTGCCGTCGCGTGCGCTGAAGAACTTGGGGTTTAGGGTTTAGGGTTGAACCCCGGGTGCACACCTGCATAAAAGCTAGGGTGTAGGGCTTACCTGGAACCCTCTTTACCTAAAGTTTTATGGGGTATGCCTACTAACAAAGATTAACTCAGGTAGCTACTACTCAACTGTAGGTAGCAAGCGTCCCAGGTAGGGTTGAGGGTGGTGATCGGGGTCTGGTTGTTGGCACCTATGGTTGGGTCTGATGATCCCAAGGCCCTGATTCAGGAATGAACTTCGACAGCCCTATGCCGGACCGCTCAATTGTGCGGCTTGGGGTTTAGGGATTGGGGACTTAGGTTTTAGGGTTTAGGGTTGGCAGGGTTTAGGGGTGTAGGGTTAGGGTTTAGGACATTAGACACGCAACCTGAATCTGGCAACCCCTATACATACAACCCCGAAGCATAGAACTGCATCTCGAACTGTCAAGTACCCTTGAACTGCACCGTCCTCCTCAGAACCTGCCATCCCATGAGTAGCCGCGACTTTTTGTCTGTCCCAAACGTAGTCCTCACATGTTGCAAGCACCAGCCCCGGGCTTGTAACTGCCCCTCATGTCCCGAAGTGGGGGTTCAACTTTAGGGGAAAGGGGTACACTGGCATGCTTAGTTCTCTACATGCGCCCCTATAAACCCTAGACCCCAAAAAACCCAAACAGGGACCCGCATTTAGAGAACTGCCCAGATGGCCGCCTCGTCTGGGACAGGATCCGCTTGGGGCTGTCCAGTGTCTGCTGGAAGCACTGCCTGAGGGTTGGTCTGCATCGAATTTAGGGCTTTCGGGAGCTAAAGTCCGTTGTGAGTCTTGGTAGCCTGAAAACCATATTCTAAGAAGGATCCCCCCTTTTTGGGGGTTGGTTACTGTACAAGGGAACCTTGAACCAATCAAAAGAGCGCAAAAGGGCACCACTGGGCTTCCCAAGGGTTTAGGGTTTATAGGGTTTAGGGTTTAGGGTTTAATTAGGGTTTAGGGTTTAGGGTTTATAGGGTTTAGGGTATAGGGTATAGGGTTTCGGGATCTTTGGGTGTAGGGCTTAGGGTTTAGGACTTCGTCCTCGCCACGAAGCTGGCAAGGACTCAGGCGGTCTGGTTCTTCTTGATGTCCGTTGCCCCGGTTCTCCGACAGCCACGTGAACCCCAAACCCTAAACCCTGCGTAAGGGTTTAGGGCTTACAGGGCTTGCAGGGTCTGTTGGGCTCGCATGTGATGGTGCCAAACCCGAGCCCTCCCTGTTCTACTTGAGCCTTGAGCCCGACATCCTGGCGGGCGGTTAAAGTCCCTAAACCCTAAACCCTAAACCCTAAACCCTAAACCCTAAACCCTAAACCCTAAACCCTAAACCCTAAACCCTAAAAGGACGGCTTCGGATGTAAGATGTAGGGGATGTGCCTCCGGCGCCTCTTGGTTGGCACCACCAGGCTCGGGCCGCGAGGGTGTTTGCAGCGCAGGGGCCTGCCATGAGTTTAGGGTTTAGGGTTTAGGGTTTAGGGTTTAGGGCGTATAGAGGGCCCCTTTTTTGGTGAACCCGGGCTCTCTGAGGTAACCCTAAACCCTAAACCCTAAACCCTAAACCCTAAGTCCTAAGCCGGACGCCCTCAGCCCTAAGCCCTTAGCCCTAGAACGACCTCGGGCCAGAATTCCAGGGCTTCGGGCTTGGGGGTTGCATCCGAAGAGCCAGGCTCATTTTTCTCCACTCGCCTAGCTGACCTTTCGGTCACTCCTCAGGGAACTATCTGGCAATGGCGTTTCCGGAAAAGAACACTACTCTTGTGCTGCTCAAGTTCGTGGCTGAGCTTCAGGGCAGTCCAAAGAGCCAGGGTTCAGGGTGCAGGGTTTAGGGCTGTGTAGGGTGCGGAGCCTTGAGGGCCCGAAACCCTCGGAACCCTCTGAAGCCTGATCCTTATACACCCTAAACCCTATAGACCCTAAACCCAAAAACCCTAAGAAGCCTGATCCATACACCCTAAACCATATAGACCCTAAACCCCAAAACCCTCAACCCTAAACCGATGGTGACGAACTAGGCTTGCAGCGCACCAGGTGCCATATGAACCATGGCCCCGCCTTCCTTTCGGGGTCTTCGACTCTCACAACTAGCAAGGCTCCAGATGTCCAACACAAGATACAGTTACTTTAAAGGATTATGTAAGCATCTCAAGAAAACCCTGATACAGTTACTTTTGGGGGTTTAGGGTTCGGTTCGGAGATTTCGGTTGCTGTTCGAGGCTTGAGCCTGTTCTGTGAGCGATGTGGGCGTCTGGTGGACTGACCCCTCGCGCCAGTGTCGAGCAGACGTGGCGCGATCTGAAAACCTAAGTCCTGCAAACCCTCAACCTCAAAAAATCCTGGGTATACTGGTACATGAGCCTTTTAGGGCCCCATGTTCCGGTATAGTATACACTTGGGCCTCAAAGGACCTCCCAGATAGCAACTTCAGGGCCAAGTACCTAGGATACAGGTGCACGAAACGTTTCGGGGAGTCGAAACAACAGTGGCTTGTCTGGAATAACCGAAATGGTGGTTTCCGAGATTGGGTTTAGGGTTTAGGGTTTAGGGTTTAGGGTTTAGGGTCTTTCTAAGGGAATTCTAGTATTTGGGGTCTCTGTTATACGGATCCCCTAGTGTCGTACACCCCCCCAAACTCGCACCTTGCGTGCATCGGCGGCCTCCCGCACGCGCGCGGGCCGAGGGCAAGGCTCCACCTCGTCCCGGTTTCTCCAACAGCAGTCTAGAAACGTGTAAAAAACATATGTATATATATATATATAGATAGATATATAGATATATAGATATATAATATATGTATATATATATAATATGTATATATATGTATATATATATGTCCTTCGGGCTCTGAAAGTGCAGCAAGGAGCTATAGCATGTACCTAAACCCCCAAAGTATGCAACACAACGGCACTCTTCATACTTGGAGGGGTCTCGGTAGTCTCTGGGCCCCAAGGAACTTGTTTTGAGGGTGATTTTGGCAAACTGACAGGCCATCTCACAGCCTGTGATGAAGGGCGTGATGGACGGGCTATAAGGCGCCTTTCAAACTCGAGCACGAAAGCTTACCCGCCAAAAATACCTTGAACCCTAAACCCTCTAAACCTTCTAAACCCTAAGCCCTGAACCCTACGAATCCGCCAACCCCTACAACACCCCCTACAACACCCCACCGCCCCAAAACTACTATTTCCTGTAGCCTCGGCAGCATCCTCATCGGACAGCACGCCCAGGTCAGCGAGCTGGGACTTCAACGTGTGCCGATCTGGGGCCTGCTCTCTTGAGCAGCTTTACGGGTTTATTCCCCCTGGTTCTTCGTAGGGAATGAGGGAAGTAAGTAGGGGCCTATGTACACCCTTTGAGGGACGATCCGGGGCCTGCTCTCTTGAGCAGCTTTGCGAGTTAGGGCTGATGGGTTGGGATGTTCCCCCTGTTACTAGCAGTGTCATTTATAGGGACCTTTTACTAGCAGTGTCTTTTAAAAAGGATTATAAACCAGCGGGGTACTGCAATCCCCATTCAGGACTGTTAGTATAAGGGAGGAACATCCCAAGCTTAGGGATGATAGGGTTCAGGGTGACCAAACGTGCAGTTTCCCTCTCTTCTTTTCGGGCAAGGAAAGGGGAGGCAAATCGTGGCTTTCAGATGCCGCCCTCAACAAGGAAGCCTGTGAAAAAACTTGTGGGGCTGGGATCCAGGGAGCTTTTGTGGCCTTTAGGGTTTAGGGTTTAGGGTTTAAGGTTTAGGCTCGAAAGACAAAGCAAACCTCCAAGAAGGGACCACCCAGCTGGGGGCCTCCATCGGCTGCGTCGCTGTCTCCTGCCGCCCCCATGCAACCTGCGGCTGCACTTGCTATACTCAGAAGGTCGATTTGAAGCACCATGAACCCTAAACCCTAAACCCTAAACCCTAAAAAAAGTGATCGCAAAACCATACCAAATTAGGGCGTTTGGGTACCTAATCTCAGAAAAGTACTATAAATGGAGCCTCTGGGTATGCTACGGATACGCGCGACTTTTTTTGGGGGTTCCTTGGCTGTGAACTCGCGAGGGCACCCTAAAGCCTACATGCGACCCCTCCTCCCCTCACCTTAAACAACATCCGGATGCATCCCGCTCTTTCGGCTATGCACTCTTCCATGCACATCACTTATAGGGACTCTGCCAAAAAGAGGGCACACACGTGTGGGGGTTCAGGAACCCGCAAGGTGCGGAAGAAAACTGCACCGCATGAGCTCCACAGGCCTCACTGGTAGGAAGCAGTGGCTCCAGGCTGCGTTGCTCAACCGCGTTGTTCTCGGCCTCGCGGAGATTTGCGTGCACTGGGCTTACCAGCCATGGGGCACCCGGGTGCAGGGATGCAAGCTGCCGTGGTTGGGGTGTTTAATGACCTAGGCCCGCCCCCAAGCTGCAAGTCTCTCCCTCGTGAAGGCCCTCTTTTTACGACCCAGACACCGCCTCGACGACAAAGAACTCTTCATTCTGCAGGCCTCCAAAGCATCAAACGCGTCCCACGCGTCTTCCACCGTGGCATTCGCAGCCGCCTGCGAACAGGGATTCTTCACTTTAAACAAATCGCAGTTGCGGAGCCAAGCAAGGGAAGCACGGAAAGCGGCTATAGGCTCTGGTCCCGTATTGCAACCCCAATAGAGGCCCGAACCCCTCCGCCCTGAATGCCCCTTCCGCTGCTGCCACCAGACTCTTGCCCAAGTGGCTGCAAATGCTCCCACGAGACCTCCCACATACCTCGAGCTCCCGTAGCCCCCCGCGAGCGCACAGCAACACAAAAAGAGCTGCTGGGTATTCAGGGTATCATGGGTCCCGCCCTCCCCAAGATTGACTCAAGTTGTACGGACTTTGCAGGAGATGGAAAAAGCCTCCGGCGCTGGATTTGCGCTGAGCGGCTCTTCTGCCTTGTCCTTGTCCGGGAGTTGGGAATTTCAGGTTTGGTACTGAGGGTTCACAGTTATGGCCAAAGCTACAAGTTGCTGTCCCTTATTGAAGCCTTATTGTGCTTTGGATTTGCAGCTGCTCCAGCTCCAGTTAAGTCCTTCAGTCCTTCCGTTGCTCTCCCTCGCGAACAATATATGACTTACAACTTCAGTCCGGCAGCTTATGTCATCTTATGTCTTTACTCCGTCGCTCACCGTGCTCTCGCTCGTGCACGACGGCGCTGTATATAGGACGCGGAGAAACGTGGTACAGATAAGCGCTTCGCACTTTGCAATACCTTGCAATGCTTAACATAATACGACCACGACAGACAACACTTCCTGCTGCAAGCCTCCAAGGCATCAAACGCGTCCCAGGCGTCTGCCACTGTGGCATTCGGAAACGCCTGCGCACAGGAATTCTTTAAACCCAATACCAACATATCGCAGTTGCGGAGACAAGGTATTGGGTTTAGGCGGTTTAGGCGTTTAGGGTTGTTAGCAAGCGGCTTTCAGGAACTAGTCGGGGATTTAAGATTGGCCTTCTCCTGCCTCCAATTCCTAGCCTCCCTGATAGAGGCGATTGGCGACCCAGGGAAGATGCCTTGGGCTTCTGGGTATTCAGGGTATCATGGGTCCCGCCTTCCCACAGATTAACTCAAGCTGGACAGTTATACGACCTTGCAGGAGATTGCCAGCCTCCGGCGCTGGATTCGCGCTGCGCTGCTCTGCTTCCTTCTCCTTGTCCTGGGCCTCCAGGCTCAAGGAAATAGGTGGAGAGTTTCAGGGTGTTTCAGTTTTTGTACTGAGGGTTCACAGTTTTCAACATATATTGGCGCTGAGGATTTTTGGCTGGCCCCAACCTGCAAGTTTCAGTCCCGCATTGTGCTTCGTGTTTGAAGGTGCACCAACTCTAGATAAGCCCTTCCCCCACGCTCCCTCGCGAACAGAATGTGAACTTACAATCTCAGTCCGGCCGCTAATGTCTGTACTCCGTCGCTCACCGTGCCCTTGCTCGCATGATGGCGCCGTAGGACATGGAGAAACGTGGCATAGACAAGTACTTCGTATGCTGATGCGACCCCGACACGGTATCGACGAGAGACAATACTCTTCATTCTGCAAGCCTCCAAGTCATCAAACGCGTCCCAGGCGTCTGCCACCGTGGCATTCGGAACCGCCTGCGCGCGGGAATTCTTTAAACCCAATACATGCAAATTATCGCATGTGAGCCAAGCAAGGGAAGCACGGAAAGCGCCTGTGTATCCGCAGATATTCTGCCCCTGTCAGAGACATTGTCTCGGTTTGAAACGCTTTAGTCCCGAAACCCCCGCCCTGAACGCTTCTCCCCTTGCCGCAACAGACCTGACCCAAGTGATTTAAACCGCGTGCCCGAGACCAGGTACATCGTGTTCCAATAGCCACCTCTTGCGAACTGAAACACAAAATGAGCTGCTGATAGGCTAGGCATTCGGGGTATCATGGTTCTCGTCCTCCCCAAGATCGACTCAAGTTCTACGGACTTTGCAGGAGATGGAAAGCCTCCGGCGCTGGATTCGCGCTGAGCGGCTCTGCTTCCTTCACCTTGTCCTGGGCCTCCGGGCTCAAGGAAGCAGGTTGGGAAGTTGGGAGTTTCAGGTTTGGCACTGAGGGTTCACAGTTCTCAACGCATCTCGGCGCTGAGGATAGCTAATTAGCGCCATGGCCCAAGCTACAAGTTGCTGTCCCTTATTGAAATCCCCTATTTGTGCTTTGGATTTGAAGGTGCCCCAGCTCTAGTTAGGTCCTTCCGTCGCTCTCCCGCGCGAACAATATATGACTTACAACTTCAGTCCGGCTGCTTATGTCTTTACTCCGTCGCTCACCGTGCCCTCGCTCGTGCACGACGGCGCTGTAGGACGTGGAGAAATGTGCTTCGCACTTTGCAATACCTTGCAATGCTTAACATAATACGACCACGACAGACAACTCTTCATGCTGCAAGCCTCCAAGGCATCAAACGCGTCCCAGGCGTCTGCCACCGTGGCATTCGGAACCGCCTGCGCACAGGAATTCTTTATGCAAAATATCGCATGTGCGGAACTAAGCAAGGGAAGCACAAAAAGCGCTTGTGTATCCTTTAGATATCCACATGAATTCTGCCCTCTGTCATAGACTCTGGTCTTGTTTTTACACCTTATACAGGCCCGAAACCCTGTCCTGAATGCCCCTTCCCCTGCCTCTCTTTGCTAAGTGATTTTAAAGTGAGTGCCCGATACCTCCCACATGCCGCACGTTCCCATAGCGCACTGTGCAAAAGGCTGGGTATTCAGGGTATCATGGGTCTCGTCCTCCCCAAGATCGACTCAAGTTGTACGGCTACGACTTTGCAGGAGATGCAAAGCCTCCGGCGCTGGCTTCGCGCTGAGCTGCCCTGCTTCCTTCTCCTTGTCCTGGGCCTCCAGGCTCAAAGTAGCAGGTTGGGAGTTACAGGTTTGGTACTGAAGGTTCCCAGTCCTCAAAGCATCTTGTCGCTTAGTGTTTCTAGCTGGCCCATGCTGCAAGTTTCAGTCCCTCATCGTGCTTTGGATTTGAAGTCTCGCAAACAAAATCTGAACTTCCAACTTGAGACCGGCCGTCTGTACTCCGTCGCTCACCGTGCCCTC
Organism: Symbiodinium natans; assembly: GCA_905221605.1. Classification (NCBI taxonomy): domain Eukaryota; class Dinophyceae; order Suessiales; family Symbiodiniaceae; genus Symbiodinium; species Symbiodinium natans. Next base: position 91,280 of record CAJNDS010000070.1, read on the forward strand.
GCTCGCATGACGGTGCTGTAGGACGTGGAGAGAAAGAGGTACAAATAAGCGCTTCGCACATTGCAGGGCTTGACAAAATTGGACCCACACACGGGCTCCACGACAGAAAACTCTTCATTTTTGCAAGCCTCCAAGGCATCAAACGCATCCCAGGCGTCTGCCAGCGTGGCATTCGGAACCGCCTGCGCACAGGATTTCGAACCCAATACATGCAAAATATCGCAGTTGTGGAGCCAAGGTATTGGGTTTAGGCGGTTTAGGTGTTTAGGGTTGTTAGCAACCGGCTTTGAGGAACTAACCGGGGAATTATGATCGGCCTGCCTCTGCCTCCAATTCCTAGCCTCCTTCATATTAGTTAATCGGCGACCCAGGCACGATGCCTTGAGCCTTAGCTGCTGGGTATTCAGGGTATCATCCCGCCCTCCCCAAGATTAACATAGATTCACTCAAGTTGTACGGTTACGACTTTTCTTTGCGGGAGATGGAAAGCCTCCGGCGCTGGTTTCGCGCTGAGCTGCTCTGCTGGCTTCTCCTTGTCCTGGGCCTCCAGGCTCTCCCTAAACCCTAAACCCTAAACCCTAAACCCTAAACCCTAGGTAGCAGGTTGGGCGTTTCAGGTTTGGTACTGAAGGTTCACAGCTTTCAAAACATCGTGGCGCTTAGGATTTCTAGCTGGCCCAAGCTGCAAGTCCGTCCCATAAGAACTGATTTTGCACCAGGGCTCTGAGGGTTTAGGGTTTAGGCCTGATTGAAGACTGTTGCACGTTTTGTGCCCAAGCTGCAATGAGCTCCGCAAGCCAATGCTACAGCAAAACCGCAAGAACTCAATACTTCTGGTACGAGTAGAATCCGAAAATTTCATCAGTGCGGCCGCAGGAGTTCCCACTGTGCATTCAAGACCTGAATTTCGGCTCATGCTGAAGGGGCACACACCGCGGCAAGAAGCGGAGGTGCTGGGTACGCTGAAATCACTGCAAAGCTTCGAACAACTAGGGTTTAGGGTTTAGGGTTCAGGGTTTAGGGTATTTCAGGCAACTTCTATAGGAGGAAACGAACTTGCTGGACCCCCAAAAAGCAAGACAACTCTTCCTTTCACAAGCCTCCAAAGCCCCAAATGCATCCCAGGCATCCGCCACAGTGGCGTGCGGAATCGCCTGGGCCAAAGCAATTTTCCCAGAGGGCCCATTCGAATTACTATTATGGAATTAGGCACCCCAAAACCCTATTTTGTATGGTTTTTGGGTACCTAATTCCATAATAGTAATGCAAATGGACCCTCTGGGTTTTGAAATCCAACATGCAAGAGATGGGTTTCCCAGTGCCAAGTTAGGCAAACACGGAAAACCCCTCCAAATTCTCAGGCATCCACATGATTCCCGTCATAGACTCTAAGACACTCACCGCCCAAGGGCTTAGGGCGAAAGTCCCAGGGTGGCCCCCAACAACCCTCACGGCTCGCAGAGCATCCAGCCTCCGGCGCTGGACTAGCGCTGGGCTGCTCCGTTGCCTTGTCCCCGGCCTCCAGGGTTAGGGATAAATGTGTGTTTAGGGTTTTAGGTTTTAGGGTTTAGGGTTTAGGGTTAAAGCATCCCTGGGTGAGTTCTCACCCAGAGAGTAAGCTAGGAATCAAACCGGGTTGCCCTTTCTGGTTTGAAGGGGCGTTCTAAGGGAACCCGCAACACAAAGGGAACAAAGGCCTGCTCTGGGTCCTAGTCTCTAAATTTTGGCCCCTTTTGGGGTTACTATTATAAGGCGTTAGAAGGCGTTATCGAGGGTACCCAAAAAGGAACAGAATCTTGAGAACTGACCATTTTTAAGCTTATACGGCTTGCTATTCAAGGTAACAGTCCCTTGTTGCATCTTGTTGCGCTTAGGATCAGAAGGTGCCCCTTAGAAGCTGTGAGTCTCTTTCTTGAACCTTACCCAGAGGGTCCATTTGTATTACTATTATGGAATTAGGTACCCAAAAACCATACTAAATAGGGCTTTGGGGCACCTAATTCCATAATAGTAATACAAATGGACCCTCTGGGTTACGAGCTTCCAACTTATCTGCAGTCCGGCCGCTAAGAATCTCTATTCCGTCACGACACCGGCACCCTCACTGGCGTAACGGCGCTGAAGAGCGCAGACAAAAACACATAAGTGCTTCGCCATGAAAACTTGGGTGCTTCACAAACCTGAACCCTAAGCCCCAAAAACCCTAAACCCTAAACCCCAAAATCCCTAAGTCTCATAGAGGAGCCCATCCTTAAGGCACTACCTCTCCACTGCGAGCCTCCAAAGCATCAAACGCATCCCAGGCATCTGCCACTGTGGCGTCCGGAACGGCCTGGCCATAGGAATGACTTTGCGAAACGCAAGAAACTTCATTTATCGTACCTTTTATGTACCCAAAAGCCCTTTTAGTATGGGTTCTGGGCACGTTAGTGCCAGTTAGGTTTGAGGGTTTAGGCCCTACACCCTAAACCCTGAACCTTAGACCCTACACCCTAAACCCTAGACCCTACACCCCAAACCCCAGGGTCGGGTTTAGGTTCCCCAATGGATACAACCGACGCATGGCTTGCACGACGTGAAAGCCTCCGGCACGGGATTCGCGCCGAGCCGCTCCGCTGCCTTGTCCTGGGCCTGCAGGGCGTCAACTAGGGTTTGGGGTTTAGGGTTTAGGGTTTAGACTGGTCTTGGAGGTTTTGCTGCTTAGGGGCTGCTTTCCCTCCTGCACAGCTGGGGCGAATCCACTTAGGGTTGATGACGAAACTACTTGACTGGCTATACTCACTCCCCTCTCCTCAAACCTGATCTTGCCATTCACTCACACTTGACACAACCCCAACTTCATTCTCGCGAGGTCAGTCTGTCTGTGCGTGGCCAAACATCCTCGTTTTCTCAGGGGTTAGGGTATAGGGTTTAACTTTAGGTGTTACTAAGTGAAGTGTACCTCTAAACCCTAAACCCTAAACCCTAAACCCTAAACCCTAAACCCTAAACCCTAAACCCTAAACCCTAAACCCTAAACCCTAAACCCAGCCTGAGGCCTGAGCTATGGGGCATCCAGGTCTTCCCTCTCAACTTCATTCTGGGATCCCTACTTGGAGGTTCATGGTACTCATTAACCAATGAAAACTCTACTTATAGCCTACTGATAAGCCCCTTAAGTGCCCTAATATAGTCGGGATAAACGTACAGTGATTATTGGGTTAAGTACCCTGAACCTCCAAGTAAACCCTAAACGCCTCAAGGTACCCTAAACCCCCTAACCCCCTAACCCCCTAACCCCTTAAACCCCTAAACCCCCACGCCCCTAAACCCCTAAACCCCCTAAACTCCTAAACCCCCAAACCCCTAAACCCCTAAACCCCTAAACCCCTAAACCCCTAAACCCCTAAACCCCCAAACCCCTAAACCCCTAAACCCCTAAACCCCCAAACCCCTAAACCCCAAACCCTACACCCTAAACCCTAAACCCTAAACAGGTGCGGGGGTGCCTCGAAGGCGTCGAAAGGGTCCCAGGCTTCGGCCTCCGCATCCTCGGGGTCCCCGGCCTCTTCAGACGTGGGGGGGGCTCTTTGAGGGCTTAGGGCTGGGGTTTAGGGTTTAGAGCTTATAGGGTTTAGGGTTTAGGGCTAGGGTTTAGGGGTTTAGGGGTTTAGGGGTTTAGGGCTTAGGGGGTTTGAGGGTGTGGGTTTTAGGGCTTAGGGGGTTCAGGGGTGGGGGGGGGGGGGGGTTTTAGGGTTTAGGGTTTAGGCGGGGTTTATTCGGGGGTTGCGGGGATAAGATAGGGTTAGAGGGCTCAGGGTTTTAGGGGGCCGGGGGGGGGGGGGGGGGGGGTCATTAGTGTTGTTTGAGCTTTTTTGGGGGGCTAGGGTTTATGGGGTATAGGCCACAGGGTTTATAGGGTTTTAAGTTCACAATGTAGGGTTACGTTCCAGTCATGATGTGGCAGCTATAGGGTTTGAGGGTTTAGGGCTTCTGGGGCTTGCTGGGGTTTAGGGTTTAGGGTTTAGAGTTTAGGGTTTAGGGTTAGGGTTTAGGGTTTAGGGTTAGGGTTTAGGGTTTAGGGTTTAGAGTTTAGGTTTTAGGGTTTAGGGTTTAGGGTTTAGGGGCTGTAGGGTTTAGGGTTTAGGGGCTTTAGGGGGTGTTGGGGTTTGAGGGTTGGGGGTTTGAGCGGGTTTTACATGCCATAGCCTCAAACCTCACAAGGCAAGCAACCATCACTCCCCTAACAATTTTGGAGGGCTCTAAACTATGGGGCCTTCAGGAAGATTCTGGTGTTGTATGCTCCTTGTAGTGTATCGGGTATCAAAAGCTTCCGGGACTCCGCACGACCGCCATTTTTCAATCTTTGTAAGCCCGAAACCCTTGACCACGAAGGGGCTAGGGTAGTAACATAGGGTTAAAAGAGGTTTGGGGGCTGGAAAGTTGGGGGCTTGGGTCCTAAACCCTAAACCCTAAACCCTAAAACACTAAACCCTAAACCCTAAAACACTAAACCCTAAACCGGATTTTCGCGCAGCATCTCAGGGAGAGCAACGGGTCTTGGCAGGGTGTTTTTGAGATTTTGGCAGGCTCAGGTGTTTACGTGCACTGAAGGTTGGGCCTACACGTTCCAGGGTGTGCTATTTCAAAAACAGAAAAAGATTTTTTAAAAAAGAAAAAACATGAGTTACTTAAAGCAATGTATGTATGAACGAACGCCTTCGCCGCAGTGCGTTGGTGTTGTCTTGCTTCCTTTCTGACATCGAGCTCATGAAGTAGAAGCTTCCCGAAGCTCAAAGCGTTCCCGGCCACACTATACCTTAAGTACTCTGTTGCGAATCCGTCCATGCAAGCCCGCCCTATATGACGCACTCTTAGCCCACTTGCCTATACAAGCTCGCACCACCTAGTAGGCAATAGGGGAATGAGTTGCCTGATATTACATTTCTTTGAGGCTACATGGGGATTCTCGATTGCCCCATTGAGAGTCAGTGCGTGATTCATGCCCACGCCTCGCGTCTCTCGGCTTTGCGTTCGGGGGGAGTCGAAACACAGACCTGCGCTGGAGCCAACAGACTTTTGGCTGCACCATCTGCTGAAGCTGGGAATATATATAAACATATATATATATATATGTATAAAATTTTCGGGGCAGATTGGTTTGATGTACTTTGGCAGTTATTGATGATGATTTGTTTCAGTAGTACCCCTCAAAAAGACCATATCTTACAGAAGTGACCATGTAATTTAAGGAAGTCCAATTCGACAGCGATGTATTTGACTAGCTGACGTCGTTTTGTTAATTATAGAGAGCTCAAATAGTAACGCATGCAAGTTCCTGAACCCTAAACCCAAAACCCTAAACCCTGAACCCTGAACCCTAAACCCTAAACCCTAAGCTGCACCTTTACAAAGGACAAGGGCAACTCCGCACCAGGCAGGCCTCAACCTTCTTGGTAGGTGGAGCCTTGCAAGGTCTTCGACAGAAACACTTCGCAGCTGGGGGGGGGGGGGGGGGCTCAGGTGTTCAGGGTTTAGGGTTTAGGACTTAGGGTTTAGGAGGATGTCTGCAGTTGTGGTGGCTTTGTTTGTTGTTTGTTGGGGGGGGGGGGGGTTCGGGGGGTTGAGTGTATTACTCAAAGCCCTACATTGACATGGTGGCCAAGTACTCCTTCCTTCGTGTTGTGGTACAGAAATTTTGGGTTTAAGGCTGGATTAGGGTTTAGGGTTTAGGGTTTAGGGTTTAGGGTTTAGGGTTTAGGGTTTAGGGTTTAGGGTTTAGGGCAGCGCGCTTCGCAACTTTCACGAAGACGTCTCAAGGACGCTGTCCCCCCAAACCGAAAAAAAAACCCAAACCCTCAAACCCCAGACCATCCGAAACCCTAAACCCTAAAACCCTAAAACCCTAAAACCTAAAACCCTAAACCCTAAACCCTAAAACCCTAAAACCCTAAAACCCTAAAACCCTAAAACCCTAAAACCCTAAAACCCGAAACCCCAAACCCGGAAGCTTCTTGCTCACAGGCATCTCCCAGGCCCTAATTTGGCTTTGGGCGCATGTGCCTGGAGTTGGGAGCCCGAACTTCATCTTGAAAATGTTATAATGCCTATAAAATGTAGGGTTTAGAGTTTAGGGTTTTAGGGACTATTTTTAGTCCCTAGATTATGCAAAAAAAGAGGAAAAAGTCACGCCACCAGCCCTGTCATTGCAGCGCCCCGCCTGCTGTTTGTTGTCTTGAGCAGCCATGTCCAGCCAAAGGTCCCATGCCTGCGAAGGCTCCGATCTCTGGTTGACCCTTGTCCCTGAAGGTTTAGGGTTTAGGGTTTAGGGTTTAGGGTGTTGGGGTTTAGGGGAAATCTGAACCCTGAGCGGTTTCGGGTTGAGGGTTTAGGGTTTATGTTGAGGGTGTTAGGGTGTTAGGGTTTAGGCCACCCCTCCTTCACCCCCTGAGGAGGGGAGGGCGAAAGTTGAGCTGTGGAAACGAAGAGCGAGAAGAAAGCGGCTGAACAGGGGCTGCACCACCGCGACCACTCCAATTGCTACTCCTACTTCCCTTTTTCTCAAGCGAAATGCTAAGAACTGTCCACCTGCAAACGTACAGTAGTTCGGATATTTGTTTCTAGTTGCCATCGTTCGACTGTACTGTATCATGTAAATGAGCCCAGAAACCTCCAGCAACCGACGTGGCGTGGGGTTCTGTAACAACAAACCGTCTCCTACCCTCTTCTGAAAGATCCTCCTGCGAAAAGAACCGCTTGTGTGGAAAGGCCCTAAACTCCATGTAAACCCCCTAAACCCTGTAAACCCTAAACCCTGTAAACCCTGTAAACCCTAAACCCTAAAGGTAAGGTAAGGTAAGGTGTGACCGCACAGCTGCACCCAGGAAGAGGGCTACAACAGCTGACTCTCGACACACAGCAAGGGGCGCGCCCACTTGTTGTCTACCGAAATGTGCAGGCAGCGTCATGGCGCAGATCTTTCACTGGCCACCGGGCGCTTGCACAAAGCTGCAGATCAGAAAAAGGCCAGTCGAAGGCACTCGCCCACGTAGTTCTGAGCTTCAAGCCACGTTTCTGGTGTGCCAAACAACGTGCGCAACAAGGCTATACTTAATGCCCTGCTCGGGCAGCCAGGAACCTTATTGCGGAAGGATGCAAAGGCTTCACACGTGCCTGCACACTGGCACAGTAGATGCCCAACGGAGGCCTCCGGTTCCCCACAAGCTGGGCACGTCAAGCGCAGCGGGAATTCTTTGAAACCGAAGAGCGGCAGAGGCCACCTCGCCGTAATGCGGACTAAACACCATGCTCGAAAATTGAACCACATGACATTGGGGGTTTCCAAATGAAAGATTTCCCAGTCCAAACTCAGGGTGTAAAAGCCCAAAGTTATCAGTGAGCACCCGAAGACTGGAATGTCATAAGACAGGCACTCAGCGAGATGTCTCCTGTCGTGTTCCAGCAGTATTGGTCTGACGACTTCTTGGCGATACTTGCGCAGGATCTGTTTGCGTAGGAAAGCGTCAGTTCTAGCTGCGCTGATCTCTTGACATGTGAAGATGCCACAGTCCGACAGCGTTGGCAGCGTTTGGTGCACCGAAGCTTCCTGAATGAGGGCAGGCACCTGGGTGAACCAAGACACACAGGGCGCGGTTTGCAGACATGCTGCAAGTCTCGCTGTGGGGTGATCTGCAGGAAGAAGAACAATTCTGGCACGCATCATCACCAGCTCGAGGAGCAAGCAAGTACCAAGTCTCATGTCCCAGCCACACTGGGCCACAACCAAATGATGTCGAAGTTCGCGCTGATATCTACATCCAAGGATCGCTTTGCCCCAGCGCCACTGCAGCTGATTTAGCTTGCCCAGTACGCCAGGTGCGAGAGCAATGAATGCTGCAACACACATGATCACTGGGTGTAACCTGATGATGACCTGGGAAACCAAGACCGGAACTGAAAAACCTCCAGTTTCAGCCATTTGAAACAGGTCAACGAACGTGGACCAAGCCCTTGCCAGGGTTGCACGCAACAAGGGTTCGAAGGTCAGTTCTTGATCGAACAAAACACCAAGGATGGTTTTTTGCGAAACAACTTCGCAGTCCAAGGAGCAAGGGTCGAGGGGCGGGCTACTCAGAAGCGCCATGGTACATGTCTTATTTTTGCCATAATGAAACTGCGACTTGGTGCGAGTCGCATACCGTGTGCAAGCTGAGGAAGCTGTCCTGTTGACAATACATCTCACTGCTCCGGGAGAGGAGCACGGAACTGTAGTATCATCCACGTACTGCAGCGACTCTACTTGGCAGGAGCCCAGGGCGTCAAGCAACGCACACCTGTCTGCGAAACCAGACAAGGAGGTTAGAGCCTCCTGTATTTCACGAGTTTGCTGGTGTGGCAGCAATGCATCGTCTTGTAACCGCTCTAAGACGGGCTTGAGGATCCCTTGCTGTGGCTTCGACGTGAAATCCAAGCTTGGGTCAGCCAAATCTATTGAAGATACAGCTCTCATGACTTTCTTAGGGAGCCAGGCACACACGCCATTTGGGAGAACACGACGAACCTCATCCCGCAACCCAGAAAGCAGGCAGTTGAAGACATGCACACTAAAGCGACGACCCTGAGCGATGCCGCAACCCAGAATGAAGACCTTTGAGAGTAATCCATGAAGATGGACACACTGCCTGTCTAAAGAAAAAACATCATCAATCAGTAACCAGTCTGTGCCGCAAACTCCGGCTTCTGAGCAAGCCAGTCTCATGTTGTTGAGCCTAGCCACGTCGAAAGCCCACCGCAAGTCTAAAATGGCCAGGTACAGCGGCAGGCCCTGATAATCTCGAACTTGGGCAAGTAACAGAATAGCAAGCAACAGTAGCTGAGTGCCAGAAACCCCCCCAACCTGGCATGGCCCTGCTAGCGTCTCCATCTTGAGTCGGTTACGGTTTAACCACAAACCGTGTACCACATGTGCCATGTCCGTGGTGAGGGAGATGGGGCGCAAGCACTGGATGCGACGGACTACCATGCTTCCTGATTTCCGTATGTGGGCAAATTGCCTCAACGACCACACAGTGGAAGTGAGCCCCACATGCCTGGAAAGATTGGCCAAGCTCAAAAGCAGTTGTCTGTGCGTTGAATTCCGTGCCTTGAGCAGCGCAAAACAACCATGGAGACACTTCTTGGAAGACTTGCATTTCTGCAAAACTTGCTCCAGTTCAGCCTCGGTGTAGAGATCATCTTGCGCAGCACTTGGAGTTGCTTGAGAAGCATCCGGGTTGTTGGAGTTGAAGCCGCCCAGACGCCGCACTTCCGCAACAGCAGTGTCAACTTGCCTTAGCAATTCACTATCTGCCGCGAAATTATTGTCAGCTCGCTCCATCATATCTTCCACAAGGGCCGACAACATGTCCTCTTCCGAGAGACTCTGCCCGGTGTCTTGGTCTAGCAAGCTGATGCGAAAACGACTTTCCTTATTAAAGAAGGAACTCAAAAACTTCTCAGAAGCACCACGATCTTGCTGTCGCAAGCGAGCGTAGGAATTCACGATGCGAAACTGTTCTCGCGCAGATGCTTCCTTGACCGCCGCCTTAAACTCCTCATGTGTTGCGTAGTCGGACGGGGAAAGTTTTTCACCCTCTGGACGACGGGCCCCGTGCACCTTTACTGCCCCAGCTATGTGACCTGCAATGACTACAAGGACATCTCTCGCCCAAGCCGCAGAGTCGAGGATGCCTCGGCGTAGCTTTTTGGAGGTCTTCCCTCCAAACTGTGCAGGTCTTAGGTCCACACACCTCAAGGTATCGGCAATGGCTTCCTCTAAAGACTGCAGGGGCAACGAGATCATGCTCAACGCTTCGTCCCAAACTTCCCCAGAAAGCCAAGAGATCCTACCAAGCGCGCCTGCGTAACAGCAGGAAACTTGCAAACTTACCGAGGTGGATACCAGCCTGTGGTCAGAACCCCCTAAGCGACCAGGATGCACAAAGGCCTGAACATCAAGATGAGCCGGAACCAGGACCAAGTCCAGGATACTGCCATTATCATGTGTTGCGACCGCAGGGCTGATGACACGTAAACCTGCATGACCAATCATTGCCTCAATCTGCATGTCATTGGCGCTTTGCCGACAGTGTAAACATCCGCACGTGTTGGGGTGATCAAACACGTAAGACAAGTGGGTGTTGGCATCGCCTAAAAGAACGAAATCATAGGCCACATATCGTTCCTTCAGCTGCGCGTACGACTCCAAGATATGTGACCATGTTTTAAGGTCTCCACCTTGGGCGCAATAGAAGCTACAACAAATGAGTCCCTGCTTCTGCGCAGGCTGTCGCGCTTGGATACAAATCCAACAAACCCTTTCACAACACAACTCCTCAAAAACCACCACGCTGTCGAAGAGGTCCGAATCAATGAAAAAGCCAGTGCAGTTCCAATCAACTGACCTAGTGCCAACCCATGTCATGGGGAACCTTTCAGGCAAAAGCGCACCTGGTGGCAATCTAGAGCCAGGCAGTGCAAGCACATGGAGCCTGTGTTCTTGCATTGCGGCCGAGATGGCCCACAGACGCCAACCCTGTAAATCCTAAACCCTATACCCTACGAACCCTAAACCCTATAAACCCTAAACCCTATAAACGCTATAAACCCTATAAACCCTATAAACCCTAGAAACCCTATAAACCCTATGAACCCTATAAACCCTATAAACCCTCTAAACCCTCTAAACCCTAAACCCTCTAAACCCTCTAAACCCTAAACCAAGGCGGCCTCCTCCAGCTGACTGTCGCTCTTGGCCGGGATGGTCTGCGTGCAGGGAATCGAGGTGTTTATGGCGTTTAGGTCTTAGGGTTTAGGAGTTAGGGTTGAGGGTTTGGGGTTTGGGGTTTAGGGTTTAGGATCTACTGGGTTTAGGGTTTAGGGAGATATTTGAGAGGGCTTTACAGCTGTGGTGTTGGGGTCCTTGTGTAGGGCTTAGGGCGTCTTTTTTGGCACCCGCATAGCTGGACGAACCACTCCGCAGGGTCACGGGTTAAAATTGGGGGTCGTCAGGGTGTAGGGCCTATTTTGCAAAAACCCCTAAACCCTAAATCCTAAACCCTAAACCCTAAGACCTTAACGCCACAGGGGCATCCCCAAGCGATTCCTCAGTCGGTTCTTTGCAACCATGCGGTTGCCTTTCGGGTTGCGAGGATGCTGGAATCGGATCTTAAATCCGGCAGGTTGAGGCTTTCTAGAGGCTCTAGCACCCTAAGCCGTAAACTCTGAGCCCTAAACCCTAGCCCTAAACCCTAAACCCTAAACCCTAAACCCTAAACCGTAAACCCTGAACCCTGAACCCTGAACCCTGAACCCTAAACCCTAAACCCCCAGGTCAGGGCTTAGGCTTATAGGGAGTGTCTACCCTCGGCCTGGTCTGTGCCCACACTCCAGTCTGCTGCCTCGATCGCCATGAGGCCTCATCTCGGTAAAAACCAGGGGCTGAGGGCTTAGAGTCAGGGTTTGGGGTTTTAGGGGTTTGGGCTTTACACATGGGGCTCGGTAGCCCGGTTTAGGGTTTAGGGCTACCATATTCTAATGAGGGTGCTCTTTGGGGGGGGGGGGGTTATAACCCATATACGCTATACTATCTATACCAAGCATAATAAGACAAGGGCAAGGGACCATACTACAGGGCCATGGTTCCAAGCTCAGATCTCGGGGGAGAGGTGGTTGGGACACTGAGGGTTTATAGGGTTTAAGGGGGTTTATAGGGTTTTCGTACCTACGGTCCGGCAGGAAAATGTGTTGATGAGAAAGGTCCGTGATAAATTGCTATGAGAACTGGGAGCCTTCCTCGTGAGGCTCTAGACTTGGCGCCTTATTCCTGAGCGCCACAAGCCTTAAACAAGCGTAACACCTACCATGAAAAGCCCCACACATTGTTTCGAAGCCCTACATCCTCGGCAAGACCCCCCCCCTAAACCCTATAAACCCTAAGCCCTGAACCCCCCCCACAAGGTCAGGCTAGGCTGCCGAGGGCTTTCTTCAGGTCCAAACGCCATTCCTGTGCCAAGCTGTAGCTGCGAAGTCAAACTTGGACTTTGGGGGTGGTGAATGGCGTCCAGCTTGCTTTGGGTTTACAGGGCTACAGGATTTTTAGGGTACAGGTCCTTTGGTGCTCCTCCTGTTTTGTCCTGCGTCCCCCTGTCATAGTATAGGGTTCTGAAGTCATGCGGGGTAGACATACCCCCCCCCCTTGAACCCCCCTCAAGAAACTTTTTCTGAATCATTGCATTCCACCGATTTGAGAACAAAATGAACCCTTGAAGCCCACCAACAAAAGACAAAACCGTCCCCTCCCTGGACCCTATAATCAATGCTATAAACCCTATCAACGCTATAAACTCCATAAGCCCAGATAAACCCTGTAAACCCTCAGGAACCCTCATAAACCCGAGAAACCCTACAGAAACCCTGCCGCGCATCCACCCTCAAAGAAACCCAAATGATGCCTATATTAAAACCCTAAACCCTTATATAACTCCAAAAGAAAGGGTTTATGAGTATGCGTGGCTGGACCCTGCACTCTAAGCCAAAACAAAGCCATCTCGACAGGGCTTGCGACCAGTAACGCTCAGAACGCTTCATGAAAGAGTGTACGTCTAATAAGTCCGGCATTCAGGAAGAAGCCCATAACCACATCGAGATCCTCATAATACTGCTTTTGAGATGCATACCTTCACTTGGGGGCCATTCAATTCGGCTTCCAAAAATACCCCTGGAAAAGATCAACCCGCCATGAAGCCTTGCCTTACCTTCGGAAGCCCAAAACTACTTCTGAGATTCTTTGCTCTGACCGCTTCTGGGGACCAAACGAACCCTAAAAAGGGTTTCTGGTTCACAACCCTAAACCCTAAACCCTAAACCCTAAACCCCAAACCCCAACCCCAAACCCCTAGTAGGGACCATGGTAGTATCGAGTCTCTGACCCCACCTTTAGGGTTCATGTGGCCTTCACGGCACCGCTCATCAGGAGACTGCGGAGTCGACCCTAAACCCTAAACCCTAAACCCTAAACCCTAAACCCCAAACCCTAAACCCTAAACCCCGAAGACTTACAGCCTCTCCGTCCGCCATCCTTCCCTCTTGGAGCTGCGACTCGTGGCACCACTCCTCGGGGGGCATAATGACCCTCCCCCTACTATTCACCCGCCCCTAGGGTTTAGGGTTTAGGGTTTAGGGTTTAGGGTTTAGGGTTTAGGGTTTAGGGATCCCTTAATATTAAATGCCCCCCCAATATGCTCGAATATGACTCTAAAGGGCCTTGGGCATATGACCCTATTTCATAGAGTTCATTTGGTCCCGAAGGTAGAGACAATGCTGCATTCATACCTCTGCGAAGCAGGCGCCTCATACGGAGGCGATCTGCGGGCCACAAAGGCATCAGACCCCTCTTGTGGCGGCGACTAGGCACAACTGCTCTGTGCCCCCCGCCGCCCCCCCAAAAAAGCACCGAAGGTTCCTGGGTAGCTGCGCTCACTTGCGCTCCCTTCGCCAAGACGTCATTCCGAAAGAACTTGCAAGCACCAAAAGCCCCCTCTACTGCTCAAGCTGCCATCCCCGCGCTTTCTTCAAGGGACTGTACCCCTAAGGCCCTAAGGTGGCACCCTCGTTGGTTTTTTTTTTTTGGGGGGGGGACCCTTTTTAATTAAATCTCCCGTCAGGTAGTATATAAGGGCCCGATTAGGGGTGTATTTAGGGCAACCTCAGAACGGTACGAGTCTTCATCCCTGGAGTGCGAAGTTTTGGGCACTGAACCTGCATAATCTAGGGGTCGGAATAGATTACTAATGGTATGTTCTTAGGGTCCCTTTATGATTATCCTAGAATAACCCCCCCCCCCCCCCAAATACCTTATTCTAATTATTAAGTTGCTACGGCCCCAATAGTGCATCACTGAACCATACATCTCCCGACCCGTGACTGCGGCACACTTGCATCCTCCACCGCGAACCCTCACTCAGACCCCCGGAGGATCCCAAAAGTATATGAAGTAGGGTATATATTTCTTGTACCCCCAAAAGGACACCAGGTATATACACTCACAAATATTAAAAAGGAACCTTATATACACTCACCAATAACAGTTATATAAACCCTGGTTTCATATAGATTCCCATGACTCAATCGTAGGATAGGGTACGATTTGGGGGCTCTACTTTTTGGATCTTGTGGCCAGGGGAGCTGCCCTTTCTCCTAAGCCATCCTAAGCGCATGTAACACCTGATGATTCTAAGCTTTCCAACAGACTGAGGGCGAGACGGGTGGGCTCCTCATGGCTACAGACAGCCTGGCCCACTGCTGGGGTTTAACCCCACGCAGGGGGCGGAGAGGCGGAGTGCGGGGGGTTGCAGGGTTTCTTGGTGTAAGTCCTTAGGCCCCTGACTCCTAGTTTAGCCCAGCGGCCCAAAAACCCATTATGGAAAATGGGCATGGTACTACCAAGGGGTAGGGTTTTCCGGAGAGGCGACGACGCAGAATCTCGGCCTGAAGGTACGGGAGATTCCCTATTAAACTTGGGATGTTCCCCCGAATACTACCCAGACCCCTGGGAGGATCCAAAAAGTAGAGCCCCCAAATAGTACCCTATACTACGATTGGGTCATGCTTAGGAACCCTTAAGGGGATCTACTTTTTGGATCTCCCAGAGGTCTGGTGTAACAGTCCTTCATAGGGATTTTTGTACCCCCCCCCCATTATAATCCCTATAAGGCCTGTTAGTATAAGGGGGAACATTGAACATCCCAAATTTCACCAGCCCTAAAACCAATCAACAACTAAACTGTCCTCGGCACAACTCCTGCAACACATCTTCGGAGAATACTAGACCCAAGAGTAACCTAGAATAAAAGGGTGCCCTTTTTGGCTGTAAGGGCCTTGTAAGGGAACCTAAACCCTCCAAAAAAGGGAATAAGGGCCTTACTCTGGGTCCTAGCAAATGCGTGACAGAGTTTTTTTGAGTAGTTTGTGCATGCATCCCCACCTCTAGCTTGTAGCACGAGTACCGTCCGACCGAAACCCTAAACCTTTAAACCCTAAACCCTAAACCCTATACCCTATACCTTTAGACCCTAATCCCCAGCAGCAGAAGCCCAAGATCGCACTCCGACGCCTTACAACCATTCCTGACTTCCCTAAACCCTAAACCCTAAACCCTCAACCCAGCATCGGGAGGAGATTTTCTGGCATCCTTTGGCTTGATTGGATGGCCGAGCTCTGGGGGCCTGGGCCGCCCGCTTCTGCACCGAATATGCTGATACCCTTGCAGTAGAGTCGTAGAGACCCAAGAAGGATGTGGGGGTGCCTGTCGGGTTTACAGGTTTACGAGAGAAATCATCGAGAAAGTCTCACTTAGACTTATGCCGAACTTCATGTAGCTTTACCCAGCGAAAGTTAGATCGACGGGGAGAAGTCGTGTAGAAACTGGCCGGCAAGCCTCAATGGCCATTGCGCAGGCGGAACTAGGGGATGTACAGTTGTCTCGTGGCTTGCACATGTATGGCTAGGGTGGTGGGTTGTTGCTGGATGTGTGCGTTCCAGGCACTACCTTGCACGCCCAAACCTACAACTAGGTCAGCTACAATGACCTAAACCCGTACTGGCTTACAGCTTGGGGGGGCACCGAAGGTCCGGGATTGACAGAATGGCTGTCTCCTGCCAGAAACCTTGAAGCAACAACTCAGGCGGGTGCTTGTTCTTGGCTCACGCGTTCTGGGCAGCCATGTCGGCTTCCCAACCCATTGGGCACTCCACACTCTTGAAGCTTAGAGTTCGAGAGCAACGTAGCGTCCAAGCTCCTGATTCCTTATTAACCTGCTACTCCAACTTCCTACAGACACTACGGGGGTGCTCTCTCCCTCTTCCTTTTTCCTCTCCCTCTCCTTCCTTCTCTCTCCCTCTCCCTCCCTCCCTCTCTCCCCCTCCCTCCCTCCCCGTCCCTCCCTCCCCCCCCCCCTCCCTCCCTCCCTCCCTCCCCCCCTCCTCCCTCGCTCCCTCCCTCCCTCCCTCCCTCTCCCTCTCTCTCTCTGTCTTAGTGGTTCTGTGGCTCCTATATTCATAGACACGGCTCCAAGACGTCATCACTACTGAAGCAGGTCTCCGTACATGTTGGGCACAAGCAACCGTCCCGATTTTGTCACCCCGCCCCGGTGATAGGAGGACCTGCAACTCAGGAGGCAGCGCATCTGACACAGCCACACCTGGGCAGTCTTCAGGGTTTAGGGTATAAGGTTAGGGGTTTAGGGGTCTGGGGTTTAGGGCTTTAGGGGTTTAAGGGTTTAGGGGTTTAGTATTTAGGGGTTTAGGGCTTTAGGGGTTTAGTATTTAGGGGTTGGGATGCCGGGGTGAAGGTTGAGAGAAGGTGGTTCATGCTCACATGTGTCACCGTAGCGGGGCCTCAGCTGTCAGACAGCTAGCAGCTAGCACAAGCAAGCGAGGCTCTTGGGGGATCTCGAATTCAGGGTTCCAGGCCATTTCGTCATTTAGCTGCCTGGAGAAAAACTCAGTGGGTTTGAGCCTTTCCTGCTTCGGGTCCCTAAACCCTAAACCCTAAACCCTAAACCCTAAACCCTAAACCCTAAACCCTTGTGGATGTTCGCTGCACGTCCTGGGGCCGCCGGCAGCGAAGCGCCCCCAGCGCCTCGGCCAGCGCCGAAGGCAGCGGGGCCGAGGCCCGGAAGAGATCAGCGCGGAGGCCTCGGGGCGGAATTTGCAAAAACCCTACGAACCCGAAAGCCCCCCCCCACCACCCCCCAAAAAAAAAAGACAAAAAGGAAAACAAAAATAGATATATATATATATATATATATAATTATGTATATACAAAAACCCATAGATATATATATATATACAGAAAACGTCACACTGCAGGCCCGAGTTTTATTTGCCCCGAAATATGTATGTATATCCTCAAAAACCTTGAAAAAGCCTTTAAAAAAAACCTTCCACCCGAAGAAAGCCTTGGAGGATCCCAGATGCCCAAGACGAGCCCTGACAACTGAGAGGGGTCCCTGGACTTTGGGTTTATAGGGCGTTTAGGGGTTAGGGTTTAGGAGTAGAGACCCAAAACAACGCCCCCCGGATGTCGATGTCGCTGTTTCAAGCTCGAAGGCTCTCTAGATTTAGGGTCTAGGGTGTAGGGTGTAGGCAGCTAGTTCCAACAGATTCTGGCAACCTCGGCAAGAGAAAGACGTGCACCTAAACCCTAAACCCTAAACCCTACAACCTAAACCCTAAACCCTAAACCACAAGTTGGACTGCCTGTCTGAACTGCCACTGCTTGTTTTCACGCCTACTCTACTACTTGCTTAAGAACCCCCTCAAAAAAACAAAAAGATTCTTTCTTTAAGGGCAATATGGGGATTACTGTTTGCTTTAGAGCCCCCCCCCACCCCCCAAAAAATGAAATATTCTGCCTTGGTAAGGGCAATACAGGGATTGTGGCTTGTTTTTTGTGTGGTGTTCTTAAGCAAATCGTAGTATTCTGTAAATGGGTCGTTGTCTAGATTAGGCTCCCTTATATGGGCCCTACATAAGTACGGCACCCTTCAAGTAAGGGCCCCAAGAAAGGGACCCTAGTCAGAGAACGACCCAAATAACAAACATAACTTCATATAACAATCGCAAGAGTGATGATGATCATCATCATCACATTCAAAATGATTGGACTGGTTTTGGCCTTGTGGCAGAGCCCGAAAAAGACCCTAACAATTGCTGCCAGTCGGTGATCGCCTGAAATCTCAATCCTGTAGCCAGATTGTCATTCTGAGTTGTGAGGTTCAATGACCTTAATGGTTTAAAATGTAGTAGCAGCTCCTAGCAAAGAGATTAACATAGAATCAAAAGAGTCCCACTGTTCAATAGTCAATTCTGGGTTACGATAACTTCTCGCATCGAAGAAAGAAGGGCACATGTAAACGAAACAATAGACTGTGGATCCTGTCGTGCGATGATTCTTGTAACGGTGACACTTCAAGAAAAGCGACACAGATGAAGCAGCACATGTATATAGGAACGCTAGTAGTCAAGACCTAGGCACTGAATAGTTCTGAGATCGCTCGTTGTCCTAGCTTCTCGTCTTGCAAGTCCTCGAAACCCGAGGCAAGGATCGATGATTAAATTCACGGCTTTTGACAAGCCCTCTATGTACGCCGTCTTATTTGAGACAGTCGCCCTGCGGAGGACCTCCCTCCCTCCCCCCCCCCCCCCCCCCCCAAAAAAAAAAAATATATATATATATATCATAAAGTGAGCAAAAGATGTGTTCATAATTCATATGCTAAATAATGGGGTCCCGAAACCCCGGCTCGTCGTGCCAAGGCGGGGCCAGGAGCCTGCTGTCTGAGGCCCCGTCCAATCAGCTCCACGTGCCAGCAATGCAAGAAAAGGCTTGAACACCTGGGAGGTTTAGGGTTTAGGGCTTAGGGTTTAGGATTTAGGTTTTGGGGTTTAGGGCTTAGGGTTTAGGGCTTAGGATTTAGGTTTTGGGGTTTAGGGCTTAGGGCTTAGGGTTTGCGGGGACCTGGGAGGAGATTCTTGTTGGGCTTGTGGGGACCCGGGAAGTGATATTAGAGTTTTTGTATATACATTGGGTGGCAGGGTCGAAGGTTAGGAGTGGACAAAGGGAGAAGATGTCAGGCCCCCATCCACGCCTCCCCCACCCCCCCCCAAGCTCACTGGTGGCTTCTCTCTGAATGAACCCGAAACCCTAACCACAAACCGCTCCAAAAGCCTCAAGAAGCGTTCTGAACGCCTACACAGAGGCAAGGCCCTATGGGCTATGAGGCCTTAAAATCCCCATAATGAACCCTATAAAGGGCCGTTTAGAATAGGGTATAATGGCCCATCCTGGTGGGAGGGGGGGGAAGTGCTCCGGGCCCGCATGAAAAAAACAAAGACACCGGGTCTGGGCGGGCAGGCTTTCGGGAGGGGAGGTGGGAGGCGGGGGACGGGAGGCTTTCGAAGCCCTTTTGACCCTAAACCCAAAACCCAAAACCCTAAACCCTAAATCCTAAACTCTAAGCCCTAAACCCTAAACCCTAAACCCTAAACCCTAGAACACTGAGGCCAAGCTGCCAGTGCCGAACAGCCAACGCTTGCTGCCATGCAGCGGATGAGCCCTGGCCCACTTTCTGGTAGGGTTGAGGGTCGAGGGTCTAGGGTGTAGGGCTTAGGGCTTAGGGTTTAGGGTTTAGGGCTTAGGGCTTGGGGTTTAGGGTTTCGGGTTTAGGGCTTAGGTTTTATAGGGTTTAATTTATAGGAATCTACCGCAAGTCATACCGCAGTCATACCGGGGTTTAAGGTTTAGGGTAAGGGTCCGAAATATGCTTCAGGGGCCAGAGTGCAGTGCTTCCCTTCATTGAGGCGCCTTGGGCCCTAAACCCTAAACCCTAAACCCTAAACCCTAAACCCTAAACCCTAAACCCTAAACCCTAAACCCTAAACCCTAAACCCTGCATCAGCCCCGCGTTCCGAGCCTCCTTGTCTGTGGCATAGCTCCGATCCCCCACAAGGGCAAGACCCAAGCCTCGCAACACTTCAGCACATCACTTAGCTTAGGGTTTAGGGTTTAGGGTTTAGGGTTTAGGGTTTAGGGTTTAGGGTTTAGGGTTTGGGGTTTGGGGTTTGGGGTTTGGGGTTTGGGGTTTGGGGTTTGGGGTTTGGGGTTTGGGGTTTGGGGTTTGGGGTGTGGGGTTTGGGGTTTGGGGTTGGGGGTTTGGGGTTTGGGGTTTGGGGTTTGGGGTTTGGGGTTTGGGGTTTGGGGTTTGGGGTTTGGGGTTTGGGGTTTGGGGTTTGGGGTTTGGGGTTTAGTTTTTTTTGGCCACCCGTCTAGCCAAGCTCCACGGGGCAACTGCAGATAGAATGCTTTGCACACTACACTTCAGAGCCTAAATTTCCGACATATTCAGAAAACCGATGCAGTCGGGTTTAGGGTTCAGGGTTTGGGGTTCAGGGAGCTCCTTGGAAGCCCTTCTGACTCAGTAAGCAGGGTTAGCAAGGTGGGTTATGGGGACTATCATAAGGCTTCAAGGGGATGCTACGCAGACTTGCAATGCAAAGCGCCAATAGAGCTTCCAAGTGCAATGTCCGAATTAACATGGGGGAATTACAAGTATAGGGGACCCCTGCTCTACAGCAGATCCCCAAATAGAATGATTCCCTCATAATAAGGACCCCAGTAAGGTACCCCAAATTTCGGAAACCCCCCATATCTTTGAGAGTCAACGAGGCAGACTGGGGCTCATGGCTGACGAACAACAACACAAAGCTACGCCTGCAAGCCATCTCATCGACATTAAGCCACCAACTCGGTTTCCCTAAACCCTAAACCCCAAACCCTACACCCCAAACCCTGAACCCTAAACCCCAAACCCCCCTAAGCCCTAAACCCCAATACACCCTAGAAAGGACTCCCACAAGGAGTCTCTCCACCTTTCTTTGCATACGAGCGGCTGGCGAGGTGCGCTCGGATTTGGTGGGTGCGACCGGTGATGGGCTTCGCAGACCTCCGCGCAGGCGAGGGCTCGGCATGTCGCAGGGCTTCGGAGGCCGTTTGGGTTTAGGGTTTAGGGTTTAGGGTTTCGGGTTTAGGGTTTAGGGTTTAGGGTTTCGGGTTTAGGGTTCAGGGGTTAGGGTTTAGGGTTTAGGGCTCCTTCCCTCTATGGAATCTAGGTCTAAGGGTTCTAGGTTCTCCAGGAACCTCTGCAGCATGCCGAAGTCCTGCTGTCTGGAGTCCTTGCATCCGTAGCTGTCGGCCTCCGTACAAGGCCTTCTTCATATGGAAACCCTAAACCCTGAACCCTAAACCCTAAACCCTAAACTCTGTGAACCCTGTGAACCCTGTGAACCCTATGAACCCTGTGAACCCGGAGCCCAAAGCCCTAAACCCCCCAGCGACCACAAGCTCTGCACATCCGAAGCGCGAACTCCCTGGAGCCCACACGCACATCCCAAATGGCATGAGTAGGTCCTTCGCCGTCGGGCTTGGGGGGTTTTATTCCTCTCCGTCGAGTAAGTTCTTTTTTTATTTTGGGGGGTGGGGTGGGGGGGGTGGGGGGGGGTGGGGGGGGGTGGGGGGGTGTGGGGTGGGGGGGGGGGGGGTGGGGGGGGCTGGGGGGGGGGGGTGGTGGGGTGTGGGGGGGGGGGGGGGTGGGGGGGTGGGGGGGGGGGGGGGTGGGGGGGGGTGGGGGGGTGGGGGGGGGGGGGTGGGGGGGGGGGGTGGGGGGTGGGGGGAAAGGGGGGGGGGTGGCGCCAAACCCTTTTCCTGAACCTAAACCCGTAAACTCAAGACGAGTGGCACCAGCGACACGATGCTGTCGGGCCTATCCACTTCGGTGAACTTGGCGATGACCTCGGCAGGACCCCCTAATTAGGTCCGAGTGCCCTCAATCCTCCCCCCCCCTCAGCCTGAACCCCCCCCCCAACCTTCAACCCGGAGCTGACTAAGTTCTGACCCTGAACCCTAAGCTCCTTACGAGGGGGTCGTGGGTCTTCCGGATGGTTTTAGGGTTTAGGGTCTAAAAGCAGCCATTTCGAGCTTAGGGTTTCGGCCGTTTGTGCTCTTTGCCCGCGGAGGGGCAGGGTTTAGGTTTAGGGTTTGGAGGTTTTCTCTTGTGACGTACAGTACAGTGTTCGAAGTTTCTGAGTGAAGTTCGGATTAAGCGGGGTGAGGAGTGGTCTGGCTTCAGCATTTGCGTCCGCGCTGGAGCTACAAGCCCTCAACCCAACCCTAAACCCTCAAGCCTAACGCTTAAACTCTGCTGGGAAAGAGGGGAAAACCTCAACCCCACAGCCTAGAGCCTGACTCTAAACCCTGAACCCAAAGCGAACCACAAGGGAGGAGGGTTTGGAGGGAATACCATGAGGGGTCGGAAATTCTTTAAACCCTAAACCCTATACATACCCATTCAACAACCCATAGGGTCTATACAGGGGTCTTTCAACGCCTATCATAGATGGCTGCTTTTAGACCCGAAACCCTAAACCCTAAACCCTAAACCCCAAACACTGGCGCATCTGGGCTCTTTGCCTGGAAAGGTGCCGGACGGCAGCCGGGTGAGACAATGGAGTCCGGTTAGGACCGGGGAGGGTTTAGGGTTTAGGGTTTAGGGTTTAGGGTTTAGGGTTTAGGGTTTAGGGTTTAGGGTTTAGGGGTTTAGGGTCTGGGGTTTAGGGTGTGGGCTTTTCTTCTGGCTAGATATGAGAACTGCAGAGAGAGAGAGAGAGAGAGAGAGAGAGAGTCGGACGATAATCTGCTGCTGCTACATTCGTCATTCAGTCGCTGTCAGATTCTGCGTCTCTTCTTAGCTTCTCCTGGACTTCGTGCTCCAACTTCATCTCCTGATACTCCATGAAGGTCAAGTGCTTCGGGGGCGCATTGGCCGTGAACTTCTGCGCGGTGCTCTGCAAGAGCGGATCCACGGCAGGGGCCGGCTGCCCTGTTTGGTTTGGCATTCCGGGGAGGCCTGTGCCCATGGCTCCCATGGGTCCTCCTCCCATGGCCCCTTGCATGCCCATCGCTCCGGCTCCCATGGCCCCCATCCCCATAGCCTTGGCAGCCCAGTAACCATATTCACATAAAGGGCACCCTTTTTTGGTTGGTTACTTTATAGGGAACCTTGAACCAAAAAAAGGGCAAAGGGTGCCACTGACCTGCCAAGTAGCTTGCTGGTGCTGGAGCATCTTCTCGGTGCCGACTAAGTAGCCTGGAGGCAGCGGCGGCATGCTGGGCATGTGCCCAGGAATTGGCGGAGGCTGCGAGGTCCCTCTGAAGGCACCTGTGGACGGCCCCATGTGGCCCATATGGCCCATGTGGCCCATGCCCATGTGGCCCATGCCCATGCCCATGCCCATGCCTGCAGGGCCCGTCTGCATCAGATGCCTCGGAGGCCCCAGAATCGGGCGCGCGCGATTGGAGCCTGGAGCCTTGGCCTTGGGCCTGGCACGCTGCGCCTTCCTCTTGCCATCCGCCTCCTTCTTGATTCTGGCCTGCATGACTTTCTGTTAAAAATCATATACACTTTAGAGTAATATTGTACCTAATTACTTAAAAAATTCTACTATCTGATATCAGATTATAGAAATATACATACATATATATATATATATATATGTATCAGGCTCAGGGTTGATCCTGGCCTGCATAAAGCTTGCGGCTCCTTTGACCAGCAAGCCCAACTGTTGAGCAGGGGCTTCCAACCTCGGAATCTCATCCGGCTCCTCATCTTGTACGTCGGCCGTGCTATCTTGGGCTTCCTCCTCTTCCTCCTGGGGAGCCATCGAGAGCAGCTCTGCCATCACGGCGCTCGTCGGCGCGAACAAAGTTCGGAAGTCCTCGTACGCAACTTGACCATCTCCTTCCCCTCCCAGCATGGAGAGCATTTCATCCAACTCGTTGTCAGTTGGCTCCTCTCCAATGACAGTCAAGAGGTATCGCAACTCGCTGACCCCCACGAAGCCATTCCCGTCAAAATCCATCTGCTGGAAAGCTTGCTTGACGTGAGACTCCCTGACTCCGGGAAGCCCAGCGATCTCGTTGTCCGGTACGGCTAGCGACAAGCGCGGAACCTCACCCGGCACCTATACTGAACTTGGAACCCTAGCAACAACTTTAGCTCTTGCTGTTTCTTAGGAATCAAAACACCCAAAATGTTCTTAGGACCCAAAAAATTCAAAAAAACACTCTCAAGTACCCCGAAGGAACGGCAACTTGAACCTTGCCTTTGCTAGTGGTGCGGCGCCGCATGTCGGAGTTCCTGGACTTGTTGCTCCCCCCAGGGCTCCCATCAGTGAGCTGCAGGTCCTTAGCTGCTGAGTTCATAAGGCCCCAAAGCCCCCCCCCCCCCCCCCCCCCCAAAAAAAAAAAAAAACAAACAAGAGAGGTGTGCGCCTTTCAGTGCTTCTGGGGATTCTTAGTATCCCAAAAAGTGCCCCCCCCCCCAAAAAAAAAAAAGAGGTGCCACTCATTCAGCTAGACCTTAGTTGTCCAGTACCTAGGGGCTTTAAAGGTTAACCTTTGGGATTATAAGGGGAATATATTAACCCAAAAAGGTTAAAGGTTATCCAACTCTACTACTAAGAGACTAAGGGTCGGGTGCCTTGCTGGTGGAGCGGTTGCTGCTGCGCTCATCGGGCTCGGGAGGCGCAGGTGGCAGCAAGGGCAGGTTCGCAGCATGCCCCTTGTTCCTTAGCTTGTCCAGTCTCCTTGGGGAGCTAAAGGGTTTAGGGTTTAGGGTTTAGGGTTTAGGGTTTAGGGTTTAGGGTTTAGTTGTCCAGTATCCTTGAAGAACTCAGGGCGAACCTTTGGGATTAGAAGGCGATTCTATTACCCCCCAAAAAGGTGAAAGCTTACCGACTCTACATCTGAGGTTCTGGGGAAATGCGACTCTCCGGGCAGCCGGATCCGTTGCCAGGGCCTTCAGATCTCTGGCAGTGGATGGGGACGCCTCGTCCGGATCCGTGCTGTATTTCGGAAGTGCGCCTGGAATGATCGGCATGAGTTCTGCCCGCAACCCTAGGCCATACGCACGCTCTTGAAACTGGGCGGCTGAGGACCTGGGCAGGATCCCTAAACCCTAAACCCTAAACCTAAACCCTAAACCCTAAACCTTAAACCCTAAACCAAAAGCACCTAAGATAGGGACATGCAACTTCCTTCACGAAGCTTCATCAGGCAATCGCGCACAAAAGCCCTAAACTCTAAACCCGAATTATCGGGTTTAGGGTTATAGGGTTTAGGGTTTGGGGTGGAAACCTACTTCTCATTGATTTCTCGCTTTTGGGCTCAGGGCCCGAGTGAATCTCCCGATTTTTCTGCCTAATCCAGCCTAAAGCAATGAGGACCCGCAGCCGTTCAATACCGACTGCTCCTTGATACATCGTTTAGTAGCTTTAAGGTTCCTGATGTGGATCTTAGGGCCCTAAACCGGAAAACAGCTACCTTGAACCTTGAACCCTGTTGTTCAAATTTGGGGGGGGGGTTTTGGGGCACTGAGCACAAGGCCCGACAAGCAGTCTTCGCAGCCAGCCCGTCCTCCATCTGTTTTTGCGCTGAAACGGTTTAATCGCTCACTCTCGGACAAGCCAGGCGAGCTTCAGCGGTTTAGGGTTTAGGGTTGAGGGTTTATAGGGTTTCAAGCAGACTAGCCATACTGCAGGGCAACAATATATATATATATATATATATATATATGTATATGTATATATGTATATATGTATATATGTATATATGAAGGGAATAAGGGTACTAGACATACTGGTGAGTGAAACTTCCGCCCGAAGCTCCAACTGGGACCTCCAGCGCTTCTGACGGGGGCCTAACCATCCTCGACTTACCCTAGAAGAATAAGAAATACGTATCAAACCCTAAACCCTAAACCCTAAACCCTAAACCCTATAGACCCTAAACCCTAAACCCTAAACTCTAAACCCTAAACTCAATATAGTAATAAACAAGAAGCAAGCCTAAGCTGAAGAATTCCACCCTAAACGGCCTCAACCGCGGCTCCTCGTCGACATGCGCGCGGCTCTGGCCTCTTTGGGCCACGACCCGCAAAGCGCGATTTATCTCGAAGGCCTTGGCTTCGTCTTCCCAAGTGCTGCTTGAACCCTTGCCCTGAGGCCACAAAGTAAACTAGCATGACGTGAAATGCTTGTTAATATCAATTTGGACTTGAATTTGACAAAAAGGCCCGACATTTCCATTTTGTTGAAACGGCTACAGGCCCTACGCCCCCCCCACCCGAAGCAGACTGTCAGGTTCATTGCACATGTGCGTTTTAAAGTTTTGTCGCCGATGCGACGAGGGTTCAAAAGTTTTAGCCTGCCCACGAGATGCCACGAGGGGACGCTTCACAAGGGTGCTTCACCCTCGCCCCTGCGTACTTGAGGGTCGATGTTTGGCCCGAAGTTGAGCGCCACGCCCTACGGCTGATGGGCGTCTGCTAAGGACACTTACTCCAACACACCCGTCATCACAAGAAGGAAGCGATGCCATTTTCCATGCAGCCCCCGGTGGGGGTTGACCACAACCCTAAACCCCGGTACTATAACTATCCAGAAGCAACACCCACGTAGGATCTAAGGTTGAGGGTTTGGGGAGAAAGAACCCACACCTACTTTTTGCAGATTGTGAGCCTGAAAGCCCTCATGGGATTCGGAGGTAACCTGCAAGATAAGTGTTGGGTTCTTAAGGTTGTTTTAAAACAAAAACAGGTTGGTTTAAAACAACCCGGTTTTTGTTTTAAAACCACTGTTTTTGTCTTAAAACAATTCTTCTCAACCACAGTGAAGACCGTATTCGACCGCCGCGGGGCGTGGTCAACTTCCCCCGCATCGCCGAAGCAAAGGCAGAGGTACTCCTTGCGCCGAGTCTACGAATTGCTCAAGAACCCCCCTCCCCCCCCCCCCCCCCCCAAAAAAAAAAAAAAACACACACATATATATATATATATATATTCTTCCTTATTAAGGGTAATATAGGGATTATTATATGTGTTTGCTTCTTTTGGGGTTCTTAAGCAGATAGTAGGAGTCTGGGGCTGGCACCACAAGGCGCCAAGGACACTCGCACCTAAGGGCTTTTGCGGCCAAAGGCCTTGCCATACCTGGTAGCCCAGTAACCATGTTATAATAAGGGCACCCTTTTTTGTTGATTACTGTATAAGGGAGCCCAGAGCAAACAAAAGGGTGAAGGGCACCACTGGGCTACCAAGCATATAGGGGATTGTGGGTTGTTTTGAGCCGAAGGGGTAGGATGTGGGGGCTTGTGGGTGTTGAAGGACTCTCAGCGCTGTGTTTCGCGATGTAAGCCCTAAAGCTTGGGATGCTCCCCCTTATGTTAGCAGTCCTTATCAAGGATGACAATAGGGGGTACCTGAAGGACTGCTAGCATACGGGGAACATCCCAACCTAAAGCGCCTAAAAACCCGAAACCCACCTGCAGGAGTCTCCTACGTCAGCAGAACCACAGGGACCTTTGTGAAGCCTAGGTCAAGAAGCTAGTGGCCAGTCCGAAATCACGGGCTAGTGTCCAGTCCGAAATCACGGGCCCTTGTCTGGTATCCTGAGTTACACAGAATATATATATATATATATATATATACATACATGCATACATGTATGTATATATATGTATATAATATGTGTATACATAAGTAATAGAGGACCCCACCACCCCATGAAAACAAATGTGCACAATTGACGATCAACAATGACAAGCGGAGATTGTTCTGAATTAGGGTCCAGTATTTATTGTTCGTCTTTTTCTCTGTTGTTTTTTTGTGTTGGGGGGGGGGGGAGGGTCCTTGTTGCAAGGCGCTCAACTTGCAAAGCGACCTCGAGCCAAATTTAGAAAAACCCCCCCCCCCCCCCCGAATGTCTATACCACCGCGTTTGCAAAGCCACTTAGCACTGTTCCTTATTGTGTTTAAGTACCCTTAAACATGTCGTAAAATGATGCCCCAAAACTCCAAAAGTGAAACTCCTGGCCATTCAAGTGGTCCTAGCTACTGGCCATGGGAGGTGATCCAGGGCTAAGGTTCAGGGTCTAGAGAGCGAGGAGCTATTTTCGGTAACTTCACCCTCCCCGTCCCCCGCCCCCCCCCCCCCCCCCCCCCTCCCCAAAACCCTAAACCAAACCCTGAACCCTAAACCCTAAAACTTAAACCCACCTTCCCCCCCCCCCCCAAAAAAAAAAAAAAAAAAAAAAAGTCTTCGGCTATGCAAGCCTAGCCATGCCAAGAAGGCCCAACACCCTTAGAAAGGACGAGTCTTCTTCCTGAGTAGAAGGCTTGGCAGCCCAAGAAGCATATTATACATCAGGGCACACTGATTTGGTGATTTGGGTTGTTTACTTTCTAAGGGAACCCTGAACCAAAAAAAAAAAAAAAAAGAAAAGGACAAGAGACCCTAAACCCTAAACCCCAAACCCGAAACCACTGGGCTACCAAGACTAAAGAGGTGTCTGAGCCCCCTTCAGGCTCGCCCAGCCCGTCCTTCGAGACAAGCCTTCCAGAAAATTGTGCAAGCAGCCTGGGCTGGATGAACAGGGTCACCCTAGACCCTAAACCGTAAACCCTAAACCCTAAGCCGGGCTGAGGCAACGGGTTTCAATGACGTTTTCTTTGTCTCCGTGCAGTTTTGTTCGTGGGCGATCCCTACTACTCACGCCAAGTGCAGGCAAATCTTACCAGGCAGGATTTAGGCCTGAAAGCTCGCAACAGCAGCGCCTGGCAGATGATTGGATTTAGGAAGCCACGCCCGGTGCCTCCAGTAGAGGACTTGAGCTAAGTTCACAGATCATAAGCTTGAGAACGCTCCGCACCTGCTTCTCACCTACATTGCTGACGCCCTTGCCTTCATACCTAAGCACTGCTCAAGAGCCTGGGCCTAGGAGCTGTGTGGCATGCTGAAAACTGGGGAGTCTTGACTTCTTGGAACCCGAAATGCACTAAACCCTAAACCCGAGCGCCCGGCCACCAAGCCTGCTCACTGTGCTCGTCCCCATCCGCCTCTAGAGCCCCGGGAGAAGGGTCGCAAGGTGCAAGGGTCTTAGGGTGCATGCAAGGGACGATGGAGTTTAGGGTTGATAGAGTTTAGGTTTAGGGTGGTTTATCTTAGGGGCGTAAGTTAGGGGACCACATGAAGAGCCCATATGCAACTACCACCCTTAGAGAGGGAGTTGTTTAGAAGCCAGGTGTAACTCTTATGTAATGATGTCATGGAAGGGTATCATTAGGGAAACAATAATCCAGTGCAGACCTGTCGATGGATTCATTCCCGTTTTTGCTGCTTTAACCCTAAACCCGAACCCCAAAACCTTTCTAATTAAACCCTAAACCCTAAAACCTAAACCCTAAACCCTAAACCCTAAACCCTAAACCCTAAACCGAAAAGTTGAGGGCCGTCATGCCATTCTGCCA
This sequence comes from Symbiodinium natans, assembly GCA_905221605.1. Taxonomy (NCBI): domain Eukaryota; class Dinophyceae; order Suessiales; family Symbiodiniaceae; genus Symbiodinium; species Symbiodinium natans. The sequence continues at coordinate 120,217 of CAJNDS010000070.1, forward strand.
CTCAAGAGTGAGATCTCGTGGTGTGAGGCAAAGGGTTTAGGGTTTAGGGTTTAGGGTTTAGTTTCTGGTCTGGTTCGTAAACTAGGTACCCACAAATTGGGGTCCCAAATCCAGAACAAAAACCAAAATCCCGAGGCTCCGCCAACACCGCTTGGCTGCCAAAAAACACGACAAGGTCGGTGGGTCAGGGTTTAGGGTTTAGGGTTTAGGGTTTAGGGTTTAGGGTTTAGGGTTTAGGGTTTAGGGTTTAGGGTTTAGGGTTTAGGGTTTAGGGTTTAGGGTTTAGGGTTTAGGGTTTAGGGTTTAGGGTTTAGGGTTTAGGGTTCCTTCCTATACGCGCGGGCCGGGCAAGCCAGAGGGTTCCCAAGGCGTGTTTCCACAATTGTGGGATGTGACCCGAGCGAGCCGGGGATCGTGATTATTGTAGTCGTAGTCAGCCTCACCCTCAATGACCAAGCATGAACCCTAAACCTCTAAACCCTAAGAAGTCCTAAGAACTAGGGAGGGGGGCGGGGAAACTGCAGGATGACGGCGTTCATGTCATGATATTATAAAGTTGAGAGCTTCTTGGACGGCAACCCCGCCCCCGACCCCCCCCCCCCCCCCCCAGACTAAACGCGGCGAGGCCACTGCCTACTACTACGCCCGAGGTTGGCAGGTCCAAGCGTGAAGCCTCATAGCACCAAGAAGTCCCAAACCTCTCTAGGGTTTAGGGTCTACACCACAGGGATATCCTTTTGGAGTAGGCTTCAGACTCCCAAACAAGGTGGGGGGGGGGGGGGGGGGGGCAAGCTTTTGGGTGCTCTGGATTGAGGGCTTAGGATTGGGATCAGCGGCCCGGCTTCTGTTGCATGGCTTGGGCACACTTCAAGGGGCAGATGAAGCAGTTCCTCAAACATCAAGCTGATGCCAAGGTGCCCAGAAGAGGCGGTTTTGAGATTACGGTTTAGGGTTTATGGGGCTGACATGGGCTGACGTTTTTGCTACCCGGCCTCCTGAACAAATGGTCAACAGCAAATACAGAATCAGCAGAAAGCAAAAAGGTACTGGAACATAGCAACATAGCAATATACCCACAAGAGGCAGCAGACAGAATGAGGCGCTCATTTGAAACAAAGTACGTAGAGCATCTTGCCAATCTCTGAAACAAGAAAACCCTACATTTCGAACGAAGGCTCTTGTCCTCATGAATGTCTTGCTTTTGCTGAGGCACGGTGCTGGTCTCGGGCAGCAAGAACCCCGAAACCCCTCAATCCTAAAGCAACCCTCAACCCTCAACCCCAAACCCTAAATCCTAAACCCCTCAATCCTAAAGCAACCCTCAACCCTCAACCCCAAACCCTAAACCCTAAATCCTAAACTCCTCAACCAACACACTGCAACCCCCTCAAGTCAGCTGTGCCACGCGCGTCAAGCAGCGGCCTCGCCGCGCCGCCAGGACGCCCAAGGCGTCGTCGGTCGAGAGTCCGGCCGGCTTCCTCGGGGTTACTTGGAGGTTCATGGTACTTATTAACCAATTATAACTGTACTTTAACTGTACTTACAACCCACTTATTATACCCCCTTAGTACCCTAATATGGTGATAAGTACAGTTATAAGTACAGTTACAATTGGTTTATAAGTACCATGAACCTCCAAGTACACTTCCCAGGGAAGAGACCTGAAACCGCCCTAGAGTTTAGGCGTTTTTAAACGGAGGCTTGAGGCGAGTCAGATCCAAGGCGCGGGCTTATGCCGCTGATGTACGAAAGGGTGCCGAAGATGTCTCTGTATACTATATAAACCCCACCCTGAACCCGTTGTGCACACCCTGAACCCCAAGCCCTTCTCACACCCTTGGCCTCATGTCGAAGTACGCTACAATCCTTTTTTGAGGCAACGGTACTGTACGCCTAAACCCTAAACCCTAAACCGCATTCTTGTAGTGTCTGCGTAAACCCTACCTTAACTCCTTTCAAGTATCATTCCCGGGGACCCTGAACCCTAACTAACCCTTTACCCTTTACCCTAAACCCTGAACCTTAACGCCATGTGCATCTGAAATTTAGGATCCGCACTTAGAGCGTTCAGGGCATGTTTCTTGGTGTCTAAAACCTGGCTGCCCCTTCAGGTCCTTCCTAGCCCTGGGTTGGTGTAAGGCTATTGTATTTCTCCTCAAACTTCGTAGTTTGTGTTTTTTTTTCAGCCCTCAGCCTCTGAACTCCTCCGACAAAATTGCCGGAATAGGATTACAGCAACTTTCAGGAGGACCGATCTCGCCAAGCATCCACGCGGCAACTAGCCCTTCCGCTTCTGCCAGGACTTGCACGGCTGATGCCTTGGCGGCTGGGTACCGGTTGCTGCCAGGAAGCCTGTATATATAGGTCTGTTACCACAACAAGGAGACCGTGTGTTTCTCAGGTGTCCAATTTTGTGGTAACCTCTTCTTCTCCCTATGTTGTTGCTGCCATGATGCTCGCATCACCGAATTGACTTTGTCATGTGACCTGTTCAATTGCTGCACATTGCTGCTACAGGGCTGCTCGGAGGTCTCGAAGCGACCCACGGCTCCGTGCGCACCCAAGGAACCAGGTCTCTGACAGGGAGCACATCGGCCCCAGAGTAGCTCTAAGGCCACTACCAAGTGAGGGTCGCAACGCGGGCCCGCCGCATCCACGCGGTGCTCTGGTACGGGGCCGAAGACGCCATCGCGGCGGCCACCGAACCTTGTCTTGAATTCTGGGGCGGGACATGGGGGTTTCCGAAGTTTGGGGGGTACCTTTTGCGGTCCTTGTTCTAAGGGAATCCTACTATTGGGGGGAACTGCAAACCCCCCAAATTGAGCTCAGGGCAGGGCAGGCTCTACCAGCCCTATGACTACCAGACTCCAAAGACAAGTACCTTTTCGCCACAAGCCCAAGGACCACATCAAAAACCAGGTATCAGCCGGAACTCACGCGTAGCTTCGTAAATGCCAAGGTCCTTGATACAAGCCTTGAGTCCACTTCGCGACTGTGGTATGGAACAACCGAAAAACGCGAGTGGCAGTCCCAGAACCCCCCAAAGCCCCAAGAGTACGCCCTATTGTCAGCCGGTATAGGTTCATGAGAATCCTATGTCCTACAAGGGGGTTTGGCAGTCATGACCTGCCAAACATGCAGGTTTGGTGCTCTTGAGGTTGGGCTTCGGGCATTGCCAGGAAGACCTCTTGAGCGTTTAGGGTTCAGGGTTTAAAGTGTGTAGGGCTGTGTAGGGTGTCTCACATGCGCAGGCCTTGTTTCGGACGTCTGCCAGGATTGGGCTTGGTGCTTCTGGTCTTCGCCCCAACGATGTGTGCCTTTTTTGCCACAAGGGTCTCGCGCACGCTGGAAGATTCGGATTTCGGTATGTTTCCAGAAGGTGCCAAGAGAGCCCGTACCCTTAGTTCAGGTATAGAGCCTACATCAACACAGGGATACCCACATCGTTTAAGGTATCGTCCTTAATTGAGGAATCCCTATTAAGGACTGCTAGTATAAGGGGGAACATCGCGAGGTTCAAGGCTTTTAGGGTTTGGGGTGGATACTTTTGGCAAAACCCTGGGCGCTCTCAACCGCAGCCTTGTGGCAGCTCCGTCCACGCGGCCTCGGGGCCGAAGTAGGCGGCCCGCCACGTGCGAAGTAGCTCCTGCCAAGGGCAATTTTGGGCTACTGGAGTGCGCAAGCCCTAAACCCTATACACCCTATGAAACCCTAGAGAAGCCACCTGGGCCCCCCAAGATGTGCAAACAAAAATAGCCCCAAAACTCATGAAACAGGGCCACTGTCTTACGTGCTTTGGGGGGGTTTAGGCAAGCCCTTAAACCAAGCAAACCCTATAAGCCCTATATAAGCCCTATATATATATATATATATATATATATATATGGTACCCCCCCCCCCAAAGATCTAGGTATTTTCATGGTTTTGGGATCTGTTTTAGGTTTAAGGGTTGGGGGTGGGGGGCTAGCTAAACATGTAAAACTCAATATGGACATGTGAATCTTGATATGTGCGAGTCTTCATATGTGCGTGGTCGTCTTTTCAAATTGTGAGCCCGATTGAAAACGATTGAAACGATTGAAATTCAATCGGAGACCGGATTGAAGATTGAAGATTGAAGATTCCCGGAAACCTTTTTTCTAGGAATCTTCAATCTTCAATCTTCAATCCTGCCCCCGATTGAATTTCAATCGTTTCAATCGTTTTTCAATCGGGCCCCCGATTGAAAAACGATTGAAACGATTGAAATTCAATCGGAGACCGGATTGAAGATTGAAGATTGAAGATTCCCGGAAACCCTTTTTCTGGGAATCTTCAATCTTCAATCTTCAATCCTGCCCCGATTGAATTTCAATCGTTTCAATCGTTTTTCAATCGGGCCCCCGATTGAATTTCAATCGTTTCAATCGTTTTTCAATCGGGTTCACGTCTTGTATAGTCTCAGAATCAGCTTTCGTGACGTCGCTCAAGATCACGTGTCTTTGCAGACATTCCACTCAAAATATACTTGACCATTTGTGTTTGTAATACTCGCAATGGCTCGCATCCCAGTGGCTGGCTCGGTCTTGTTCAAGGATGGCTCCGCCTACCTGAGGATCTCTCCGAAATCAGGGAACATGGCCACGTCCAACTTCCCAGACTCTGGCGCGGGCTCATCCTCTTCTACTCCAAATCCTCCATGGCCGATATCCACACAGCGCTCAGACCAGCAAATCCTCGAGGCCATCAACAGCGGCGCAGCAATAGTTCACCATACTCGGCTTCCGATGAGCCCCACGGACTTGCGCGTCATGCTGAATAATATTCAGACGGCGCTTGGCCTTACCGTCGGAGTGCAGGGTGGTTGGTCGCCGAGGGCCGACCAAAGGCTCCTAGACGTATTGCTGAAGCCGAAACGTAGCCAAAAACGCAAGGCCGCAGCGATCAATGCCATTGAAGACGCCTCTGCGAGCCCCAAGGCCATCCAGGACAAACCCACCGGCAACATGAACAGTGAGCATCCGGAAAATACCCCATCGGTCAATGCCATTGAAGACGCCCCTACGGATTCCGCGGCCATCCAGAGTGAACCCACCGGCACTACTCACATTGTGCGCTCGGAGGCTGCCGTAGATGATCTCGCTACTGCCGACAACACGCCTTCCGCCGAAGACAATGCCACGAGCCACAGCAATGATGGCAGCGACTCAGACTCTCCATCCAGCAGTTCCTCCAGGTCAAGCATTTCCCTTGCTCCTCCTGACGTCAACACAATGAAGTGGACCAGCGACTTCGCCGATGCCTACACATCTGCGATGGACTTGTTCATTATCTCCGGGGATAATAAGAAGAAGAAGAATGCAAGTGCGAAAGTCTTACACGCCATCGTGAAAGCCAAGGGCGTGTTTGACAGCAACTAAAGGGACTATATCCTACTCGGCCGGTGTCGCATCTTCCATATACTGACTGCGCTGTCACCGTCGGAGCGCTGTGAAAAACGTGCGAAGCGAATGCCCTGCACTGATTGTGCTCGCTCTGGCTAGGTGTCTTCAAGTTAACACGAAACAAATAGTCAGTCGCTGGCAGTTAAATAGTTATCTTATGCGTGCATTCTTATGGGTGGTGTAGCATATATGCCTCTATATGTAGACATATAGATGAGTTTAATATTATTTAATATTATATAAATACATAATATACACCACGTGTTACACACCGTAAATATATGCTATCACATGTATGCATATATATGTACATGCATAATTTACATATATGCACATGTGTATGTATTTCTATCTTATATGCTGACATCTCACCGTTAACCATATCAACGCACAGCCTTCATCCTCATCCTTTGCACTCGCATTAGCGCTCAAGCATACTTGCCGTCCTCTCTCCCTGTTGCCCACGAGCCATAGTCGTCGAGGTTCTCATTGTCATGTCCGCCCAACTCTTGGACGATGCCATCAGCGAAGTCAACTCGCAAAACTTCACTCTTCGGCCTCTTTGCAGTGCGAACTGCTCTCGCATCGACCCAGAGCAGCCTTTATCCATCAAGGACTTTCTTGACGGAGCATGTCGCCCGTTGAATGGCATCAAGAGTGTAGCGGTTGTCTTCGACGTTCACCTCGGCGTGCTTGAGTGTGGCAGCTCCCTCAGTCTTGGAGATCTAGTGGCTCAGAAGAAGTTCTCAGATCTGCCAGAAGAATTGCGATTCATGGGCCCGTTGCCAGCTGAGACCAATGTGGATATTGTTGTCTGCAACCTTGGGGATGGCCTGGTTGACGTCATGAAGGTTCTGTACTTCAAGCAATCAGTCTCCAGGCAAGTGGCTGAGGGCTTGTGCAAAGGTCGGAGCTTTGCGCCTCAGTTTCGGCAAGGACCCTGGGCTGTAAAGAAAGGCATTCAGTGGCTCATGAACCAGATCCCTGGCTTTCACGTCCGTTGGCACTCACTTGATCCACCCAGGCCGTCCTTGAAAAGGTCGCAGACACAAAGCTCTTGGAACCCAGAAAATGACGAGCTGTCTGCCGGCATTGCCTTCATCAACAAGCAAGCTCCAGTTTGTGACGCAGCCAATGAACAAACATTCTGGATCCTCTGCAACATCAAGGAAGACTCGGGGACCCCAATCGCTGGGTGGCCCGAAACCAAGGTCCGCTTCATGGCGCAGAACAAAAGTCGGGGATTGGGCGGCGCTCTTCCGAAGACGGAGTTCCCTCTCACAACATATAGCCTCCACGCCGCCATGTCCACCAACATTCTTCCTTACCTCTACCCACTTCTCATGACGACAGCCGTCATGTTCCTGGGCTGTGCTGGTGTCGGCAAGACACCAGCTTTGATCGCGATGGCCTTGGCAATGGGTCGCTTCCACATAAGGCGTCTTGGCCTGCAGGGGCTTCAACCTGGTTGGAGACGTGCGAAGTCATTTGACAACTTTCGGCATAGAGCCCCACAAATCCAGGAAGCCCTGTTCTTGGATGATCCGTCTCGAGGCAAGATTGATATGGCTGATTTGAAGAGCTTCGTCACGGTGGACGAGGACGGCACCGTCGATAGTCGTTACAACGACACTCGCCTCACCATGAACCAAATGCGAGCCCTTGCCTCCAACAACACGAGTACAGATCCGGCGTTGCAGACTCCGGACGCCACCCTCCTCCCTCCGAAGGACTTCATGAAGCTTGTGGAACCTCTCTTCCGGGGCGACGCTGAGAAGGACATTATGGCGGTATTGAAGCGTTCAACGACCTTCGTCTTCACAGAAACAGCTCTGTTCCTCCGCTTACCGAGTGAGAAGCCCGACGCCATAGTGCACCGCATTGTGGCCGACGACCTCCACTTGGACCTTCTCGCCCCTCGCGACAAACCATTCTATGGCAAGTACAAGAGCGGAGTGATCGCCCTTGGAGACTCCTTTGCTGACGATGTTCGTCGTGAACAAGAAATGATTGACTCCTCTGTGGCAGAGACCCAACACTTCCCCTCGAGGGACGACTATGTGAACCATGCCAACCATGCCATCCAGAAATGGTTAACGCCAGAGCCCAAAGTCAGAGTGATTCCTTCTTCGCCTGGGTCTTCCAATGAGGCTGACACATCTCGTTCCGCCTTTGGCCTCGCGCCCGTCTTCCCGGTCGTTGGAACTGGTCCCAAGCCAGGTCGCCTGAACAGCTCTTCCTCTTTCGTCTACAACGATGACAAGCGCCGCCGACTCCGATGCAAGACTTCCGTGGCGGAGGCAGGCGAAAACCAGACCAAGAGCCCAGACGAAGAAGACACTCTCGTTGCGAACGGGGGGGATTCGGAGTCTGCGAATAACCAGGAACAGAACATCCTCAGTTCTCCGGGCGAGGCTATGGACTTGGATCAGGGTAGCGATAGCGCCGAGGAGGAGGCGGCCCAGCATCTCCATGGGTGAGCTCTTGGATGCACAGGGCAGGGTCCAAGTGGCCTGTCATTTTGGTTCTCGGCCATGAACTCCGACAGTGCCAGAACTTTGGACTGAGTCCCTCTGCATTTTCGGTACAGGATATGTGCGGGATTGCCCCACAAAGACCTAGCTAGCTCCAGGTCCACCAGAGTCGTCTTCTGCGCGTTGTGCAGATAAAAGCTTGCTATGGGCTCCACTGCTTTGCTTTGCCCGTTGTTTCACGCCGCACACGCAATGCAATCATCCGTTGTTTCAGGCCACACACGCAATGCAATCATATCCACTTTGCTCACTATTGGCTCCGCCCTGAGATATGAGTTTTACTAGTCGAGTCCTTTTGCCATAGCATCTCTCCGCTTCAGCATCATGGGCAAGTACTTGTGCAAGAAGCCGGCCTATCACTTTCCCATCGCAAAGAAAGGAAAAACACGCATGCTCATGAAGGGGAACCTCACCAAGGCAGCATCCTCCAAGCGTGCGCAAGGCAAGGCTTGGAAACAAACGCCGTACAACCGCACAGGCAACAAGGCTCCTCGTGTAGATCGTCTGAAGTGGAAACGTACTTTCCAGTACTTGTCCTCCTTGAATGAGTACGATGCCATCCAGGTCCTGAAGGACGATGGCCTCATGCCAACATGGGAGGGTGCGGTTTGTCCGTTCTGCTCGCAAGGCAAAGTCGGACCTCTGACAAAGAGGTCTGGGGGACTACCTCGTTATCGGTGCAAGCGCTGGGGCTGTCAAAAGTTCATCACGCCTCAGCACCTACACCCACTCTTTACAGCGACCCGCGGACCTGAAGGACATTCCCTTGGCGTGCAGGCAGGGATGCTGCTCTTGCGCCTTGCCAATGTGCCTCTGAGCACTATCCACGTGGTGACCCAGATCAATCACAAGGCTATCGAACGGATGGAGCATAACCTCACACTTGTTCGCAAGAAGTTTGTGGAAGAGACCCAAAGGACCATGAGCTTCGGGGGTAAAGGGAACAAGTGGCAAGATGTCGAAGTTGACGAATCCGTCTTCGACAAAAAGCTCATTCCGATTGAGGAGGCTGATGATCCCACCAAGGTCATGGACTGGGAGCAATGGGTAGGCATGGTTCAGCGCGGCAAGCCCGAGTCGCTCGTCCTTTTGCGATTGACTCCCCCGTCTCTCGTCTGCACTATACGTACAGAATGTACCGGTACAAGGGAAAGTAGTTGCGTGTCTCACACAACACCTAGGCCCACGAAGAAAAGGTCGCCAGGTCCAGGCCCTATCCGCCGAGACGACTGGAAGAAGATATCCGATCGCTGGCTGAAGGGTAAGCACGTGATTCTCCATTCCGACAGCGCTCGAGCTTACAAACTCAAAATCCCAGGCGTTGTTCACGGATCTGTCGTGCACAAGAAGCGCCGTGTCCAAGTGGGCAAGAAATGGGTTTGGCAACAGCCAACCTACGTCAAGATCAAGAAAGTGACCTTGCCCGGCGGCCGCAAAGTCACCGTGAAGATCGGAACCCAGATCGTCGATCGCGGGTGGAGATTCGTCAAGGAGCGCCTCCGCGTGAACCAACGCGCCAAAACTGGTTCCTTGCGGATCATTGCTCAAATCCGTTCTGCCCAGTATGAGTACTGGAACAGGGGCAAGGACATGTGGCTGGAGACGGGCAGCCTCATGCGGCGGTACATGAGCAACATCATCGCCCAGAAGTGAAGATCCCTGTACTATGTTTGCTCGTAGTGCCTGAGAGGCCACAGTGTCTCATCAACTCCAATGGGGTAGCACGGTAAAGCCGTCAGAAAATGAAACTGTCGCTTGCCTAGCGTTTCAACACACGTCCTCTACTCGTCTTCATCTCTGAGCCTATGCAAATCTTCAATGACCAACTACTAGCAGCATGTTGGAAGGTCCCAGGAATGAAAGGATATTTGCTCGCAGTATTCTCGCGTCCTTGGAGAATACACTGTTTTGTCCATATCACCTTATGCACTTGAATACTTCCAAGGCGTCTGGTATCTTGCTTATCTTTCCCACAGACATCCCCTACTCATCTGCACCTATCCAGGCCCATGCAAATCTTCAACTTCGCATCGCATCCGGACCCATGCAAATCTTCAACTTGATATAGCTAAATCACGAAAATGCCTAGATCTTTGGGGGGGGGGTAGCATATATATATATATATTAATATATATGCCCTAGATACACCCTATATAAGCCCTGTCCCTATACACAAGCCCTTAAACTAAGCCTTGAGGTACCTGGAACAAGAATGAAATCCTTGGCCTGCTAAGGTTTCGCTTTGCCCCAAAGAGGACCCCACACCCAGTTTAGGGTTTAGGGTTTAGGATGCAGGGTTTGGGTTTAGGGAGCGTCTGGTATGTCCCCGACCCCCTCTAAAACGCTGGCATTTCCTCACAGCGCTTCCAGGTAGCAAACCCTTTTCCTATCCCTTCCAAGAGGGGCATAAGCTTGCACGACCCAACACCCCAAATCCTGACTCCATATACGACAATTGAAACCTACAGGCCTTTTGGCCTCACTGCCCCATGTGCCCCAAGGAGCAAATGTCGCCTCCCGCTGCGCCGCGGGAGCTCCGCGCAGAAAAGAGCCGAACTCGACACCCGTGGCCATGAGCCTTTCAGGCACAAGAGGCTTTAGGACCTTGAGGGTTCGGGGCAAGGGCAATGTCTTTTTCAGACGTCACGAAAACTGAAAAATCAACACAAAAAGCGAGTAAACAGCTAAGTAGTCTGTATATGTATATGTATATGTATATGTATACGTTTATATGTGTATGTGTATATGTATATATAAGTACAAATAAATAAACAAACAATAAAAAATAGATAAATATAAATAAACAACTAAAAAAGAAAAAACTATACCTATATATATATATATATATACCCACCCTCGGTGTGGGACCGTTAGGTTTAAGTCAACCATCGCCTCCTCGCCCGGATAGTGCCCGTGAATTGCCCGCAAAGACCCGCCGACATCCCGAAACCGGGACAGTATTTGCAGCAATTTAGGCCCTTAGGTATACTTGGCACTTCAGATTCAGAACGGCAGAGTCCCAACTGTCGTTGTTGGAGTCCACCCGTGCCATCAGGGCGAGGCTCCTAAGCCTTAGTCCCAAGGAGTTCTGTTCCTACTATAGGACGAGAGCCGCAAAGCGAAACCAAACGGGTTTGCCGCGACACCAGACATCGTGCTAGGACAGCAAACAGCCCTGCCTACCTGTCATGCGTATAGGGGCTCTGGGACCCTCTGATCAGGAGTCTTAGGCATACTGCAAAAGATGCGTGCTCGGCACCCTACATGCAGATGGCCCTCTTCTTCATAGTTGCAGGTTCTTACTCAGCCCCATACCCTAAACCGTCCTACATCCCTTTTTCGGATTGGTATGATTTTGCCCTTTTCAGGGTTCTTAGCTCTCCGCAAGATGGTAGGCAGGGGCTCTTTGGGGTAATACGGGGTCGGAAGAAGTACTAGTCATATTCCCTTATGGCTCCTACATTATACTATAATAAGGCCCAAAACCCTATTCTAATTCTTAAGGCCGCTGTAGTATGCGTTGCCTTTGGGCTGCGAGCCCCATATCCCACAACCGCCCGCCAACTCACTCGGTGGGCTGGGCCTTGCTCCAGCCATTTGCCTTCAAGGGTTTAGGGGTTTGGGTTTGGGGTCTTACTGCTAGTTGCTTAAGAACCCCCCCCCCCCCCAGCACCCCCCCAAAAGAAGAAAAACAATAAACTTCCTTAAGGGCGATATAGGGTTGTGATTACTATTTTATAGTTGATATAAGGTTCTTGAGGAAAATAGTAGTTTAGGGCTTGGGGTTATGCAGGCTTGGTGATGCGTGTAGGGTTTGACTGCAGAATGAAGGTTCGGGAGTCAGAGTCTAAGCTTTGCAGCGCAGTCGTGGAATCGGGGGTTGCGGCTAACCACCACCACTGCCACTACGAATGCCGCCACTGCTGCTTCGACGACGACTTCTACTACTTTGCGTCTTCTTCAAGATTTTTGTTTGCAAGAAACCCTGGTTTCCTTGACTTTGCACAAAGAGCAGCAGCGAAAAACACCCAAACAAGTCTTCTGGTGCCACCCGCACCGCTGCTACTGAAGTACCACTCGGCAGGGAGGAAACCGAGGATGGTTTAGGGCCACGGCTTACATGCAAAGCCCACAATAACCCGGCCTAGGGGCCTGGAAACTCAACTCCGCCCTAAACCCTAAACCCTAAACCCTAAACCCTAAACCCTAAACCCTAAACCCTAAACCCTAAAACCCTAAACCCTTGATTAAGGCATCTCTACCTTCAACCTTCTTCGGGTCCTGATTCCTAGTTGCTGAGAACCCGGGCCGAAACAGGTTAACCTTTCAATTATGGCAGGACTCTATATATATATATATATATATATATTGGGGGGGGGTACCATAATATATATATATATATATACACACACACCAAAAGGGAAGGTTTCCTACTCAGCTAGGAAGTATTACGCTTTTTGGAGTGCTCCTGAACTAAGGGGCTTTCGGTTGTCCGGGCAAGGGCCCTCACCCCCTAAACCCCCTAAACCCCCTAAACCCCTAAACCCCCAAATCCCCCAAATCCCCCACATCCCCCTAAACCACCCAAACCTCTCAAACCCTAAGCCGGGAAGGGAGAAAGGAGAAGCCTCAACAGTGCCAGGGCAGCTTCCCACGCCCCGGCGTCGCCGGCCGCGCTGAGCGCCGCTGCGTAGGCCGATGGGGTCGGCTGCGGGCAGGCCTGTGCTGCGACTTTGTGTTTTTTGGGTTTGGGATTTTCCCCCTTATACTAGCAGTCCTTAATAAGGATTATAGTATCTGATGTTATAGTCCCTGTTAAGGGCTCTTGTGTATACGGGGGAGCGTGCATTTTTGCGTTGGACTTGTTGAGGTGTTTGGGGTTTGGGGGACAAGGCATGTTGAAAGTTTCACATTGTCTTTCGGGGCGTAGGAAATGGGGGGGGCTTTAGAGTTTCGGGCTCAGGGACGATCGAGATTGTGGTCTCGGTTGCCGAGAGCCGTCGCACTTTCAGAACTTAAGTCTATATTCAAGATGCTCACTACTCAAGACCCCCGTCGTAGCAGCGAGGAATCTTTTGCGCCATAATTGTAATCGTGTCGCCGTGCAACCATCGCTCACGATGTGGGCTTAATAGCTTAAAGCTTCAAAAGTTGCCACAGTTCCAACTTCAACTCTCAGGCGAGTGCGGCGATTCCGGTGTCGAGACTAGGCGCCTTCCCCAAGTCACAACAAAAGCCCTCAACACTGAAGCAAACCTAAACCCGCTGCTGGATTTGGGGTCTAAGGCTTTCCTTCAGGACCCCAAACCTAGTTTCTTTCGGTTACCTAAGAACCCTAGAATCCTGTAAGGGGTTTTAGATCAGCGGACCCTAAACCCTAAACCCTAAACCCTGAATCCTGAACCCTGAACCCTGAACCTCGCAAAGTAAGTTGCGGGCTCTCAAGGTTGGGGTTTAAGGTTGATTTGCTGACACAAGAGAAGGCCAGTCGCATCCAAGAGTGCCAAAGCAGCATCCTTCAGACTTGTTGGGCAGCTTTTCCCTAAACCCTAAACCATAAACCCTAAACCCTAAAACGCCTAAACCCCTAAACCCTAAGCCCTAAACCCTTAGTTGCATATGGGCCCTAAACCCTAAACTCAAGCTCTTTGGGCCAAGGGCTGCAGGCAGGCTCGAGCTTGGGTTCAGGGGCGACTAGAATCTTTCTTGGCCTTCCTGCAACAGACGGTGAACAGTCCAGGGTTCAGGGTTTCGGGTTTGGTGTTGTAGGCTTGTCAGGTCTCTAACTATTTCGACTGGGACTGGGAGTCGTTCTTTCCAGATGCCACATGCCGGCCATAGTCCGAAGGTGCCCCGGCTTAAGTTCAGATTCGCCGCCGCCTACAGTACAGGAAAAGGTTGTCACCTGCACAACCGAACCAGCAGAACAGTTGGGTCCTTTTTGGGGTGCCCTGAATAACAGGGGCCGCCTCCTATAGAATGGTAACCCCAAAAGGAGACCACATTTTAGAGCAGCCTTTCTACTGTGAACGCGCCTCGTCAGGCCTTAGAACCATAGGACAATCACATTAATCACCGTAACAATGCCCCCCATAACTGCCAAGATGACTCATGACAACCATAAAAAACCACCATAGCATTATGATTTTGATTCTTTCCTTGGTTTTGACCCTAAACCCTAAACCCTAAACCCTAAACCCTAAACCCTAAACCCTAAACCCTAAACCCTAAACGGTAAACCTGCGGAGGCCAAGGACACAAGCCAAGCGTCCCAGGCAGCCCCGCGCGCGCAGGCGTTCAGCAGAGCACTGCTGGTGAAGTCGTTTGGGGCCACCTGAACCGGGTTAGGGTTTAGGGTTTAGGGTTTAGGGTTTAGGGTTTAGGGTTTAGGGTTTAGGGTTTAGGGTTTAGGGTTTAGGGTTTGGGGTTTGGGGTTTAGGGTTTAGGGTTTGGGGTTTAGGGTTTAGGGCTTCGGGCTTAGCAGGGCATTTGGACGAGTTCCACGCCTTAGACAAGCACCCTTATCGTGTTATTGGGTTGGGCTCGCTTCTGCTCGCATGGATAACACAAACCCACAGCCAAACTAAACCCCGAAATCCGAAAACCAATATACATATATAAAAGAACATCTGTACATACATACATACATACATACATACATACATACATACATACATACATACATACATACATATATACATATATACATATATACATATATACACATATACATATATACATATACATTTCTGTCTCTATATATACAAATACATATTTCATATAAATATCTAGGGACTGTAGACTCCAGGCTGGGCTTCCGCCATTTAAACGATCTGGCCTCTTGCCGAGCCATGCGCTCAGCTATGGCCAGGGCCCTCTGCCACCTCGCGCGGAAGGGCTTTGAGGGTTTGGGGTTTAGGGTTTGGGGTTTAGGGTTTGGGGTTTAGGGTTTGGGGTTTAGGGTTTAGGGTTTAGGGTTTAGGGTTTGGGGTTTAGGGTTTAGGGTTCAGGGTTCTATAAATAATCACAATTGCTGAGTACCCTGGGCCAAAATAGAAAGCTAACCTTTTCACTTTCAATCATGGGATGAAATATGCCCCAAAAGGTACGCTCATTGAACATCGACAGACGTTCTGGGCTTATGAAGTTCCGCTGGCTTGTTGAGGCCACCGGTCACGATGCCAAGGTATGTCAAGCATTTGTTTAGGGTTTAGGGTGTAGTTTAGGGTTTGGGGAGTAGGGTTTAGGGTCTAGGGTCTAGGGTTTAGGGCGGGGGGGGGGGGGGGGGGCGGTTCCTCTTGCTAAATCGCGGAGTTGCAATCTGAGACCTCTCTTCCTTGCAAGCTCAGCACTTAACGGGCGTGGCTTCAATCAGGTTTGGCTTTCAAGCTTTGAGACAGCCCAAATCTACAGAACCCAGCCGGGAAGCAAAATCCGTTTCGTTGTGAAAAGACAGGTGTCACAAACATTGTTTGGGTCTCTTCCGCAAAAGAAGCACGTCATTTTACTTCGAACATCCCCACCCTCTCTGGGTAGAGATACTCTGGGGTTGGGCACTCCAGGGACACTCTGGGGTTGGGCACTCCAGGGACGAGACCGGGCGAGGATGAGATTTCGGGGCGAGGAGAAAAGCTCAACCCGCGCCGAGGGTGCACAAAAAAAAGGCTCCAAGTTCAACTCTTGAGGGTTTAGGGTTTAGGGTTTAGGGTTTGGGGTTTAGGGTTTGAAGGGTTTAGGGTTTTTAGGAGCCCCCCAAGACGAGTAGCCCTAGCGGGTGTAGGTCAAACGGCTTTTGGCCTTGGGAGTCTTGGACAGGCAAGAGAAACTCTTCAAGCTTCTCCACTATTTGCTTCAGAATCCCCCAAAAGATACCTCAGAAGGGTAATATAGGGATTGTTATCTTTCATGTTCTGGGGGGTGCTTATGCAAATCAGGTAAGCAGCTGGAGGCTTCAAGGACGTTTGTTTCAGCCCAGGCAGGCCAGAGACCTTCAGATTTTGAAGGCAATTTGCCTTACAAGGCTGCCACCAGGCTTTAGGACGAGAAGGGCTGCCTTTCACCAGAAAAGACGTGTGGCTCGTTTCGAGAGGGTGCCACTTGTGTCTGTGTCGGTACTACTGTGTTGCCGGTAGTTGCATTTGCCCGTTCCTTCTTCACATACACACGTCTTACTCAAAATGATATTAAACCCTAAACCCTAAACCCTAAACCGCTCGCATTATTGCTGAGTTTGTAGTTTGTTGGACCAAGGGGGGGGGGGGGGTAAAAAAGGGAGAAAGAATGGGTTTCTTATTACGTCAAGCTCCGCAGGGGCCAACAAAAACCCCTGATATCGGGCAGTTGGGATTCCTTGTTGTTGGTTAGTAGGGAATGGGGGGAATAAAGTACCCTATATACTCCCTTAAAGGGTATGTATATATATATATATACAAATAAACCAATAAACAAATAAATAAATAAATATATATATATATAAGGGTCCCTCATTCCCCCATTCCCTGCTAACCAACAGCAAGATCCTGGATCGCAGCGCAAGGCGCCGTGCGCCGCGCGCGCAGGCGTCAATCGCAGAGGTGCAGGTGATGATGTCGGCCTGAGACCATGCAATCCGCGCCGCTGCGAACAGCTAAGTTGGGCCGGTCGTGAACACTGGTTGGGGGGGGAGGAACCTAAACCCTAAACCCTAAACCCTAAACCCTAAACCCTAAACCCTAAACCCTAAACCCTAAACCCTAAGCCCTCATCTTGGGAATGTGCCCATCTGCAAGAGAACCTCGGACCGATGGCAGCTATGGGGGAAGCTTCATCCGTTCACTTTCTGAAGCCGGCTTCTTGGTAAGCTGTCCATGGGCCGCCCTTTATTTAGAGTCTTGGTAGCCCAGTAACCACATTAACATAAGGGTGCCCCTGTTTTGGGGTAGGTTACTTAAAAGAAGGGAGCCTTGGACCCAAGAAAGGAGAAAGGGATACTGCTGAAGTACCAAGGAGTGGATGTAAGGTCTGCCCCTTGGGGTTCCCGTGCCTCGACCTCGCCGGCCAGCATGTCGGCAAGCAGACTCCTTGCATCGACTCTGTGACTGGACAGGTGGGTATAGTTCTCTACATCAGGGTCCCGTGTTGCGGCCTCTAGGGTTTTTTTAGGGTGGCCGTAAAAATATTGGGGGTTCCCCAAAAAAGGACCCTCCATAATCCAGAAGAACCCGCAGCTAGACCCTTCTGCGGCCCTCGGAGGCCTTGAAGTATCATTGGGGTCGTACTCGGACCCCCAAAGGATGCACCCCTAAGAGGTTAGCACTAATATACTCCCAGTATGGCCCGGGTAATTCCCTTAGATGATCGTTTAATTGCAACCTAGGGGGGTCCAAGGTAGAATCCCATGAAACGATGACCCCTAAACCCTAAACCCTAAACCCTAAACCCTAAACCCTAAACCCTAAATCCTAATCCTAAACCCCAACCCAAACCCTAAACTCGGCCAGCTAAGGCACACCGCTTGCTGCCACCGCTCGGCTTTGCCGAAAGCGCTGATGGCCGCGTTGAATGTGAAAGCGTTGCCTTAGCCAGCAGGGCGCCTCGAAACTACTTGCTGTAACACCATATGGGGGTTTCCGAAATTAGCGGTACCTTATTGGGGTCCTTATTCTAAGGGAATCCTACTATTCTGGGGGTCTATATTAGGGGTCCCTTCTTTTCGTAAACCCCGTATACATACAGTTGCATGTGGGTGGACATCTCTGTGCTTCTATGCGAGCAAGCGTCGCTGAACTTGGGATCTTTCCATGCGCTGCAGTATCTCAAGCACCTCAGACGTCAAGGACGGCATGCTGGGGGGTCCCAACTTCCTGACGAAACGCCCCCACGTCTGCGCCATATCTACCGCTGGGTGCTGACTACTGCAGTTGCAAGTTTCTTGCACGGCATAACAGAACGGACCCAAGTTTCTTGAGCTCCGGGCACTCTGTTCCATCCTGTTGCATCAACTCTCGAGCCTTCTGAAAGTAAACGGGTAGATGGAATGCACCCACACGCGCCGCGCCACGCGCCCGACTCGTGACGAGCAAATATGTGTCATGCCACTCGGCCAATGGAACCTTTCCATCGTCTCCATATCGAAGTCGGCGAAGGCAGCAGCTCTAACCCCCATTAGCCCTCCCCCTTCTGAACCCTAAACCCTAAACCCTATAAACCCTAAACCCTAAACCCTAAACCCTAAACCCTAAACCCTGATTCAAAATGTTGTGGAAATAAATCAGCAGAGGCGCCGCTTCCCACGCCGCTGGTTTTTCCAAGGCACTGACAGCGGAGCCTCAAGAATTAGGGAGGGAGCTCTGAGGCTGTCTGGCCTTTTGCATAAGCAAAAGGAAACTCAGGACCACACTGTAAATGAGTTCCCTAAGCCCTTTGAACCCTAAATCCTAAACCCTAAATCCATAGCTAGTATTATGTAGAGAGGCTGGAGCTGTAAGGGAGTCACAGGCCCTGAACGTGTTGAGGGTTTCATCAACCCGCAGAGCCTTGCCCTACATCCGAACCTCTTGCCAGTTCTCAAAATGCTGCTCCTGCTTTTTGGGTGCCTCAATACAAGGTGCCATGCCGGGGACCAAGAAAAGGGAACGTCGTACGCTTCTACATTCATGCATTCGTAGTTGAGCTTCCTTGACTTGCTTGGGGCACCCCTTTTAGGAACCCCTATTTAAGGCTCCCAGCCTGAACCCTGAACCCCCCCCACTCTCCCCCCCCCCCCCCCCCCCCCCCCCCGTCTTCAAGATCTTAGAAACTCCCATACAAGCCCTCCACTAGGTTGTCCAGCAGCCGGGCACACTTGCTTGATTCAATGGAGTCTAGAAGGGAACCTGACCCTAGCAAAGGGCCTCGTAGTCACACTAAACCCTATGAAGACCCTGACTGCATCCACTCGCCCTTAACAATACTATAAGTCCTGTTTCATTTGCTATTTAAGGGTTTAGGGGTTTAGGGTTTACGGTTTAGGGTTTCATCTAGTGCAAAGCCGGGAAGCTATAGGTGACAGTGTTTGCCTGGATCCTCGGCTGCTTTGGCTGCTTTGGCATGAGCCGCCACCCCCCCCCCCCCCCCCCCCCCGACCCTCTACAAAGTCAAGTTTTCCCGAAGCAGACGGTTGGGGTTCTCTCGATGCCTTCTTATCAGGATTTCCGAAGAGTCAGAAGAGCTCTGCCAGGTTTTGCCGCGGTTTCTCTCTCCCGGCTACTAGGGCTTTGGGCTTGTGGCCTATCGGACTCAAAGTTTGCGGGGGCGGTCGTGCAGGGCATTCCTTCAGTCGCGCGAAGCGCCGCAAAGGCTCCTGTACTCCCCTTGGAACCTTAATGAAAATATGTTGTTTCATATCCTCCTTGGTTTTATATTAACAAAAACTTAAAAATAATTCCCAAGGGGGATATAGGCTCTGCGACAAGCACATCTCGTCCAGAATCTGCATGGCGCTCGGCCAGGCGCTCGCTTTGCCGCAGGCGCTGATTGCCGTGCCTAATATAGGGGCCTTAATCATTTTAACAGGGTTCTTAGGGGGGTTCTTATAGTATACTTGTGTAGGGACCAGGAGAAAATGCCACTAGTAATCATTCCGACCCCTACAGTAGGCTTGCTGTTTCCTGCGGAGGCCCCTCCCCCCAAACGTCCCACCTGAAGCCAAATCTCCCGCAGCCTGACTAGGCAGGTGATGTGTTCTGTTCCATTTGTTTCGAATCTGCCTCGTTGCGTGTGCATCGTTGCAAGCACCAAGGAGAAGTTCACCCTGAGCCCAAGAAACCCCGACCCTAAAGCGAGATGGCGTTCCGGGCTTGAGCTTTAGGCTTCTACGGCTTAGCTTTGCGGGAAGAAGAAAGCCTCAAGCCTCAAGCCTACAACCCCAAACCCTAAATCCTAAACCCTAAACCCTAAGCCCTAAACCCTAAACCCTACACACCGCCATCCCTCCCTCCTCTGCCACCCGAGATGCTGCAGTAGACCGTGTCGGGCAAGATCCGGGTCCTTCGCATGACTTCCAGGAGCCCGAGGACAACTGCCCAGGCTCCTGCCAGTGAGTCTTAAAACCCTTCTGAGCAAGGGACACCCTACACCCTACACCCTACACCCTAAATCCTAACCCTAAACCCTAAACCCTAAACCCTAAACCCTGCTTTTGCATCTGGACTGCGGGAGCCAACCAGCCAGAATACTTGTAGCATTGCCGACCCTCAGACACCCTAAACCCTGAACCCCAAAACCCCGAATCTGCTGGCTGCCCTCAAGGCATCCGAAAGACAGCGGAGGCTCAAAGGATTCGGTGACTTGAGCGTGTAGTCCACATTCTCCACCATCGGGGCAGAAAATCTTTATCTTGGGCTTGGCCCCCACATACTATGTGCTTAAGAAGCCCCCCAAAAAACACAAGATAATCATCCCCATATTGCTCTTACAGGGAGGAAACGTTTTGTGTTTTTGGGGCTTTCTTAAGCAAATAGTCGCCACCAAAAGCCCAGATTCGCAAGATTTCACAAGCCTGCAACTCAACACTAGGAAGAAAAAAGGATCCTTTTTGTTCATTTATAAGAAAGCCTATAGCCCAAAAAGTAAAAAGGAACCCTAACACTGATCTAGAAGTGTTGTCTGAGCGTTCACCCTCTGATTCAAGTCGGGGCAAGCGGGGGGCTGTAGCCTACTCCAAAGCACCTAAACCCTAAACCCTAAAACCTAAACCCTAAACCTAAACCCTAAACCCTAAACCCTACAGGAATTGGCCCTCCGAACCCCGGAGAGCAGCCTCCTCGTGCACAGGACGCCGCCACAGAGCCGAAGTGGAAAACGTCCAGCTTCTGTCCGCGGGTGCGCAGGGCTTCAGGCTTAGGACCTACAACTAGTAGGGTGTATATCTAAGGTTCTTACATACTCCCTTAACATGGGCCGTTTAATTCAGGAACCCGTCTATGCCCCTTATATGCCCACAAAGCCCACGGGCCCATGCAACTGACTCAAACCCGAAACCCTCAACGCGGGGCTCAGCTTTGACTATGGAGTCGGCACGCGATGGGGGGGGGGGGGAGACTCTAGGCATGCACACTCAGAGCTTTACTCCCCTTAGAACCTTAATAAAAAAAATATGTTTGTAATATATATATATATATATTTAATATCCTCTTTGGTTTTATTTTCATATGAACATTATAAAAATAGTTCCCAAGGGGGATATAGAGAGGCTTTGAGGCCTGCTCTCCATCGCGCAGTTCGCCCAGTACGTGCACCTTCGACGCGAGAGAAAGGGTACAGAAGGACATCGTCGTCTGAGTTGTTTTTCTTGGTCACCCGCCTAGCTGAGACTCAAGGAGAACCCCAACCTTTTGAACCTGAAGAACACCAAACCCCCAACCCCTAAACCCCGAAACCTGCATCTTCGGATGTTCGCCCTTGTGCCAACAGTCCATAATAGGGATTGTCATGCTACAATTCCCACTAGGGACTGTTAGTATAAGGCGGAACGTACATCCCACCCCTAAACCCTAAACCCTAAACCCTTAACCCTAAACCCTAATCCCTAAACCCCCAAAAGCTCCGCCAAGGGCACCGCTTCCGGCCAACTTCGCCGAGCTGCAGCGGCCAGGCGCTGCCGTGGCTTAATGGAAGGGGACTCCGCCATGAAACCACCACTATGTGCATGTAGGGCTTAGGGTTTAGGGCTACTTGGAGGTTCAGGGTACTTCATAGCCCAACAATAACTGTACTTGTAACCCACATAAATGCCCCTTAAGTGCCCAATATGGTTATAATTGGGCAAAAAGTACAGTTATTCTTGGGTCTGAACCTCTCAGTAGATGCTTAAGAACCCCACAGAAATATGACAAAACAATCCCAATTACCCTTATAGAGAAGATTTCGATTTTTTGGTTCTTTGGAGGGTTCTTGAGCAAATGGTAGACCAGGATAGGGATTACATATAAGGTTTATCGGGGCTATGGATTATAGGATTGTAGGGTTGCGGGGTTGGGGTTAATATGGTTGCGGTTTCTTCATAGGAATTAAAACTATAGGGTTTAAGGTTTCTAGGGCTATGGTTGATAGGGTTGACAGTTGGGGTTAGAGTTTGGGTTGAGTGCTGTTGCTCACAGGTCAAAACAAGGCTTCAAAGAGCAACGGGCAGTGTCACCCATGAACCTTCGAGTAGTTTCCTTGGCTATAAACCAAGACTTAAAGTCCAACGGTGTTCATGCACATGTCGACCCAAACTCACTGTTTGAGGAACTACGATTGCTGCGAAGCTCCAAGCAGCTAGCTTCCCTGAGAACTGGAGCAGTTACACATTGCCAGTGCTACGTAGGCAGGTACTCCAACAGCACCAACGCAAAAGTACGCCTGTGTAGGGAAGTTGGGTTCCTTGTATCCCCTCTACCCTTGAAGGGACTACCCTTGAAGGGACTACGTTGCCCTAGTTCCCTACAAGAGCCACCAAGTCAAGCGAGGAGTGGTTTGCGCCATCCCTTAAAAGGGGCGCAATCCATACCCCGTACCCTTAAACCCTAACCCCTAAACCCTTTTACACCGTAAGCTGCTAAAACAACCCTAAACCCTAAACCCCATAAGCCATGGGTCTGGCATCAATGCACCCCTGACTGCGCAACGAAGCCGCAGCGAATGCCTTCGTTGTTTTGCCGTCTCTCCGCTGGCTGCTGCAGTTGGAGGTGCCCCTCTACCCGAAGGCTCTACCCTAAGGCTCTACAAAAGGAATCTTATTTTAGGGAATATTGGGCCCAAAGGGCTTTCTTGCCTTTTGGGCTATTCTGGGGACTCTTATTTTAGGGCTTTTGGGCCGCCTTTCTTAAATAAGGTTTTTGGGCTGTTTTGGGCCTGAGGGTTACCAGTTGCGGTCTTCGAAGCCACGGAATCAAAGCTCAGGAGATCGGGACGAATCCTGAAAAAGACAGGGCACCGAAAAGTACTGGGGTTTAGGGTTTAGGGTTTATAGGGCTGAGGGTTTGGGGTTCCCTGGCAGCATGTCCCCCCTGCAAGCCTACTAGTTGCCTCAATAACCAAGGAAATGAAAGATGATAGTCCCCATATTGACTTTTAAGTCAGAACATGCTTGAATTTTTGAGGGGCAATGAGAAGCAACCTGAGGCGCTCAAAAGTTTTCGCGGATGTCAACACAGAAACGAGAACTTAGAGGCCAAGGCATTCGTGATTGCACTGCGTTGCCGAGAAGATGCCACCCTAAACCCTAAACCCTAAACCCTAAACCCTAAACCGTATGCTGCACCCTGACGGCGGTCCTGCTGCTTTCGGAGTTCCTCACGTGTTTTCTGAAGCTCCGCAGGCGTGAACACCTGCAATGCACTTGGAGCTGCACTAGGTTCGAGAAACCCTATAAGGGTCCAACACCCGGTCTTTAGGGTTTAGGGTTTAGGGCTTAGGGTTTAGGGTTCAGGGGGGCCCTTACACCCCTTCAAGACGGCTCCCGCTCCACCGAGTGTTAAGGGTCTAGGGTTTCGGGCGCCTCTTTCGGAATTATCGGCGGGTCCAGATCAAAGACCACCAAATGCTTTGGTGCGCACTTCCGCCCTAGTACACTGTCGCATGTTCCCAACCCCTACACTCCCTCCCTTGGTTTTCTAAATACAAACCATATAAACAATTCCTAAGGGGGCTGTAGACCCTAAGGCCCACGACCCCATGATGTTAGCGCCTTTTATCTTTTTTGGGGTCCCAAGGGCCTTGTTACTTGGGGTTTTGGGGCCTTTCAGGTCATACTCCATCCTTCATTCATCCCTTCTTGCATCTGGTCGCCTTCAAATCCCTACATGACCCCACTCTTGGAGACCCTGCAAAAACTGATAGAGTAAGGGCCCTGTGGGACATGTTGTCTGACAGCATTGGAAAATAATCCGTTTTTGCTTGCAAGTTGGCTTTATGCTCGTTGTATGCTTACTCTCTGTCTTCTTCAATGTTCCTCCTCGTCTTCCCAGCATTCGCCTTCGTCGCCCTCATCCTCTTCTCATGCCGCTGCTTTTGATGGCAAGCGTGCACGGCCCAAAACACTCTGAGCTCCTCAACCCCTCAACGGATCCCCCAGCAGAATGAACGGGGTGGAGATCAGCCTGCGTAAGTTTCGGGTCAAAGGGCGCCTGGGCGCTTTGTCCGCTCTTCGCCAAAAACTCCTGCACGGCCTCGATGCCACCCTCCTCACACAAACCAACACTTAGCAGCCCAGTAACCATATGGGCTAGCCAAAAAACCCGGTCGTAAACGCAAATACCCGAGCGCAAACCTTATCGTTAAATTTTATTCCTTATCGTTTTACGAGGTAAACGACACATGCAGGAGGGAAAGCTATGATACCACACAGTAGTACATCTTTAGTACTGGCCACGTCTCGGCAGTACTGGGCTCGGCCGGCTGGCTTTTCATTGCTTTGTAGTACAAGCTTAGTACTGGACTCGATGTTTCCCTGAGACGGCTGGGTTTTTCATTGCTTTGTAGTACAAGCCTAGTACTGGAATCGAGGTTTCCGTGAGCCGGCCGGTTCTGTCATTGCTTTGTAGTACGAGCTCAGTACTGGAATCGATGTTTCCGTGAGCCGGCTGCTTTTTTCATTGCTTTGTAGTACAAGCTTAGTACTGGACTCGATGTTGCCCTGAGACAGCTGGGTTTTTCATTGCTTTGTAGTCCAAGCTTAGTACTGGAATTGATGTTTGCGTGAATCGATGTTTCCCTAAGCCGGCTGTATTTCATTGCTTTGTAGTACAGGGTTAGTACTGGAATCGATGTTTCAGTGAGCCGGCTGGTATTTCATTGCTTTGTAGTACAAGCTTGGTACCCTTCCTTCTGCCCAACATGTCAACGTCATCGTTTTTTTCTATTCCTTATCGTTTTACAAGGGATCCTTGACTTCGGGGCCGCCCTTACAAAAAGTTCCACAACCGGGTTATTTGCCAAGCCCATATTGCAATAAGGGCACCCTTTTTTTGGTTGGTTACTCTATAAGGGAACCCAGAACCAGAAAAAGGGCAAAGGGTACCACTGGGCTACCAAGCACATCTATTTAGTGTTCTGGGGTATGAGTATTTCCCAAGATAGGGGGTACCCCTTTTCTACCCCAGATAGAATCGAATCCCTTCAAGGCCCTTTTTTTTGGAAGCCCACGTATCATGATGCGGAGTAGCGAGGCATCTCTCACCCCTGTCTGTCCTCTGCTAGCTTCTCCAAGACCTTTTGATCTGGAGGGCGCTTTCGACCGCCACCTCCCTTGCCAGATGCCTTGCACACCAGGATGAGGCCCCAAAAATCCCCATAATCAACCCTATAAAGAGGGCCTTTTTAAAGGGTTGTCGGGTTTTCCTCCTTGCCGTCATGAGGTCCGCAAGTAGCAGCAGCCTACGCCGGCGGAACTGAGGCCCACGCGCATCTGAACCCGGTGTTGTAGCTGCCACTGTCTGCGGTGTTCCCCATGCGGGTCACAACAGTCGCCTCCAATTCTGCCCACTCGCACAAAACCCCAAACCCTAGATAAACCCTAAACCCTAAACCCTAAAAATATGAAACATCCTATTGCGCGGCCTTGTGATTGAACTCTCCAGCGGGGCTGTCGATGAAGGACCCGCCCTTCAGAGTCCACTGCGGCTCTTCTTCCGGCCTCCACGACTCTGTTGGGGTTATAGTGTTTTTCCTAGGGTTGGATAGGGTTTAAGAGGGTTTAATAGGGTTTATAGGGTTTCGTAGGGTTTAAGAGGGCTTAAAAGGGGGTTTATAGGGTTTACAGGTCGATACTGATAGGGTTGATGGGGGGTGGGGGGGGTGGGGGGGGGGGGTGGGGCGGGGTGGGGGGGTGGGTGGGGGGGGTGGGGGTTGGGGGGGGTTGGGGGGGGGTGGGGGTGGGGGTGGGGGTGGGGGGGGGTGGGGGTTGGGGGGGTGGGGGTGGGGGGGGTGGGGGGGGTGGGGGGTGGGGGTGGGGGGGGTGTGGGGGGGGGGGGGGGGGGTGGGGGGGGGTGGGTTGGGGGGGTGGTTCGGGGGGGTGGGGGGGGGGGTGGGGGGGGGGGGGTGGGGGGGGGGGGGGGGGTTGGGGGGGGGTGGGGGCGTGGGGGGGGGTGGGGGTAAACCCTAAACCCTAAACCCTAAACCGAAACCCTAAACCCTAAACCCTAAACCCTAAACCCTAATCAGAGGCCGGCCTGCTGCCAGGAAAGGGATCTGAAGTCCACTCCCACACATTGCCAACCTGGGTGCATCAGGCAGGGTTGAGGGCGCATGGGCTGGTGAGGATACCCAGAGACTCCAAAACCCCTTAATTAGGGAATATCCCTTAAAGTCTAATAAGAACCCTAGTATGATTTAAGGTATATTCCTTAATTAAGGGGTTTTGGAGTCTCTGGGTACTGCAACTTGTATGGCGGGAGCATGCTGAAGATCCGACCGTGGAGAATACGCCGTAGGAGTTTGCAGGATACGCCTCTTGGACCCACCGGTAGCTCACAAGCAGCGTGCTCGTCTTACAAAAATTCCCGGCATGATGGCTAAAAGTCGAGCAGGTCCTCGCACATCGGGCCAACCCTCAACCCTATAAACCCTAAACCCTAAACCCTAAGTTTGCTTTTTTTTGGGGGGGACAACTCCCCCGAATCCCAAGCCTTGACGGGGCTGATGGCATGGTAGCCATCCTGTCCAGTCTAGGGTTTAGGGTGTAAAGTTTCGGGTTTAGACGGCAGGGAACAGCTAGCACATACAGCCAAGGCGTTGTGCATCTCATGGCGCTCCGGTGCCTCTAGCAAGTTCTCAAAAGGAAAGCGGCCCTGCCAAATGTTCATCTTCCACCTGGGGCCACGTCTTCTAGGGTTTCGGGTTTCGTCTTACAAAGCCAGCACGCGAGCGAAGGCAGGTTTCGACGTCCAGCCTTCCCTTACCTGGCACATCGGAGTCCTCCCATGGGTAGAGAGACCTTCCGGCAAGAGGCTGGGGCTCAGATGCGAACACCCTCTCAGGGAGCCAAGGGGCCCACTCCTTCCGCTTTCCCCTCGCCGCATTCTCCCACTCGGCCTCAGCACCGGTTTCGGGCTTACAGGCCAGCTTCTGCAAGGCGCCAAAAGGCACGCAAAAATTTAGAAATAAAACATGCAGGCCTCAGTCGGGAGCCGCTTGCCAGCCCATTCGCAATAAGCCTCACGTTAAGGTGGCAACGAGGCAAATGCAACATGATTTCGATGCCCAGCGCACAAGACTTCGCTCGCAGTACCTAAAGGTTGGCCCCTTGAAGCTTTAAAAAGGAGTCCCAAGGATGACCCTGTCAAACCCCATAAGGGAAGATAATAAGATAGCCCAAGGGCCTCCCCACATACTCTTGGGCCACTTTTTGGCGTCTCTGGTAGGTCTGGGGGTCCTGGCATTTGCATCGGTCCAACTGATGTGCACGACGGGGTAGTCTTCCCACCTGTCCTCGAGGGGCCAATCTTCATGAAAAGAAGAGCCAACAGCATACCTTGGGATGTTCCCCCTTATACTAACAGTCTTGAGAGTCTTGAATAGGGAATATAGTGGGGGTTACTATATTCCCTATTAAGGACTGCTAGTGTAAGGGTGAACATCCCAGAACATACGCCGTCACACACCTGGCCTTCAGCGAGGAATCCCGCCTTGCTTTTACACTGGACACCGACGCACCAAAATTTGATGAACATCATCAACAGGTGCCAATCAAGCAAGCATGCCAAAAACTGGCGGGTTCTTAGTAGGGAAGAAGGGAATGAGGGCCCTGTGTATACCCATTTAAGGGGCCCGAATTCCCCCATGCCCTACCAAGAACCAGGGGGGAAAGCGCCAAGCCCCTCTGGATGTCGCCACCAAGCGTTTTCGACAGCGACCTCCACAGTTCAGTGCCACTTCTTCGGCCCTAAACCCTAAACCCTAAACACTTTTGGGGTTTAGGGGTCTCTGCGATTCAGTCTTCGGCCCCCAGCCCAGTGTGGTGCACTCTCGATGTGCTGCGGGGATTCCCGCAGCACGGCCTTGGGATGCCACAAAGCTGCATCAAACAAACTTCATGCAGCTCTTTATCCCTAAACCCTAGTCCTAAACCCTAAACCCTAAACCCTAAACCCTAAACCCTAAACCCTAAACCCATCTTTTGGCAGCATGTCCCGACCTGGCTCAAGGAGCTGTTCAGCACAAAGCTCCAGCCATATCTTTCGGCATCTGTCCTGTCAACGTGAAGGGAAATCTGTCTCTCGCATCCCATGGGCTTCGAGATTAGCCTCTAACAAGACCATCGGATGCTCACCGGAAGCCTTAACCCTAAACCCTAAACCCTACAAGTCGGTCTTGAACTTGGTTTCTTTGACAAACTCACGGAAGTGCGAGTTCGTGACCGGCGTCTCATCGATCGCATATGCCTCTAAGGTCACAACGCAGCAACCAAGGTTTAGGGTTTAGGGTTTAGGGTTTAGGGTTTAGGGCTTAGGGCTTAGGGTTTAGGGTTTAGGGTTTAGGGTGCTTGCACTTCACGGATGTGGCCTGCAGCGATATCTGTTTTGTGCCAGGAGCTCCGGAAAGCTCGTCACCTCCCATGAGAAAGGTCCTGGCCTCAGTAAGCAGTACGGGTCAAGTTCAATCAGGGTTTAGGGTTTAGGGTTTAGGGTTTAGGGTTTAGGGTTTAGGGTTTAGGGTTTAGGGTTTAGGGTTTAGGGTTTAGGGTTTAGGGTTTAGGGTTTAGGGTTTAGGGTGTAAAGCGTGAAACGAACAAACAGCAGTACGGGCTTAACGTCTGCCGGAAGGGCCTTGGCCAAAAGCCCCTAAACCCTCCACCCTAAACCCTATAGGGTTTAATGATAGTACACCCCCCCCCCCCCCCCCATAGTCTGAGCCGGGCCGCAGGTATCTTGCGCAGCGCAGGCCCACGGCGCTTCTTCTTTGAAGCTTTCTGGTTGCTGGGCTCAAGTGCCTCGCTGCCACAAAGGGCAGGAAGGCATCCTGAGTTCGCCGGCAAGATGAAGGCACTAGTGGGGGGGGGCTCTTTCGGTTTAGGGTTTAGGGTTTAGGGTTTGGGGTTTAGGGTTTAGGGTTTAGGATGGTTTAGGGTTTAGGGTTTAGGGTTTAGGGTTTAGGGTTTAGGGTTTAGGGTTTAGGGTTTAGGGTTTAGGGTTTAACATTTCGGGTTTAGGGTTTAGGGCTTAGGGCTTAGGGCTTAGGGCTCTTTCAGGGACTCCAAGGTGTGTCCATTGATTCGGGAATGTGAGTTACAGGCCCTACCATGATCTAAGGAACATTCTTTTAACTTGAGGGATTGCGGAGTCCCTGAAGTCAAGGCGTCGTTGCTCTTGCCACACTTCTCAGACCCGAGCCCAAGCACAGCAGCCTGTACCTGCGCTAGTCTGGTGGAAACTTGGTGTGCTGCCAGCTGTTGCTGACAGGGCCGAGTGCAATCAGTGTCTGAGCAGCCGGCATTCGTGGCATCCGGCAAGGCTAGTCAGCAAGAATAGGCATCATGTTTGTCTTTGTCACCACAGGCCGGCATAAACAGAATGAACATGCTTTTTGTTTATCGCGAATATCCCCACACAGGGACACTCCGTATAGCCATCCACCAATATGTAAAGTAGCTAACCCGAAGTACACTCACCAACAACAGTCATATAGGCCCTAATTTCAAAAAAATACATGTATGCTGTATGTCAATATTTAGGAGTCTACGTACAAACATATCTACGTACCACGGTCGTATTTTTATGCCTATCTTTACTTTCTGTATATGGCGGGCTTGCTCCTCATAGTAAACAGTGTCTGCTTGGGCCGCGGAGTCGCGCCGCAAACCCAAGACTACCACTACCCCCACGCCATCGCGACACGAGTATGCAGCAGCTTATAGGGTTCAGGGTTTAAGGGCTCAGGGTGAAGGGTTGAGGGTTGAGAGCTTAGGGATGTAGGGTTTAGGGTCTCTGCATCTGTTGCCTCCTTTTCTGCTCTGTTCCTTACTTTCCGAACCAGCTTCTGCTCCTCGAAGACGATGCTTGACTATCTTTGCCCACACTTTCAGGGTGCCCCGATTTTTTAGGGGGAAGCTTGCCCCAGTGTATCTTGGTAGCCTAGGAACCATATTATGATGAGGGCACCCTTTTTTCTTAGAGAACCCATAACCAAAAAAAAAGGGTAAAGGGTACCACTGGGCTACCAAGGTATTGATTTGCGGCGCTTCAGCCCGCTACCTCCCCCAAAACGGTAAACCCTTGTGCAGAGTGAGTGCAGAAGATCCTCTTTTTTTCATGAGCTGTAGCATCATTGAAGGAACGACCTTGGGAGGGTGGGTAGACTTCATGGCCGTAAGAGTCGGATTCTGAAATCTGCAGTAATCTAGGTTTTGGGTGCATGTAAGGCAAGCTTCCGGGTTCAGGAATTCGGGTCGTTGGTCCTAAGGAATCCCGTTCCTGCTTCGAAGCTGACCAACAAACCTAAGGAGAGCAAGGGCATGTTTTCACTTAAACAGGGGCTGGTGGGCATCCTGGGGTACCCTTGGCCCATGCCTAAACCCTAAACCCTAAACCCTAAACCCTAACCCTAAACCCTAAACCCTAAACCCCAGATGCCACTCCGAGAGGCTCTTGCGGCCGCAATCACTTGCTGCAGTCGGGCACGAAGCCCTTGCTGGCGAAGGGAACCCACTTGCACCTTGCGAGGTGTTGAGGCGCTGGCAGTTCGTGAATCGACTCTCATGCGTCTGTCTGCACTTCAATGCATCAGAAAGCCTATAAGTGCAGACAAGTTATAGGCTCATCGCGTTATAGCCGGACAACGCGATCCGCCAAGCAGCCACAAAAAGGAAAAGGTGCTGATACTGACCGTGTGAGGCTTTCGGTTCGGATGGTTCCGGGCTGTCGGGCTTAAAGGATGCATGATGCGCGACCGACGACGTGCCGCGTTCGTTTCGCGCGCCAGCTCAGGCGTGCAATGTTGTGTGGTTGGCCTGAGAACTTGGTGCCCGAGACAGGCGTAAACGGCGCATACCTTCACCGCTTAAGCCTGTCATTTCTGAACATCCTCCTGCTGCACCACAGATATGCAGAACTTGAATGATGCAGAAGTTCTTGCTGGATGCTACGGGCCGGACCGGCAGCTGTGAAGGCGAAAGAGCCGTACATCCAGTCTTGCTGCAGAATAACCATAATCATCAAACAGGATTAGAACAGAAAAGAAGATTATGATAGTCATACAATCATCAGAAACGGATAATGGCAGAAATAATATGCAGTGTCAGATACTACTCGAAGCATCCAACAATCCAAAATGGCATAGCCGCACAGACCCTAAACCCTAAACCCTACACCCTAAACCCTACACCCTAACAAAAAAGAAAAGAAAGCTCAGCTGCTGACCACTCTGGCTGGCCCGGGGAAACACCAGTCTGCCGAAGACAGGCGCAGGGAGTACAGGGTTCAGGGCTCAGGGTTCAAAAGTTCAAATACCCATAACTACAGAGAATATATATATATATATATATATGTAGATATTGATATGTATACATATATATGTATATATGTATATGTCTGACTATATAGAAGTGTGTGTATAAATGTGTGTGTGTATGTATGTATGTATGTATGTATGTGTATCTATATATAGGGATAAGGGCATATCTGTGGAACCCTTTAATCCAGGGCTTCAAGTTCCACCCCTTAGCACTCCACCCGCACTGTCCAATCCAGCTCAGAACTCCAAATTACCCTTCTTGTTTTTTGCATCCGGGCTCTACGCGATACTCCAAATTGCCCTAAACCCCATAAACCCGCGAGCTCTGCCGGTGAACTGCCCTAAGGCCTAAACCCTGAACCTCAAAAACCTAAACCCTAAACCCTTAAACCCTAAACCCTAAACCCTAAACGCGGACTTCTCTCCCAAACGGAACAGCTTGTGAAGTGTCGGAATCGGAGCTCATGTCCATGCCCTCTATGGGTGGTTGTCAAAATGATGGTCCCTTTTTGGATCCTTATTATACTACGGCACCTGATATTTAGGGTACCCAAAAGGGATCATAATTTTGACAACCGCCCCTATTCAAGTTGCCAAAATGCCGGTTTTTGCAGGCTTTAGGGTTTGGGGCTCAGGGTTTGGGCATATCCCTTTCATTCCGGGAACAGTACTTGGAAACCCCTGTTGACTTAGCAAGTCTGCTTAGTATCCCCTGAACACCCTATTATAATCACAATAACCCACCTTACTCACCCTACTTACTAAGTCACAAGGGCTTCCAAGTAATTCCCCCAACCCGAAACCCTAAACTCTAAACTTAGTAAAACCTAAACCCTGAACCCTGAACTATGTAAACCCTCAACCCTACTGGCTTCGTAGTTGAAGTTCTTTCAACAAGAGACCGGCTCGAATTTGTGCCTGTGGCGGCGGTGTGGCGACCGCGGAGGGAACTGGCCACGGTTTGGAGAGAGCATTTAGGGTTTAATTAGGGTTTATATATAGGCCCCGTGGTACATATGAACTTAATTTGAACTTCTGCTGGACTTCTCTTACATACGTTTAAGTAGGAAATAAGCTGTGTATAAGTTCGAAATAGTTCGAAGGCTTGCTTTCTTTATCGTTTTCATGAACAGCACCCTTTTTTTCGAAAACACGGGCACACGGCTTAGGGCATGGCAGAAAACTATGCCCAGAGATGCAGAGGGACCATTTGCTTCTTGCAAGCATGGCAAGGCGAAACGTGCGAAAACAAGGACAAAACAGGCCAACTCCGCGGACATTGGCATTTTTGCGGACCGGCTCGCGGACACTCGCGGACAGCAGACGACGCCCAATGGTAGTGGCGCAGGGCTGCAAGACCGATTTCTTCAATTTTGGCCGGAATGCATGCGCGAGCCAGGGAAAAAACATCTCAAAATGCAAAACAGATAACTAGAGAGAAGTTCTTTTTAAGTT
This sequence comes from Symbiodinium natans, assembly GCA_905221605.1. Taxonomy (NCBI): domain Eukaryota; class Dinophyceae; order Suessiales; family Symbiodiniaceae; genus Symbiodinium; species Symbiodinium natans. The sequence goes on from CAJNDS010000070.1 coordinate 153,077, forward strand.
GCTTTACATAACGTAGATAAGTTCATAAGTCCCGAAATATGTCAAGCAAAAAATGTTGAACTTATCTGGAACTTAATCATATAAAGCAAACTTAACTCCAGGATAAACAACTTAATCGATACAAATCGTATACTTATAGGTCGATAAGTCGGCGGGGCCTATATAGATAGGGCTTAAGGGTTAGGCTAAACACAGGGGCCTTCACGACGAGATAGGTTTGTTATTATTACCGTTTTTTTTTGCGGGGGGGGGGGGGGGGGGTATCCCCAGTATACTTCCATAGGGACCATACGGGAATACTAGCTTTCATTGTTCCGACCCCTCGTTGCCTTTAGGGGCCCCTAGCCTGCTTGAGTTTTTTGTAGGTGCCCTAAGAAGTCAGTAAAATGTTCAGGGTTTGGGGTTTGCAGTTTAGGGTTTCGTCGAGAATCCTGTAAAGTGTCTAGAATATAGAGCCTGCGCAGACAATGCAGGTTCGGGGTTCTGACGGGTTTGGGGTTTAGGGCCTGCACAACCTCGACCGTCCCGTGATTTCACTTGCTTCTCCTATCGCCCCCTAAACCCTAAACCCTAAACCCTACACCCTACACCCTGATTTGGAAGATATTCTTGGGAGGGAGTACAAGGCCGAAACTTGGAGTTGTTTCCTTGCCAATCAGGAAGCCCAGGAAGATGAGTTTGGTAGCCCAGCAACCATCTTCTGAGAATTCTGCTAAGGGCACTTTTCATTATTTTGATTTTTTTTTTTTTTTTTGGGGGGGGGGGGTTGGCTGGCTTTATAAAGGGAACCTCGAAGCAAAAGAAGGGAAAGGGTGCCACTGGGCTACACCGTTAGAGTTCAACTCTCTTTGCCAAGGATGTTCGGGGGCTGTTGTGCACCTGCCGGCCCTTTGGAGTTTCATATTTTTGTCCTGGTCGGAACACCTGTGCAACCGCTAGAGAAAGATGTGCAGATGCTTATTGCGCGAAGAACCAATTATTTTTTTAGTTCCTCAAAAACACTAACCTCTTTCCAGGACTCTCAGGTAAACACCCACACGGAGGGGGTGGGGGGGTGCGAGGGTGAACGGGAATGGGGGAATTCGCCCACTTTTGAAGATCAGGGACTTTTCGAGATCCGGCCTGTCACATTGTCGACAGTGCCACCGCGGCAGTCGGGAACGTAGCCCTTGCTGAGGTTCGGCACCCACTTGCCTGACACTCAAATTGTCCATCCGAAACCCTCTAGATCCTTAGCACACCCAAACCGATCCTCGAAATCAAAACTGCACACCCATCCAACTATTTGCTTGTCATTGCTACAAGAACCTTCCAGAAGAGATTTGGGCCCTAAACGGTAAAGCCTAAACCCTAAAACCTAAACCCTCAACCCTAAACCCAAACCACAAACCCCAAACCCTAAACCCGAAACCCTAAACCCTAAACCCCATTGATGAGGATGAGGGCTTTTTTCGAGCGCATGGCGGGAAACCATTAAAAGAAACCGGGATCCGAGGGGGCGGAGGGTACGTCTTCCCAGAACCGGCAACCCTACATCCTACACAGGGTTTAGGGTTCAGGGTTTAGGGTTTAGGGTCTAGGGTTTAGGGTTTAGGGTTTAGGGTTAGTAGACCCTAAGCCCTACAGTAGCGGGGTTGATCTAAGCTGCTCACGCTTCGCGTTGCCCTCAGGCTACGGGGAATACATTCGAAGGCAGTTCCCTAGTTGCTGAGTACCCTGGGCCAAAAAAGGTTCACCGTTCAAGTATGGTAGGATTAAGCTAACCTTTCAAGTATGGTGGGCTTTTATATATATATATATATATATACACCCCAAATATAGGTTGCCTGGCGCAGCTACTACGATCCACAGGGCCCCTAAACCCTAAACCCTAAACCCTAAACCCTAAACCCTAAACCTGTGTCGCAACATTTTTTAGCCAGGATGCACCATGCCGGCTTTCCGTCCGGCCCAACCTCTGCCTAGCTTCAACTGCTTTAGGGGGGGGGGGGGTTAGGGTTTAGGGCTGAGGGTTTAGGGTTTTAAGGTTTAGGGTTTGGGGTTTGGGGTTTAGGGTAACTGACTTCAGATGAGGTTTAGGTTGGGATCCCTACTGACAGTCCTCAAGAGGGATTCGAATAAGGGGTACCTGGATCCCCCTTAAGGACTGTTACTACAAGGAGGAACATCCCATTGTTCAGGATTTGGGAGCTTAGAGTAGTGCTGCAACAATGTTGGAGAAGCTGCTCACCTTGGGGCGCCTTCGCCACTGGAGAGGAACCCTAAACCCCAAACCCGAAACCAAGGCGACAAATTGCTGGATGCATCCCCACCTCCCAGCATTACATCCCCTATGATATGATATGATGGTACTACACATACTGGCATGATTGCCTTATAAGTTCTACAGCATCTGATATAACATTCCCACCCACCCCCCCTCCCCTACCCCGCCCCCAAACAAAACAACAATTGGGGGCGTCTTGATATGAGGGGATGTGTCCATGCGAACCTGATGAGTCGTTTTCTTGTCGGGTCCCTACATAGTCTGTTTAAACAAAAACCTGACAAGGGACCGGGTTTAGGGTTTAGGGTTTAGGGTTTAGGGTTTAGGGACCCTGCAAGTTTTAAGGGCTTGCACAGACAATGCTGAGTTGAGGGGGCACAACTAAGATCTGCTGAAGGAACCCTCAACATAGTCCCAAAAATGATCCCTGTCAACGATACTTATGATGACTACGCTTAAGCTGCTTAGGGCTCTTTTGAAGCTCGTCCAAGCTTAGGGAACATAGGGTATGGCTTCGTAAAAAATAAAAGCAAGGGTTCCAAGCAGGCGGTGGTCGAGCGCAGGTGCCTAAGCCCTACAGGCTACGGAGTGCGGACTGAAGGCTGACATCTGAAAGTCAACCCTTCAGCAATGTGGCATTTTTCAGTCGTGTCGTACTCTAACGACTTTCTAAGCCTGGGTTTAGGGTTTAGGGTTTAGGGCCTACAGGCCCGTACTTGCCATCAAAGCTCGTCGCTTGGTGCAGGCTTGCCGATCCAGCATGGAGGGACCACAAACCTTGGTCTCAAAGGGGTGTAGGGTTTAGGGTGAAGGGGGGGGGGGGGGGGGGGGGGGGAGGCTTTCGGCTGGACCAGAGCTATATACTTTATACTTTAAACCCTTAAGAGAAGGCTTCCGAAGAATTCTTGCCAACAGATTGCTTCAAGTCACTGAGATGCATCCCAGCGGCTGAACAACCCATGGAATGTAGCCGCACCAGTGCGGCGAGTGCTCCAGCACCTATACATCGGCAAAACATGAATCGTCTCATGGCTTCAAAGCGAAGAATGAAGCAGCGTGTATGTCTGTGCACATACATGTACATAGATATACAAAAATATATATATATATATATATGTGTGTGTGTATGAATGTATGTATTCCAGAATGCACATACGAGAAAAGATATGTATGTAGGCATGGATGTACGTCTGTCCGTCTGTCTGTCCATTTCTCTGTGTGTTTGCGCATGCGTGCGCGTACGTGTGCATGTGCACGGCCATGTACGCGTGCATGGATGGGTCGGTGTGGGTGTGCGCGGTGCAAGTCTGCGCGTGCAACTGTGCATATGTATGGGAAGTGTCATTCCAACGCTGGAAGAAAACTAATGTGCAGATACCCGAACGTCCATTCGGGTTGGTACCGCACGCATGTCTTTGCAAGTAGGTCGGATAGCACTTTTATGCAAACGGGTGCTTAAACAATTCGACGTGTGGGAGGGGAAACCCGGCAAAACACCCAGCAACAAGAAGCCACCACGTGAGGCACCGCCAAGGCTAACATCGCATGTTGATCGCACACGTCTGGCAAAAACCCTACGTAAGCCTAAACCCCAGACCTAGCCCTAAACCCTAAACCCTAAACCCTACACCCTAAACCCTAAACCCTAAACCCTAAACCCTAAACCCTAAACCCTAAACCCTAAACCCTAAACCCTAAACCCTTAAACCCTAAACCCTTAAAACCTAAACCCTAAACCCTAAAGCCTAAAGCCTAAACCCTAAACCCTAAACCCTAAACCCTAACCCTAAACCCTAAACCCTAAACCCTAAACCCTAAACCCTAAACCCTAAACCCTAAACCCTAAACCCTAAACCCTAAACCCTAAACCCTAAACCCTAAACCCTAACTCCAATCCATCCAGCCCCACCTTGCCATAGAAAGTAGCAGAGCCACCTCGCGCCAGCATGCAGAGCATGGGCAAACAAAGCCCCTATGGTTTTCAGCCCCATTTAGGGTTTAGGGTTTAGGGCTAGACCCGGGAGGAACCCATGAATAAAAAGGGTTCCTTTTTTGGTTTTAAGGGGATAATAGGGAACCCCAACCCTAAAAAAAGGAAACAAGGGCCTACTCCCGGTCCTAGCCACAAAGCAGTGGCGATATTCCCTAGAAAAGAAGGGCTTCAAACAAGACTTGCCTTGGACACGCCCACGAAACAGTTGCACAAATAAGGTTTTAGCCCTAAACCCTAAACCCTAAACCCTAAACCCTAAACCCTAAACCCTAAACCCTAAACCCTAAACCCTAAACCCTAAACCCGGATGGTGCCCAGGCTTGCCTGAAAGCGGGAAATTCATGGCGCGTGGCGTTTTGGCCATGATCCGGCGCCTTTTGCTTCAGGCTTGCCCTGAGATACGAGGGGCCCTGACTCAGAGAACTGCCCACATGGCGGCCGTTTTGCTTCTTCCTGCTGCTTCTGTGCATGCACATGGGGTTGGCGGCGTCTGCTTTGAGCAGAGCGAAACCCCAGCACAAGTGCAATTATGCACCACTGCACGTCTCGTAGCTGCGTAGCTTGCCAGCCGCTCGGGTCAGATGGTCATCAACTTTCCTGTGCTCCGACCGAACACCGGAAGCTGCTCTTCATCTTCCAGCCCAGTGTCCTTCTCAAACATGCGGTGAAGGATCGGCAGATACCCGGCGAAATGCTCCTGCATCTCATCGACGCGATCTGAGCGGTACCAGCTGTGGCTTGGGAAGTACTTCTCAGGATTCGTCCTCACCAGCTGCAGGATGCGATCGGCCCAGATCACACAATTCATGTCACCATCCCTCCTCATCGCCATGAGCCGCCAGTAGATGCCCAGCAACACATCCCGAATCTTCTGCTGGTCACACGGCACACCTGCCGGGTGGCTTCTGTTACAGCAGGTGAAGGAGCCTCCTAAGACGTGGAGGATCAACTCATCGGAGAGATCACTCGTCGTGCCGTTGATGACGCTAAGATCTTTCCTTGCTAGCCCAGTAACCATCTTACAAAAAGGGCACCCTTTTTTTTTGCGTTGGCTACTTCATAAGGGAACCCCTAACCCAAAAAAAGGGAAAAGGGTACCACTGGGCTGCCAAGTTTCCCGTCACACATGAATGCCGCCCGCTGCCTCTCCTCCGTATCGCAAGTGCCAGTCTTGAAGCCAAGAAGTTCCTGGGTTGGCCTTTAAGCCACGGTTTAGGGTTTAGGGTTTAGGGTTTAGGGTTTCGGGTTTCGGGTTTAGGGGGTCCCTTATCAACCCAAATAAGGAAAATAACAAAATATGTCCCAAAAACCAACCTCGGTTCTAGCCTACACCAGCCCCGGGAAGAGTACGTGTGCATGTTGAGCTCTGATCCGGTGTCTGAATGCTTGCAACATGGAGCCACGGACACCAGCGACGAGCACACGGAGGCATACACCGCCAAGGAGTTGATGGCTGCCTGCTGCTGAAAGCTGTTCGCCTGAGGGATGGATATGTAGTCCACCCAGATGTAGCCACACTTAAGGCCCTCCTGCTGCAACCTCCTGATGGCCACAAGTATGGCCTCGTAGTGAACGTTCTGGGGGTCGGGGTGGTCGAAGCTCGTCCACTGGTGGCTGATGAAGACAACGCCCGAAAGCTGGGCGATTTCAATAACGTCTTCTGGACAATCAAAGCAACTGAGCTTCTCGGCATCCCGCGCAACTTCATGACACATCAGCCCGCCCATCGCCAGGAAGTCGCACAGCTCCACCAGATACATTGGGCATTGAAAGGTGTTCAAGGTGTGCACGGCACTTTCGATGGCCAGTTTCTTCTGCTCCTTGAGATATCTTGCCAGGCCCTGCAGCTTCATGGCCTCCTTCCGCAGCGCGAACAGGATGTAGACGCCCAGAAGGACGCCCAGCATCGCTGTGAGTGGCAGTACCAAGAGGAGCTGCCTCCAGAAATCGTCCGAGACCACCGGCCACCCCTCCCTCGGCGCGACCTTCAGGATCCAGCGAAACCCGAACTCTTCCACGGCCACGTCCACCTGCACCGAGTCAATCAGCGCCTCCGTGCTCGAGGAGCGCTGCCAGATGCCGTCTGAAAGTGAAGGGTGTGGGCTGGGATCTGAGAGCTCGTAGGCAAACTGCGAGATGCCCGCCACACCTCCTTCTCCTGCCCTCTCTAGTGAGGCCAGGGAGGACGTGGCAAGAAAGTCCTCGATGCGAGCTACCATAGTGACAAAGCCCCAGAAGTAGGTGGGGTCGCCACTCGGATCCGGTGGCCCGGGAAAGGAGCACTCTTCTTCGACGCGCGACGCTGCTCTGGAGCAGATTCTGCTGTGGTTCACACCGTCCTTGTCCACAAACCACTCATCTGGCAGGTACTTCGGGGCCCAGCGGGAGAAGATGGGCCGCCGTGCAATGGCAGCTACTCCGCCTTGCATGAGCTGCATGGGCCCACTCACTAAGGTGGTCCCTGACTGAATGGAAGCGAGTGCAAAGTCCACCATGGCTGGGTCCAAGAGAAGCGCCAGTCCCAAGGCACCTCGATTGTCTTGGCTTGAATCTACCAGTGGGTAGATGCGCTGGATTGTTCCAAAGGGCGCTAACTGCAAGTTTGAGATGCCCCTGTAGGTTTCAATCAAGGTCTTCGCCAGTCGATCGAAGTCTGCTGTGCCAGAGCTGCACTCATCGATCTGCAGAATTGCATCAAGTGCTTGGAGGCTGCTGACAGATGTACGCAGCTGGCGGGTGATGTCAGCAGCCTGCCTCTCGGCAAGGTAGTTGACAGACTCGCGCGCATTTCTCAGCAGGGAAGCATCCGATGACCTCAGGTTGTAGATGCTGACGCCGACGATGGCGATGATGATGGTGAGCACACCCCAGAACTTCCGCCACCGCATCCACAAGGGGATCTTCCGCTTCGGCTGGGAAGTGACGGAAGGCAGCTTGTTCATTGCCAGGCTCGAAAAAGACCCTGTCGAGTGCATCACCACAAGATCATCGTCAACGTCGGACTTGCTCCGTGCAAGCGAGGCAATGAAGCCGCGCGATTGCCGGGGCACAGCGTCGAAACTGCGGGATCTGGATTGCATGGTGGAATTTCTCCGAACAACGTGACTCACCACGGGAGTCTCTCGAATCGAAGAGCGTATTGAGGGTCGGGGGGTCGCCATGATGAGTCGCAACGCTTGGAGGGTCTCTCCTGCACCTACGACGTCGGAATGACAACAAGAATACATTGTGCATGACACGTTCAGTTGCTATCACCATTCTATTGTATTCTGTTCTGTGCTATTCTGCTCTGTTCTCCTCTGTTCTATTTATGCCCTATAGCAAAATTAGACACCTGCAAGGCTCTCGGCTTCGTAGGACCCCGGAATGACTCCCCTCTGAAAAACTCCCTCAACCCCCCACAAACTCTTTGGAGTTTATGGGGTTTAGGGTAGGGGCCGACGAGACCTGTGATCCAAAAAGGTTCAATATCGGAACGGATGTTGAGCCAGTGGGGGCTTTGTGCTTTGAATCTGGTCCCTGACCTTCTTTAAGAGTTCTGATGTATGGGCCCTTGGGTTGGGGAGGGGGGAGCTTTGGTAAAGGAACCGGACGGGTGCCACCACACCCACTCGGGGCTTTCGACTCTGACACTGGCACAGGCCGTGAGGCATTTGAGGGCCTTCAGGTTTCAGTTGGTTTAGGGCTCGCAGGGTTTATCCTCCTGGTTCTTAGTAGGGAATGAAGGGATTAAGTACCTTGTGTCCCCCTAGATGTCCCCCTTGCGGGATGATGCAGGGTGCCTCATTCCCTCATCCCTACTAAGAACCACTATGTTCTACTTGGAGGTTCATGGTACTTATTAAACCAATAACAACTCTACTAAAAACTCCCTTAAGTGACCTAGTATGGTCGTAGTTGGGCTATAAGTACAGTTATTATTGGGTTTAAACAGTACAGTTGTTATTGGGTTCATAAGTACCATGAACCACCACGTAGTGTCTATGGGGTGGAGGATTTAGTCACAACTCCCAAACTAATAGGGTTTTGGGGTGTAGGGTGTTCCTGGGACCCTCTTTACCTAAAGTTCTCTGGGACAGTTACTACGAAACTGTAGGTAAAGAGAGTCCCAGGCAACGTTTAGGGTTTAGGGTTTAGGGTTTAGGGTTTGGGGTTTGGGGTTTAGGGTTGGGGTTTGCTGTTTGGGGTTTAGGGTTGGGGTTTAGGGTTTGGGGTTTAGGGTTTGGGGTTTAGGGTTTGCGCCCTGTTTCCAACTACGATTGCTGCCTCTCGCAGTCCCCAGTATAGGAAGCCTCTGAACTTCAAGTACGTATGCGTATATATCTCTATATGTGAGGGTTTAGGGTTCAGGGTTTAGGGTTTTAGGGGAATACATAATACATAACGTAATGCATGCATTTATATAAGAGCTGGGAAGCTGTGGCCCTGCTTGCAACGTTAAGAGCGGGCTTACCTGAGAAGGCTCGAAAGTGGTTCCTTCTTGGGTTTAGGGTTTATGCCTAAAACCTAAACCCGAAGGTATACCGCACAGGACACCACACAGGGCACTCAATGAGTCGACCTAATGAAGCCAACTGCGGCATTACGAGTCGCCTTCCGCATCCACGGCGGCCAGGCTCGCAGCCGGACGCCAAGCAAAATTTGCCTGCCATAAAGCCACCCTAAGGGTTTAGGGTTTAGGGTTTAGGGTTTAGGGTTTAGGGCCCCCCTAAACTTCTGGGATGGCCCTTAAAACCCTCTCAAGATCTATTCCTGAATATGATCCTCTTAAATTCAACCCAACTAAGGGAAAATCCTGGACTTTAAGCCCCTCTGGGACCCTCAACAGCGACCTTACCGGGTTTAGGGACATGAGGGTTTAGGGTTTAGGGTTTAGGGTCCGGAAATTGACCAGGCACGTTGCCTCAAGCGCGTTCTGTAACACTTGTGGTCACTTACTTCTGAACAGCTTTCCTGATTTGGAGTCTGAAGCTCTTGCTGCCTAGGCTTGAACGAGGGGAAATCTGACACCAATCCCGAACACCAGCCCAGCTTGCTTCACACCGCGCACCTTCACGATAAACCCTAAACTTATGGGATGTTCCCCCTTATACTAACCCCCCTTATACTAACAGTCCTGAACAGGGATAATAGCACCTCCCCTGCTATTACCCCTATTGAGGGCTTTTAGTATATGGGGGAACATCCCAACCTAAACCGGGTTCAGGCCACATGCCAAGATGCCAGGAGTCCCCGACCCCTAAGGGATTAGGGTTGAGGGCTTTAGGGTTTTAGGGTTTAGGGTTTCGGGAACTACCCCAAGGACTTCGAAAAGAGGAGAAGGGGCAAGTCGGCTGGGACCGGCAGATTCTGGGCCCAGCTACGTCTACTTGGAGAAGAAATGTTTAACTGTACTTATAATCCACTGACTGTTAGGCCCCTTAAGTGCCCTAAGATGGTGATAATTGGGTTACAAGTACAGATATCTTCTTGGGTTAACAAGTACCATGAACCTCCAAGTATGGGCCCAGATACGTTTAGGGGTTTAGGCTTTAGTTTTCAGGACTTATAAGGGTCGAGGTTCCCTCTGTCCCCACAACACTCCTCCAGAGACACACGCCGAACACCCTCCGCCCCACCTCCGATGGGTTTAGGGTTAAGGGTTTAGGTTTTAGGGTTTAGAGTAAATCCGAAGCCGCGCAGTTTCTTCCTTTGGAACAAAAGGGCTGATGGCGCTGTGCCTGTCGCGTAGCAGCCCACTCCTTGCGCAGCTTGTGGAAAGGATTCTGTTTGCTGGAGATCTCACTCGGGGTTTCGTGTCTAGGCGCAATGCCCACTTCCATGAATAGCTGGTATGGCAACGAGGACGGTTTCCCTGAACTTGCTTCCTCAACCCCGAACCGCTAACCCTAAACCCTAAACCCTAAAAACCCTGCTTGAATTGCCATAAGATAAGTAGCCTGAAGTGATCGGACTCCATGACTGTGAGGGGTGAAAGCAGAGCAAGGGCCTACAACTCAGGGCTTCCGACAAATGTGCGCAGGGATGTGGGGCAGCAGCGTCATAAGAGACAACAGTAGGGAGTATCTTATTGGGGTCCTTGAAAAGGGGATCCTACTATTCGGGGATCTATATTCGGGGTCCCTCATTTCGTGAGCCCCCATATTGCGAGGGCCTCGGAAAAGAAAATGGATGAACGACGTGGCATGCCATCTTTGGCTTGCACTGGCTGTTTCATTGTAGGGAATCAGGGAATGAGGTACCCTGCATGAAGGGTATTTATATATGTAAATAAATATACTAGGATGGCCCTTAGGACCCTCCGAAAAATATTCCTAAACATCTTTCTCTTAAACCCAATAAGGGAAAATTTAAAATGTCCCAAGGGCCTACCGAGTATATAGGGCCCTAATTCCGTCATTCCCTGGTAAGGGTTTAGGGTTTAGGGTTTAGGGTTTAGGGTTTAGGGTTTAGGGTTTAGGGTTTAGGGTTTAGGGTATAGGGCCCTAATTCCGTCATAAGAGCCGGGGGGGGGGGGGGTCGAGGATTCTGGAGGTTCGCCATTGAGGGAAGTCAGGGGCGTTCGGCTCTTTGAGGCCGCCGGGGGCTTCACCGCAATCACTCTGAGCCCTAAACCCTAACCCCTAACCCCTAACCCGTAACCCCTAACCCCTAACCCCTAACCCCTAAACCCCTAAACCCTAAACCCTCAACCCCACACCTTTTGTGTATCTTTGTGCTCGAAGCTTCCAGCGCTGTTCGCTGTGGGCGGTCGCATCACACCTCGCTCTTGGAGCCCTGAGGAGTTCTATGCCAGGGGATCACCTTAAGTGCCCAACAGCCGACACGTGGGGGTTTAGGGTTTACGGTTTGGGGTTTGGGGTTTGGGGTTTGGGGTTTAGGGTTTAGGGTTTAGGGTTGTATCTAGGGTGCTATTTTTGGGGGTCCCCTATATTTTCGTAAACCCCCACATGTGTTTGGAAGGTCTAAATGCAAATCGTCTTGTGGGATTCCCCGGTGCCCTACAAACGGCACACGGGGACGTACGTGTTGAATAGAAATCGCAGAAGCGGATTCCTCCGGGGCACACTCCTTGCAAACAAGATACACGCCCTATTGAACTTTAGGGTTTACGGTTTAGGGTTTCGGGTTTCGGGTTTCGGGCCCTGGCGGCATTTCACTAAGCATGTGTGGCGCTGCCGGCATATGAGAAACTTGGCTTGCAGCTGTTGAAACCATCTATCACCCCGAAACGAAACCCTGCTCACACCCTAAACAAGTTCATGGTTGGGATAGTAATAAAAATTTAAGCGTCTGTTCCTTATTGAGTTTTAACGACCCTTAACAATGCAAATTGTTACCCCACTATGACATAGTAAACCCTAAACCCTAAACCCTAAACCCTTTTGCAACTGGACTGCTTGCTGCCCTAAACCCTAAACCCTAAACCCTAAACCCTAAACCCTAAACCCTGAACCCTGAACCCTAAACCCTAAACCCTAAACCCCCAAACCTTTGCAAGGAGGGTGCCCACTGCGTGCCACCTGGCTGTGGCGGGCCCAGGGCATGCGCTCGCAACGGCGACTCCCGAAGTTCACATGCGTAAACTGGCGTAAACCCTACATAAGAGGGTTCTTAAGGGAGGGCTTAGGGTTTAGGGTTTAGGGTTGAGGGTTAGGGATAGGTACTTGGGGAACTGGGAGCCTTAAGGAGTATCAGGGCGCAATTAGGAACCTTGGGTTACATACCCCCCTTGAACACCCTCCCTTAAGAACCCTATAACTACTTGCCAGCCACGGGCCCACACATTGCCCTGACACGTCGTCCGGTCCACTTTGGCTCGCGGAGACAAGAATTTGGACTGAGGTGGAGACTCCACCCTTAAAGGGGCAGCCCCCTATCTTGAAAACTTCGATGGTGGCATAGCATGGTAGAGTTAAGTATATATAGCATGAGAGTCATGCATAGCAAGCTAATGTTATGGACCCGAAACGGTCGACGAGGGATTGGCCTGGGGCTGCAGGCCCTTACATCCCCATGACAGCCAACCACACAACGCACACAATGAACAAAGCCACGATGTATATGTAACGGAAGGCGATGTCCACCTTGGTAGCCCAGTAACCCAAAAGAGCACCCGTTTTTTTTGGCTACTTTACTAGGGAACCCCTGAACCAAAAAAACGGGGAAAGGGTACCACTGGGCTACCCAAGCCACTTGAATAGAGGGGGGGCGCTCCCAGTAGGTGATGGTAAAGGGCGTTCCCGGCAGGTAATCGTTGAGGTCCATCAGCAGGCGGTGGAAGTCTGCTTTCTGAAGTGACTCGCCCTCCACGCCCAGCCGGAAGAACATCCGATTGACCTGATCAAAGCTTAGGTACTGTCCCAACTTTCGGAAGCCGAGCTGAATCTCATGCTTGTTGATGCAGCCGGACAGGTCTGCGTCAAAGAGCTTGTAGACTTCGTGGACCTGCTCCGGGCTCTTCTCCAAGACGATGATGGTGCCCTGCTTGTCCACCTTCTCTTCAGCCGGGTCGGTCGCTGCATGCTTCACGGCGTGGTTGTCTAGCTTCATGGCTGCGGCCATCTGCTTCATCGCCTCGAACTTTCGGACTCTGTGAGCTTCGATGGTCATGAGCCAGGACACTACACCATACTCAACAACGACGGACAAGGTGAAGAGCTTGATGGTAAAGAGGTAGCTTGTGAGCCAGGTCATGTAGTTCAAGGGCGGCAGCTGGGACGTCACGCTGCTCTCCAAGTTCAACATGATCAACACCTGGGCGGTTTAGGCTTCCTACCTTTGGAGTAGACCCTGGAAAGAAAGTATATACTTTTTAGGTATAAGTAGCTATTATAGGAACCCAGAACCAAAAAAAGTATTAAAGTACAGTACTCCAAAACCCAGGTTTAGGGTTTAGGGTTTAGGGTTTAGGGTTTAGGGTTTAGGGTTTAGGGTTTAGGGTTTAGGGTTTAGGGTTTAGGGTTTAGGGTTGTCCGTCTCAAGGTTCCTGGGAAAGTATGGTCCGAGGCACCTTTGCTTCGGGAGTACTTGGGCCCAAAAAACCCGAAACACTTTATACCCACTTCCCACAAGGTCCATTCCTAGGGCTTAGGGTTTAGGGTTTAGGGTTTAGGGTGATTTTGGAAGTACCTGAAGCCTAAGCTGTGTGGAACCCAGACTGGACTGCTCGCTGGGCAGCGGCCCTGCACCTCAAGCGCCAAACCCTAAACCCTGAACGGTTTAGGGTTTAGGGTTTAGGGTTTAGGGTGTGGGGTTTAGGGTTCAGGGTTTAGGGTTTAGGGTTTAGGGTTTAGGGTTTAGGGTTTAGGGTTTAGGGTTTAGGGTTTAGGGTTTAGGGTTTAGGGTTTAGGGTTTAGGGTTTAGGGTTTAGGGTTTAGGGTTTAGGGTTTAGGGCTAAACCCTGAAACCCCACCATTGCCGGTGCAGGCGCCGGGATGACTGCGATCGCCACACGCGCAGGAGCGGCGCTCGGGTTAATAAAGAGCCCGACCCAAGAGACGATGCCGAAGGCGAAGCCTAATGAAGGTCTTTTGGGGCTCCGGGGCTGCAGGGTTTAGGGTGTAGGGTTTAGGGTTAGGGTTTAGGGTTTAGGGTTTAGGGTTCAGGGAAGGCGAAGCCTAATGAAGGTCTTTGGGGGCTCCGGGGCCTCAGGGCCACTGCAGGGTTTAGGTGTTTTTTTTGTTTTATCACCCGCGCTGCACATGTCAAAGCACCCGCTCCACAGGGACAAAGTCGTTTAGGGGTTTAGGGTTTAGGGGTTTGGGAGCTCAGGGTGTAGGAGGTCTGTGGGCTCAGGGCTTGGGGTTGAGGATTTGGGGAGTGTAGGGTCTGAGTCTAGGTGTTACTTACTGTAAACCCACTTTGTCGCATATGGCATGGTTCAACTAGAGTTTAGGGTGTAATGAGGGCTGAAATAGGGTTGCGCGGTTTAGGATGTAATTAGGGTGTAGAGGTTAATCGTTGGCTTAGGATTTGGCATGGTGCCCTGGGTGGGGACATAGACTGTACTGTGTGATCCGCATCCTTGCATTTAGCTTCACCGAGCTCTAGACCTTGCATTCTCACACACGCGCGCACATGCACATGATACATGCGTCCGAGCAAGCACACGCACATGCAAACACGCATGTTGGGCCATTTGCTCGGTACCTTCATTCTATACCTTCTTCTTGTAAAGCTTCCCATTCGCCTATATAAACCCTAAAACCCTAAAACCCTAAACCCTAAACCCTTTTGGGGGTTCTACTTTTTGGGGTCCTCCCAGGGGGCTGGGATCTTCTGCACGAACCTAAACTTGATCAGGGTCGCATGTGAAGAAGACGAAGACCATGAAGGCATTGGGCCGACGTTCCAGCGTTATGTAGATCCACACCTCTGTTGAAGCAGGGCTCGGTTGCCTTTAAAGGCTTAAGATGAGGTATAGGGTGTAGGTTGTCATAGGCATACATGGATCGTTCAAACTTGAAGAACATACCCTAACACAAAACGGACATTCATGGCTCAGCACCCTAAACCCCAGACCCTAGACCCTAAACCCACCCCACAGAAACAAAAGGATGCATTCCAGAAGCAGCCCGGAGACATACTTGTAACCTTGGCGGTTCGCACCGACACCAAACCACTCCGTTGTCACCTGTCACGTGGCGTTTAGGGTCTAGGGTTTAGGGTTTAGGGTTTAGGGTTTATAGGGTTTAGGGTTTAGGGGCCGGTGCCTTGGGCAAGTGATGACAGCGAGCAGCTTCTACACAAGGACGATTAGTGCCCAAACGCCAAGATCGGAAACCTGAATACCTATCAGGCCTCCGACTCATGCAACCTTTCCGCACCCTGTGAACTCAACCCTGTGCTGCTCCAGGTCTCTCGTGGCCCTAAACCCTAAACCCTAAACCCTAAACCCTAAACCCGAAGCCCAGTTGCCCCAAAAAGCCCCCCAAGCCGCACCTCCCATTCCACAGCCCCCAGCTTCCATTCCTAGGCTGCCAAGTAACCAAGGCTTCAAAAGGGTGCCCTTTTTTTGCTTAAAGGGGTTTAGGGTTTAGGGTTTATAAGGGAACCTAACCCCCCCCCCCCCCCCAAAAAAAAGGGAATAAGGGTACTACTGGGCATCCTAGATTCCGTCGTACCGGTGTACCCTTCCGGCAGGACGACGGCACCGTTGCTGAAGGCACCTAGGGTTCGGGTTCGGGGTTTGAGGTTTGGGGTTTGGGTTGGGGTGACGAAAAAGTGTGCGCTTGTGTATATATATATATACACTGATGTGTTTATTTACTTACTGATATATTTACAACTACTTAGTTATGTATGTACTGATGGGTTCATGTTGTTGAGAATGCGCTGACGCTTTTGTGTGTTGGGAAGACATACAATCCAATCCTACACTTTACGCTGGAGACCATCAGAAGAGTGTTTGTTGAAGCGGACCCCTAAACCCAACCCCTAACCCCCTAAACCCTTAAGCCTTACACCCTAAACACCCTAAACCCTTAAGCCTTACACCCCTAAACACCCTAAACCCTTAAGCCTTACACCCTAAACCCTTGAGCCCTAAGTCGCGCTTGCTTGCTACAGACTGATCCCCCACAGGGCCTGCGTTGATGTGGTCGATGTCCCAAGAGTAGGACGACATCTGAACCTGGGTAGCCCAAACCCTAAACCCCAAACCCTAAACCCCAAACCCTAAACCCTAAACCCTAAACCCTAAACCCTAGACCCTAAACTCCCCCCAAAAAAGGGGTAAGGGTACCAAACTGGACTGCCAAGGAACAAAGCACCGCTGCTTGTCGAAGGGCAAGGCGTGGAATTCCATGGGGCAGCGCAACTTGTGATTGAAGCGTGCCGACCTCCAAGGGACTAACTGAGGGGCCCTTTCTCAGGGACCTTTTAGGGGTGATTTAGGTGCTACTTCGGTTTGAAGGGCCTAAAGGAGGGGGCCCTTATCAGGGACCTGAGGGGGCCTGAGGGGTGATTTAGGGGCTATTTGGGGGCTGCCTAGGTATACAGGGGCTGTACAAGGTATGTATGGGGGTTCTATAATTCGGGGAATAAGACACAGGGTCCCTTCTAGGGGTACCTCCTTTTACCCCTTTAGGGACCTCCAAGCCCGGCCGTCCGGGTACAGCACCAAGGACCCGGCACCATACCACTCGTCCAGCGTGTTGTCGACATAAATGTCCGGCTGCCACACCTTGGTAGCCCGGTTTTTTCACTCCTGCACAGTTTGGGGTTTTAGGGTTTAGGGTTTTGGTTGCTTTAATTCTAAGGGAACCCAGAACCAGAAGAAAGGGGTAAAGGGTACCACGAGGCGACCAAGACGCAGATGGGGCCGGGAGCTGCAACGTGATCTTGCCACAGTCATCGCCCGAGGCAAGCCGAGGGTCCATCCACTCCCAGCGAAAGTAGCCCTCGACGGCGAGCTGCTGCCCCTGCTGACTTGTTGGTTGATGAGTAGGGAAGGAAGGAGGTACCCTGTAGAATCCCTTGAATGGTATCTATACATACATATATATATATATGTATGTATATATATATATATATATGTGGGGCCCGAACTCCCTCATTTAAGCCTTCTGATCGACGTTGGCAATGGCAGCGATGTACATCTGTATGGAGACATTCACCGCTTGTGGCCGGCCCTGGTTTGGTCGAGAGTTTCTGTCATACTTCGGCCAAGCTGTCCTTAGTTTTGGTGCATGTTGAACCCTTCGAAAATGATCTACGAGTCGGTTCCCTTCTAAGGAAAGAAGGGCAATTAAGAGTCATCCCTAAACCCTAAACCCTAAACCCTAAACCCTAAACCCTAAACCCTGAACCCTGAACCCTAAACCCTAAACCCTCAACCAGCACAACCCGGTGTCAAGTTCTCGAGCCGCTCTGTTTGGGACTCACACTGGGCGAGCGAGCCGATGACCGCACCGCTGAGCACGAGCAGCTGCAAGAGCTGCTGCATTGCGGCAACTACAGCTGCCAGGCACCCCTTCCCTGCTCCAAACCCTAAACCCTAAGCCCTAAACCCTAAACCCTAAACCCTAAACCCTAAACCCTAAACCCCTAAACCCTAAGCATCGAACCGGAAGCCTGTGCATGGAAGCCAAGCCTTGAGCCAACTGCGAAGGGGTCCTGTACTTGGAGGTTCAAAGGGGCTAGGGTTTAGGGTTTAGGGTTTAGGGTTTAGGGTTTAGGGTTTAGGGTTTAGGGTTTAGGGTTTAGGGTTTAGGGTTTAGGGTTTCGGGTTTAGGTTCTACTTGGAGGTTCATGGTACTTATTAACCAATTATAACTGTAGATATAACCCACTTACAAGCCCCTTTAGTGCCCTGACATGCTGATAAGTACAGTTATAAGTACAGTTCTAATTGGTGAATAAGCACCATGAACCTCCAAGTAGGCATGGCTGCAGCATGGACATGCCACGTGGCGTGCACCGCAGTGTGCTGTTTTGTAGGGTTTAGGGTTTAGGGTTTAGGGTGTAGGGTTGATAGGGTTTAGGGCTACTGGGGTGAAGTTGCGCACCACCGAGTTGAATCTGAAACCGCTTGCGGACCTCGTTGAGTAGTAGGCCCGGAGAGCAGTCTGGCGAGCTCTTCTTGTGATCCTCCGGGATGTACTTGCACCTCTGGGCGCAGCAGTTCAAGAGTTGGGAGGGGCTTTCATGGTTTCGGGCTTCTCTATGGCCATATTATGCCCGCATGCGTGAATAGAAAGGGCGCCCTTCTTGATGCAAACTTGCAAACCAGGACTAGCTTAAGGAAGCTTGCAGAATGGGAGCTAACCCAGCCAGCGTAGCCAGCAGCTCAAGCGAAGCGATTGCCCTGTATGATTCTCCGGACAGATACCCATCTGCCGGCCCTGTGGTCTATCCTTTCAGAGAATCACCCGCGCTTTGAGCGTGCGCTGCTGTCCAGGGGCTGAACCCCTCATTGATAATTTCATGGCCTCCAGCCCGAGTAACTGAAAAGCTCAGTCTCTGCTTCGTGGTAAAAGTCCAGCAGGCGCCCTTCTCCCTAAACCCTAAACCCTAAACCCTAAACCCTTCTCCCAACCTCCTTCTAGGAGCGCCTCATGAAACTCAGCAGCAGCATCGCATGTACGGAAAGCTCCCACTGCTGCTGACACCCAGGCACAGAGTGGGCCGAGCAGCGGGGCGAGAACTGGGCAACGCGCCAGGGCAAATGCCCCAGCAAAGCACGGAAGCCCACCACGCGTACCCGAAGAGTTCAATACCGCTTAATTTCGGAATGTACACCTAAATCATATTAAGGATCCCTATATGAACTAAGGATATGAATTAAGGTATAATGGTATAATTATAATCCTTAACTAAGGGGTATTGGTTCCCGACGACGTGGGCAATCGAAGCGCTGATCCAGCCATGGCGCCTCGCCATCCAGTCATCAGTGACAGTTCAAAGCCCTAAACCCCAAACCCCAAACCCCAAACCCTAAACCCTAAACCCTAAACCCTAAACCCTAAACCCCTAACCCTAAACCCTAAACCCTAAACCCTGAACCGCAGCCCTGAACATCTCTTCCAGTGGCAACCCGTAGTAAACATCTCTGTCGCGAGATTTTCCCGAAGCCCAATCTTCGTAATAAGCCCTCAACCCTTTTCTGTTGAACTCTACCGGGTTTAGGGTTTAGGGTTAGGGTTTGGGGCTAAACCCTGAACCTTGAACCCTGAACCCTCAGCCCTAAACCCGAAACCCAAAAGGGCTTTTACAACGCGGTCCAAGCTTAGAAACCAAGGTCATTCAGGGGCCTCCCTCTAGGACATCCCGTATTCAGGAAGGTCCGATCCTCAGGGTTCATAGGGTTCATAAGGTTTAGGATTTAGGTTTGTTGGGCAATACCTGAACCCTAAACCCTAATAGGGGGTCTTAGTAAGAACCCTTGCTATGACTACCCATGAACCTTCAAGAGACCTAAGCCCGGGTTCACTTGGGTCGTTTTGGGGTCCCCATATAGCACGGCACCTTATAACACGGATGTAGAAGAGGCCCGGCTTTCGAGAACCACTCAGTTAAGCAATTATACGTTCCGTAAGGGAGTTCCCAGGGCAGGGTGCCGTTCGCAAGACTTCCACAAGGGCTGCTAAGGGCACTGAGGGCTATAAAAAGGTTTAGGGTTTAGGGTTTAGGGCTTAGGGAGGGGACATGACATGGGCCCAGCACAATTTTGCTTTGAGGTTTCCAGCGTTTTAGGGCATGGGGGAGGGGCAGCTACATTGTTAAGGCCCAATCTCCTTTATTCCCTAGAAGGCTTCCTACGTAAGCTCCCCTAAGGTTCCCTAGGTACCTCCCCCCCATGACCCCCCCTAAACCCTAAACCCTAAACCCTAAACCCCAAACCCTAAACCCCCTCCCTTAAGAATTCGAAAACTCCTCCCAGCCCCGAGCACCACTCCGGGGGCGAGCCCTTCCTGGCTGGCTGCGGCGCGTATGGTGAAGCACCTGCCGGTCGGGAGACTCCGGTAGGGTTTAGGGTTAGGGTTTAGCGTTTAGGGTTTAGGGTTTAGGGTCTAGGGTCTAGGGTCTAGGGTCTAGGGTCTAGGGTCTAGGGTCTAGGGTCTAGGGTCTAGGGTTTAGGGTTTAGGGTTTCGGGTTTAGGGTTTAGGGTTTAGGGTTTAGGGTTTAGGGTTTAGGGTTTGGGTTTAGGGTTTAGGGTTTAGGGTTTAGGGTTTAGGGTTTAGGGTTTAGGGTTTAGGGTTTAGGGTTTAGGGTTTAGGGTTTAGGGTTTAGGTTTAAGGGTTTAGGGTTTAGGGTTTAGGGTTTAGGGTTTAGGGTTTAGGGTTTAGGGTTTAGGGTTTAGGGTTTAGGGTTTAGGGTTTAGGGTTTAGGGTTTAGGGTTTAGGGTTTAGGGTTTAGGGTTTAGGGTTTGGGGAGACAAATCCAAGGAACATTAAGGGTAAGGTCCCGGTACCCTTTAGGGTTTAGGGTTAGCTTTCCTACTGTAGAGCCTACTTATATGGATGCCTATGAACCATAAGCTGGTTAGAGTTCACCGAGTGCCCACGGCGTTCTCCGTGCATCGTGAACGCTCAGTTTGCCTGAAATCCCTATTGCCCTGCCCTGGAAAACTAAGATATCCAGCACTTCAACACAAAGCTTGGCCCGAGTAGCCTAGCAGGAAACTGGACACCCTTGCACAAACAGTTCTCCACGCAAGTTCACACATTTGATTCAGAACGACCCTCCCGCCAAAACGGTCCTTTGTGGCCTCCCTTCATATCCCTATGTGTCGTCTGTCCAGAATCTTCTCCTTCGTCGCTGTCTCGTCTCCCTTGAGCGACAGATCGTGTGAAGCGACCCCGGCGTTTGACCCCAATGCTTACATACATACATACATACATACATATATATATATATATACATATATTCATCTGTTTATTCATATGTATATGCGTGCGTGAACATGCCGTGAAAATGAATATTCGCATTAACACTAATAAATAAGCACATTCTTGTCCCCCTTCTGGAGCCAGAACCGGGTCGTGCCACGAGCCCTCGGTCTTGTCGGCGGGTTAACGTCCCCTCAGAAGTAATTAGAAGTGGCACCCCCCAGAATGTACCAACAGTTTAAGAACTCATCACCTAAGTGAAGTATTCTTCCACGCAGGCTTACGCTGCTTGGGGGTCTACGCTGGTAGGCCTCAAGCTCTTCGGCCCAAACCCGAAACCCTAAATCACAGCCCCAACGAGCGCAAAGAAGTGCGTGCATCTTGGGCCCGCAGCCAGCCAGACAGCATCCTAAGCTTCTAAGTCCTTTGTACATCAGAACCCTGCAAAAACCCAAACAGAATGTTTCACAACTCTATAAAAGAGGTTAAAACCTAAAAGGCCCGTAAAACCCATCAAAGAATGACAAAGAATGACAAAGAATGACAAAAAAACAATAATTGTGAAAGCCCTGTAACAAGCCCTGTAGTATACTAAAAAACACTAAAACCCCTAACAAGCTAATTTTGACAAACCAATACTCACAACCCCAAAAAAAAGAAAAGAAAAACATGTACAAAAAAAACAACTAAAACCCTAAAAAGTTACGAAGCAAGGCCGGACAATGCCGGCCTTCGGGCTTGGCGCAGTCCTTCACCTTGGGGGTTTAGGGTTTAGGGCTTCTGCAGCACCATCTCCGAAGGGATTAGGGTTTAGGGTTTAGGATTTAGGGCGATTTCCGGTAGGAGCGTGGCTCCGGCTTCGGTGCTTTCGTGGGCTTCGGACGGAAAGGTGAGGAGTTCGGGTCTTGATCTTGCAGGACCCCAGACCCCTGGGAGGATCCAAAAAGTAGACCCCCCAAATGGTACCCTATACTACTAACTACTATTGAGTAATTCTTAGGAACCCTTTTAGGGGATCTACTTTTTGGACCCTTTTGGGGGTCTGGGACTGAGGTACCTTTGCGACTTTGGGGCTTTAAAGTAAGGACGTTCCCCCCTATACTCGCAGTCTTTGATAGGATGATAATCGGGGGTACTACAATCCCGATTAAGGACTGTCAGTATAAGGGAGAATATCCCAACTTTTAAAGGGTTTAGAGAGGTTTTTGGACTTCGGATTGGTGTTCTGTTCTGATTGCGACTGGAGGGCTTCTGATTACATGCAAAAAATGCCCCCAAATCCTTGGCATCCGCCCCGCAAACCTTGAGCCCCAAGCCCTCTGCGGAAAGAAGGCCGGGGACACTCCTCCTTCCGGATCCTAAGGTCTTGCTGAGGTCCTGGTGCTCCCATCTTTGATTACTACTACTACTACTACGACGACGACTACTACTACGACGATGACGACGACGACCACTACTATTACTACTACTACTACTACTACTACTACTACTACTACTACTACTACTACTACTACTACTACTACTACTACTACTACTACTACTACTACTACTACTACTACTTGTCGGCTCATACATACTTACTTGCTTTCGAATTCTGATAGACTATACATCATGAAGTGCTGCACTAGTAACATGTTAACCACTCTTTCACCGAAAGAATAACGGCACTTGGGACAAAAATGGGTGGAGCCGAGCACAAAATTATGGACCCAAACGGACCCTTTCTGGGTACACAGCGCTTTTATCGGAAGAAACACACACAGCCACACAGACGCACACAAACACACACACACACACACACACACACACACACACACACACACACACACACACACACAGAGACGCAGAGACGCAGAGACGCAGAGACGCAGAGACGCAGAGAAGCAGAGACGCAGAGACGCAGAGACGCAGAGACGCAGAGACGCAGAGACGCAGAGACGCAGAGACGCAGAGACGCAGAGACGCAGAGACGCAGAGACGCAGAGACGCAGAGACGCAGAGACGCAGAGACGCAGAGACACAGAGACACAGAGACACAGACGCACACACACACACACAAACACACTTGTTGAAACCACGAGGGCAAATCATTGGTGAATCTCTGGTATAATCGCGGACTCAAACATCAAGCCGGAGCGAAACAGACTCGGACCCCCACCTTAGTAGCAGCGGAACGGCCACCAACGAAACGTAAACAAACTCACCCCATCGAACGCCGCAATCGCACTTGCACACAGACCAATCACTCCTCAGTTCACACATTGTCTAAGGTCCGCGCTTCAAAACTGCTACTGGAGTTTCGTCGGAGGTTCGCTGCCAAGTTTTTAAAAGTCATACTCTTCAGATGCCAGCTCTCAAACCTTGACAGGAACACTCCGGGCTGGCAAGACTCCAGATTCGCTTTTCCACACGCGTGCTCTCAGCATTGCAGTCAAAACTTGGATACTGCCCTTCGATACAGGGTTGCACACACACACACACAAAGACACACACAAAAAAAAAACCGAAAACGAGGCCCATGATTCCCATTATTCAGATCAAACCCCGATGAGCAACACAGGGAATGTAAACAACATGGCGAAAGCCCCGAGTCTACACACCAAGGGAATAGCTTTGGGAAGAGACTATACTCCCCTTAGAACCGTAATAAAATTTTAAAAATAATATTTGTTAGTATCCTCTTGGGGTTTGTATAAACAAAACAAAGAAAAACTTCCCAAGGGGGATATAGGAGAGTCTAGAGGCCTGCTAGCCGGCTAAAAACACAATTATACAGAACCGAAGCTCCTTCGTACTAGGGCTTGCCATGGCCGCCTAAAACCCTAAACCCTAAACCCTAAAAGAATTATGAGAACTACACAGACCTCAGCTTGAACCCCTAATTAGGGTTCGGGTTCAGGTTTTGGCTTTAGGGTTTAGGGTTTCGGCCCCTCCCCCCTCTCCCCTGGCAAAGGTCAGTGTCCCATTTTGTGTTTTCTTGTTTGGGGGTGTAAGGAGGTGCTTCCTATGAGGGGTTTCCGGTTCAAGGCAGCCTTCCATGAGCTCACCCTAACACCCGGACTCTGAACCCACAGTCCCGAAACCCCGACCCCGAGGAACCTGGCTTTGAGTGTAAGGTTTAGGGTTAGGGTTGAGGATTTAGGGTTTAAGGCAAGGGTTTAGGGTTTTCGGATTTAGGGTTTAGGGGCCCTAAAACCCATATTCCCTTATCCCGAAGCCCCAAACTTTCAAGCCGCCGGCGTAGGCGCGGGCGCCGCCATAGACGTCGTGGCACCACACCGGCAGGCCGTCCGGCCCCAGGGTCTCCTGTTTAGGGTTTAGGGTTTAGGGTTTAGGGCTTAGGGCTTAGGGTCTCCTTGAGCGTTCGGCTGTGGGGTTCTTCTTGCCAGGAGCTGAGGTGTTTAGGGCTGTGGGGGTTTTAGGGGTTTGGGGTTTTTTGGCTTTAGAGTTGAGGTGTTTAGGGGTTTTAGGGTTTTGGGGGGTTTGGGGGCTTTAAGGCTTTAGAGGTTGGGGCTTTTGGAGTTTTGGTCTTAGACTTGGTTACTTCTCTCTCCCTTTCTCGTTCTCTCTCTGCCTCTCATTCCCCTTTCCCGCTCTGAGCCCCTGCCGGGTATGGGACCGCCCCCTTTGCCAGCGCTGGCCAAGCTTCAATGGCCAACTAACCCTCTAAGGGTAGTTACATGGTCCTTTAGTATGGGCCCTTAAAAGGGTACCCCTTATACATACTATACAAGTTCAAGGCCTATACATCAGAACCCGTTAAAGGAGGTGAGCGACCATGCCAAGGGCACATGAAACTACCCTCAAACAACTCGCAAGCACCATCAGGCTTGCCTATGCTCCCTTCCGAGCCATAGTAGCTCACTCTGATATCCGTTTGGGCTCATGTAGATAGGCACGTAACATGACTACTATAACCACTGCTTACGAATCCCGCCAAAAAAATAGGAGAAAAATCGCCGATATTGCCCTTATATAGAAGAATATTTTTTCGGGGGGGGGGGGGGGGGGGGTTGGCAAACAGTAGATAAGAAGACTCTGGAGCGTCGGGACCAAGCAGAACTGTTCACGGACGGGCCAACTGCCGGTCTGACGCGGCAGCCAGGATCCGCCATGAGAGCCGTTGAACCCCTAGCCCGAAACAGCTGTCCAGGGCATCCCTTGGGGTAGTTGCATGGTCCCTTACTCTGGGCCCTTAAGTGCTCATGTATATATATATATAATATAAATATATATATATATATAGAGATATATAGATATATACGTATATAGCCCTTACGAGCCCTACAAAGCGCAAGGCCTGTGCTTCAGCAGGTTCAGGGACCATATTTTCGAGCTGGGAGCTACATTCTGCCAAAGACAGTGGCAGTGCTTGCAGCGGAGCGGCATTCTTGTGCTCCGGCTTTCCAAACCAGCAGGGCGGTACCAAGAACCTGGGTTATGTAGCCAACTCCACAGCCTTCTCAAGGGTGTAGGTTTGGGCCGGGATGTCCCCCCCTTATACTAGCAGTCCTTAGGTGGGATTCAGAAACTATAGGGGGTTACTACACGATCGGGATTCAGTAATTAGGGGGTGCTCTACCCTTATTGCTAAGGACTGTTCGTATAGGGGGGAACATCCCAAGGTTTAGGGTTCAGGGAGGTGCAGCATCCTAAATCCAGGCCATGTTCGGCCACAAGCCACAAACCCCCTTGCACCCACAAGCAACACAAGCAATAGGGTTCAGGGGGTGAGACCTAAACCCTACACCCAAACCCTTTCTTTGAACCCAGAAACCCAGAAACCCTAAACCCTAAACCCTACACCCAAACCCTTTCTTTGAACCCAGAACCCAGAAACCCTAAACCCTAAACTCGAATTTGAGGGCTCTGGGGTTTGTAGGGTTCTGGACATCGGGCTTTGGGAGCTTGAAACTCTAAGTCCTAAACCCTTTCGGGCTTGAGCCTTCTCTGTGGGAATCACGGAGGGTTCGAGGCCTTTAGAAGGTTGAGCAGCCAACCCTTGAACCCTAGACCAGAGCAAACCCTACACTCTTTTTTTCAGGACTTGTGCAATCGCCTGAAGGTTTGAGCACACGGACAAGACCCTAAATCCAAAACCCTAAAACCTGGAGGTGCGATCTTCAAGGCTAACCCTAAACCCTAAACACTAAACCCTAAACCCTAAACTAGGGTTAACGTGTGGCAGAGGCACTGAACCAGCCATGGGATGTAGCCGCACCAGTGAGGCGAAGTGGTCAGCAACTGCGAGGGGCTTTCGGCTGCTGAGGGATCAGGGTACTTCGGGTAGGGTTTAGGGTTTAGGGTTTAGGGTTGAGGGTTGAGGGTTGAGGGTTGAGGGTTGAGGGTTGAGGGTTGAGGGTTTAGGGTTTAGGGTGTGTAGAAGGGAAGCTCGCTGGTGCTAAAAGCACCCGAGCCGCTCGCTTGCGTTAGCATGTAGTCCCACCCCAACCACCCAAACTATTCTCATTTAGGGTTTAGGGTTCACCCCCCAAACCCCCCTCAAGGGGGGCTTTCTAGCTTTTTATAGAGAAAGAGCAGGGGGGGCCTCCCAAGCTTTGTGGAGCCTGTCAGTGGCTCGTAGGCTTCTTGGAGCTTTCACGGAGTAAAATGGAGGGGTGCCCAAAACCATCGATTGCAATCCTAGAACCCAACATTCATTACCTGGACGCCCTAGGCCAGCAAAAACGCTGGGGGGAAGCAGGGGCATCGGCGCCGAAAAGGTGCAGAGATCCTCAATGCCAGGCTGCGGTGGGTCGGGGTCCAGCCTGTTGTCCAGGATCGGGAGGAAAAGCGTTCCACATGGGTTTTAGGGGGTCTAGCAAGGTTCTCAGAAGGTCCGCAAGTCTGTGTGGGGGGTCTCAGCAGGCCTTCCAACAGCCTGTCAGCCTTTTAGGGGCCTTACTGGGGCCTGCACAGGCCTGTAGGGGCCTTCAGGGCCTGAAGCGGCCCACAGCCGGCCTTCCAAGAGCCTGTCAGCCTCAGGGGCCTTTCCAGGGGCCTGCCAGGGGTCTGCAGGGGCTTCCAGGCCTCTCAAAACCTCAAGGTTTTTGAGCAGGAGCCCGCCTACACCAGCCCAGAAGGGGGGTCCCTGGAATCTGCCAGCCTGGGACCCCAGGCCCCCACGGGGGGGTGCCCAAAAAGCACCAAAAAAACGTCAAAGGTGCGGGGTTTGGGCTAGGTCTGCCGTCTCGTTTACCGGGAACCTTTACCCTCCCTCACCGTTCTGTGGAGAGCTCGGTGGGGACCTCGGTCGAAGCCTCGAGCGCCCATGCATATGGACAGCGGCGCTCTCAGCAGTTTAGGGTTTAGGGTTTAGGGTTTAGGGTTTAGGATTTAGGGTTTAGGGTTTAGGGCTACTATTCGCTCCAGATGCCCGAAAAAATGAAATGCTATTTCTTATCCGGGCAAGATAGGGATGATTGTCTTTTTTTTTGGGGGGGCTTCTTACTTAAGCAAATAAGGGGTGCTTTGGGCACTTGCGGTACTTTAGGGCATTTGGGGTACTTGGCGAACTTAAGGGGACTTAGGGCGGAATGAGGTTCCACAAAGACTGTTCGCGAATCCTCAGCGGCGTGTTGTAGAGGGCGATGCAGGTTTCCAGCTTAGGGTACCTAAACCCTAAACCCTAAACCCTAAACCCTAAACCCTAAACCCTAAACCCTAGTGCAGGGCTCCGGAGTTCCACTTAGGGGTTGAGGGTTTGGGGAAAAGCAAGTCAACCAATTGATCTAAGCTTGGTGCGCCTCTACTCTCATTTCTCGGGCTCAGACATGGCTTGCCTCTTGCAACAGAATCTCCACCAAGCCCACGGACAACTAGCAAGGAATCAAAGAGCATGATCTCAATATGCAAGTTGCGGATAAACAGCCTGTGAACTTACATTACATTAATGGGGTTCGTTAAAGAAGTGACTCCTGGATGTGGACTATGATCAAGAAGCTTTAAGAAAGTTTTAGAGGTCCCAAGTCTTTCGGGACTTTTGGCGCAGCGGATTCTCCGTGTCATTTCGTTCTGAAGCCCGCAAAGGACCAATACGCTGAAGGCACACAAAGCTGGGCCTTGCCATAGTAGACCGAAGCCTCGGCGTGTCCTGATCTTAGGGCTTTTGAGGTTCGAGCTCGGCCCTTTCTCAAGCCTCTGAACAAGTATTCCCGACATGAGTTGGGTTTAGGAGTTCAAAGGAACTGCAACAGTTCAGGGTCTGAAGGGTCGAAGGCGTAGGGTGTTGGAAAGTCTGCGGGACCCAAATGAACCCTAAAAGGGTG
Source organism: Symbiodinium natans (assembly GCA_905221605.1). NCBI lineage: Eukaryota > Dinophyceae > Suessiales > Symbiodiniaceae > Symbiodinium > Symbiodinium natans. Next base: position 180,938 of record CAJNDS010000070.1, read on the forward strand.
TATGGTTGAATAGGAATGACAGGTTGTGCGAGTAGGGTTTAGGGTTTAGGGTTTAGGGTTTAGGGTTTAGGGTTTAGGGTTTAGGGTTTAGGGTTTAGGGTTTAGGGTTTAGGGTTTAGGGTTTGGGGCACAGGGCACGTGACCCCTTTTTTGGGGGTTCCTTTGGTCCCCAAAGGGGGTTCAGGGCTTGGAGTGCCCGACGTTTTGATAGCCGAGGACTTGGGATGACTGATTCAAGGTTTACCAGAAAAAAAAAGTTGAAAACCTGTATTCCTGCATGAACCCCAACAAGGGAAAGGATGACCTCTCCCAAGGGGGACCTAGCTAGTTTATATAAGATGTCGTGGGATGCTTTATCCTAGACCCTATATAAACCCTGTTCCTTTTCCCTAGACCCTTTTGCCTAAACCCTAAACCCTGAAGCTCTGAAACCTTAGCTTAGGGTGTAGGGTGTGGATGCATCCTGAAAACCTGCATCCAAGGGAGCTGTCGTATAAACCTACTCATCATCCTAAATGCCCTAAACTTAAACCATTTCATCTACAGGAACGCTGCAAGTGCGTGGGGTTTCGTGTTTGGGATGCAACGAAGCCCCGAAGCCCCACCGACCACAACTCAGCATTGGCATTCAACCCTCACGATAACTACCTAACTCAGGCCTAAAAGCACCAATACGCCCTGAACCAACCATAAACCTTTGTCTATACTCCCCTTAGAACCTTAATAAACATATGCTTTTGAATATCCTCTTGGGCTTTATATAAACAAGAATAAACAAATAATTCCCAAGGGGGGATATAGTTGTGAGCCCTCCCAAAAACCCTAAACCCTAAACCCTAAACCCTAAACCCTAACCCTAAACCCTAATTTCCTGGCCCCTGCCGAGCCTGACTCCACGGCCTCTGTCTCCACCGCCTCCAAGCGCGGCACCAGCTCTAGCTTCACCTGGCCGGTGGGTGGGTTTAGGGTTTAGGGTTTAGGGTTTAGGGTTTAGGGTTTAGGGTTTAGGGTTTAGGGTTTAGGGTTTAGGGTTTGGGGTTTAGGGGGTTTAGGGTTTGGGGTTTGGGGTTTGGGGTTTGGGGTTTGGGGTTTGGGGTTTGGGGTTTGGGGTTTGGGGTTTGGGGTTTGGGGTTTGGGGTTTAGTCTTGCGGGGTGGGTGGGTAGGTGGGTGATGGCATCTGGCAATAGACAAAAACCCTACGGGAACAACAGCTATTTGAAGGTTCATGGTACTTACTAACCACTTATAACTGTACTTATAACCCCACTTATAATACCCCTAAAGGGCCTTATAGGGGTTATCCCAATCATAAGTAGGGTTATAAGCCAAGTTAGAAGTAGTTACTAAGTACCATGAACCTCCAAGTATAGGAATACGAACAAATAATAGTCAGCCTGGTAGTTGGGCAAATATGGCAACGACATAGAAGTTCATTAAGAACGAATTCCCTCCAAAAAGGTTAGAACGAGCATCTTGATACAAAGCACCACTATCTCTGAGTTACGGAGAAAAAATTACAATCCTGAAGCCCTCGTTTTCGAACTGAAGGAACACTCAATCGGCATTCATTTAATTAGAGCAGGTTGTTGTCCCAACCTGCAGCGGACCCCACTTCTAATGGTGCGCGATGATGAAACTCCAAAAAATATCTGGTTGCCAAGCTCCTAGACTATCTCATTTCTGCGGGACACACCTGAACCTCGGGTTTGTGCCCTTGGAAGCACACAACCTCCCCCTAAACAGACTTCGGCCCTAGAAGCCTCCTAACCCTGATCCGCAACTCCTCATTTTGGACCCAAGCCTCCTAACCCAAAAATCCGCACTCCTCATAAGCCCGACGAGCAGGAGCTGCCTGAAGAAGCTCCGTCCGCAGGTGCTCGGACCTTGGCGAGGTTAAGCAGGGGACAGTGAATGGGGGGCCCTCTTAACGTTCTGTTTGGGGTTTAGGGTTTAGGGTTTAGGGTTTAGGGTTTAGGGTTGTTTAGAGCTTCTAAATGGCCCTGAAATCGGAACTTCCTGTTATCGCTCCACTCGTTTAGAAGCTTCCGTTTGCAGCCCAAACCAGAACCCCAAACAATCACTGACCCTCAAGCCCACCGAAAGCCTTCCGTCTACACCGCGTATGTCGTGAGGCTAGCACACGTGTGCTTTGTTCCGTTGAGGGTAGCCAATAGCTGGAGGCCAAAGGCTGTAGGGGTTGGGGAGGTTTTCTTCCAAACCTCTCCATCGGCATTTCATGTAGCAACAACCCTTTTTTCGAAGCGTGAACTGAGTGAGGTCTAAGCAGCCTAAACTCTGAAACCTCAAGTCCTAAAACCTTTTAACTTGGGCGTTCAACCTTATACTCACAGTCCTTCATAGGGATTATCCTACAACCTCTTCGAATCCCTATTAAGGACTGCTAGTAGAAGGGGGAGCATCCCAATTTTGAACCCTAAACCCTAAACCCTAAACCCTAAACCCTAAACCCTAAACCCTAAACCCTCAACCCTAAACCCTAAACCCTCAACCCTCAACCCTAAGCGCGTCGGGGGCGGCTCGGCGGCCTCGGCAGCCTCCAACGCTGCCTCCGGGGCAGCGCAGCCTGCTAAGCAGCAGCAAGATTCTTTGCTTATTTTGCTGTTTGAAAATAATAATTAATAATAATAACAATAATAACAATAATAATAGTAAAGATTCTTTGTTTATTTTGCTGCTTGAAAATAATAATAATAATAGATTCTTTTTTCATTATGTTTCCTAGTTGAAAATAATAACAATACTTCTTACTATTCTTATTTTTATTACTATTATCATTTTTATTGTGATGTTTTTTGTTACTTTTTTAAAAAAGTGACAAGTTAGGGCTTAATTATACAGGGCTTCATAGGTCCTTGGCAGTTTAGAATTTAGGGTCCAGGGTTCAGGGATCCTCTTTGGCACCCCGACTAGCTGCTAGCTGGAGAAGAAAAAGGGGCCCATGACCAGGTCTTGCGGTGCAGGGTTTAGGGTTTAGGGTTTAGGGTTTAGGGTTTAGGGTTTAGGGTTTAGGGTTTAGGGTTTAGGGTTTAGGGTTTAGGGTTTAGGGTTTAGGGTTTAGGGTTTAGGGTTTAGGGTTTAGGGTTTAGGGTTTAGGAGGCGGGGTCGTAACCGCAATAAGGACCCATTTTTTTTAACCACAACAAGGAATCTCTTAACCATGATAAGGATTTGTGCCTCAGTGCATGATAGCCACAAAGCCTGTGACCCTTCAACTACCCACAAAATGCCCCCGAAACCATGCCAAACCCAACCCCAAGCCCTAAAACGTCGCCTCAAACCTTGAAGCCTGACCAACTGAAATCGTGAACTTCGCCCGCAACCACTGTTTCTGCCGGGAGAAACGGCTCTGCAGGCAAGGCCTGTGCTCTGTGCTGTCGGTTCACAGTGGCTTGGGGTTTCTTCCAACAGCGTAGTACTATATGGTATTATGTGGCTAGGGAGCACCATGCTCAGGGTTAACATGCCAGTTCAGCAGCAGGATCTGTGTCCTGCTAGTCCCATCAGTCCTACAGGAGCTGACCCCAGAGGGACGTGCCCCAGCACTGCGTACAGTGCTAACCTGCAGCTGATCTGACCAAGAAGAGCTTTTGAGAAAACCCTTTCCAACAAACAGTGCGTGAAGATGCAGCAGCAGGCCGTCTGTTCTAGAGATTGCTGGCCGTTAGCAGGCCAAAGACAAGAAATTTCACTTCTCGTCCTCGAAGGCTGGCAGAATGCGAGCCTTCGGTAGTGGTACTTGGGGGTCTTGAGCATATGGTGGTCAGGACGTCACAGCCCGAGCTAGTGGGTCAGCTGGCCTGCAAAACATGATCGCGGTCTAGGCCCAAGCCGCCCGGAGTGTCCTCAGAAGACTTTGCAGGATCAGAAACTTTCTGCAGAGGGTGAGATTAGACGTCTGACTCACACAACAGTAGGTCAAGACAAGTAGCGAGATCTTCAATGACACGATCGCGGAGTCTTATCTCCACGCGATCCGCGTCGTGCATGTCCAGCGCATTCGCCAGGCGAACCCGCATTCTCCATAACTGTGTCCTCATCCTCATCCGAAACTGAAAAGATTGCTCACCGCTATACTCCTCACTGTGCTCCACGTGCAGCTGCAAGCATATTGTCTCATCAGCAGGTGTCGGATTTGGCTCCTGCAATCGAGCGAGGCGCACTGCCAGCGGATAGGGATGCGAGAGCACAAGGCACTAGGCGCCAGACTGTGCTGGCTTTGCGCTTCTGCCCACCCGCAGGAGGCACCGGGACGGGAGCCTTTGGAGGGCAGTTAAGGGTTTAGGGTGTTCCGAAACCCTAAACCGCCCACCTCTGCAGATTCCCGCAGACGCGTCACGAGGGTCTGCTTGTTTCCCCTGACTCTGAAGCCCTTGGAACGGCACTCGTCCCGGAGCTGCTTGACCTTAGCAGCATTATTAAAAACATGTAAGACATAAACTGTACTCTTGCAATGTAGAGAATAAGAAATAGTACATATTATCCATCATATATTATATATAATATTACATATCATAATATATATATATATATATATAATATATATACAATATATAACATAAAACAGAAAATATAGAAAATATAATATATAAAATAAAATATATAAAATATAATATATAATATATAGTTATATATATATATATATATTATATACTATATTATATATTATATATTATATATTATATATTTATATCTATATCTATATTCTATATTATATATTATATATGATATATGATATATTATATATTATATATTATATATTATATCATATATAATATATTATTATATTAATATATTATATTATATAATAATTATATTATATAATATAATTATTATGTTATGTTATATTATATATATATAATGTAATGAGGTGTGGTATACTATACATTATATATGAGCGATTCTCGGGCCTTTTTGTCACTGGCCGTTCGCGCGCGCGCGCGCGGAGGGGGGGGGGGCGCGCACGGGCAGTGACAGAAAGAGCTGGTTTTGGAAGCTTTGGGAGGCCCAAAAGCTCCGTTCTCATGCCTTCTTGTCACTGGCCGTGCGCGCACACGCGCGGGGGGGGGGGGGGGGGGGCGCGCAGGACAGAAAGAGGCTGTTTTTGGGAGCTTTGGGAGGCCCAAAAGCTCCGTTTTCAAGCCGTTTGTCACTGGCCGTTGCGCGCGCGCGCGCGGAGGGGGGGGGGGCGCGCACGGGCAGTGACAGAAAGAGCTGGTTTTGGGAGCTTTGGGAGGCCCAAAAGCTCCGTTTTCAGGCCTTTTTGTCACTGGCCGTGCGCGTGTGGGGGGGAGGGGGGTCAAAGTGAAGACCCATAACGTCGCTTCATCCCTCTCCTTGGCTTCATGGCCACTTGAAAGGCCCCCAGTGCCTGCCCGCCCCCCCGCCCGCTACCCATGGCTCCCATGGCTGCATGGCCCCATGCATGCCCCTGGACCCTAGACCCTTTCAGCTGACTTAAAGGCCCCCAATGCCTGCCCGCCGCCGCCCTCCCGCCCTCCACCCGCCCCACCCATGGCTCCCATGGCTCCAAACCTGCAGCGAGGCTGGATGGTTTGTTCCGACATGGCTTGAGGAAACGGGTAGGGGGCCTCCTCGCTGTAACTGATAATGTGACATGTGGGCGAGGTGGCCAAAATGCACGCAAGATGACCTTGACTACAACGATTGCATCCTCGGGAGCAAGAACGCACGTGAAACTTGGTCTGCAGGCTCTGCCACGTTGCTATAATCCCAATGTTGTATGCACGGAGCTGGCTGTATAGCATTTGGAGAAGTATTAGGGGCACTCCTATGTTGGGAAAGAAAGGTTCTGAGAACCTGCAGACTGTGACACAAAGACTCCACCCTCGAATCCCCAGGAGCGCACAACTGGCTGAGAGTAACGAGTGCTAAGTCAGGAAGTCACGGGTCTTTCCAAGAAGTTGTTAGGGGCTCATGGCTTATCTCTGCAGAATCAGCGTCTATGTGGGAGTACGTGGGCGTATGCAGGGCTCGAAGTTTGGGATCCGAGATAGCGATCATTCTCTAGAGCCAAACAGAGCATGCACAGCAAGTCCTCTAAGGATTCAGACCTCGGCCCTTCGTCCAAGATCGTTTGGACTTCTTCTCTGTTCGCTTGGCATATGATTCCGCAGATCGCTTACGCAAGTCGCTGCGCCGCATCTCCAGCGGTGATATTTGAACGATGAGGGGATAGTGTGAGTCCCTATCGTTCTCTGAGACTCGCAACTCCTCGCTCGTCCAGCGCGCCTCTATCGCGCTCTTCACTTCGCCTCGCAGTTGAGGTAGGTTTGCGAAATTCAGCAGCACACAACAGATCTCCGTGCTGCGATTACCATGCAAAACCTCGTAACTCGCTCCCTCGAAGTGCTCGATAACACTGCCCACTGCGTCACGAATGGCCTGGGATTCTAGGTTGAAGTCGCCTGCAACGACACGATGCTTGTCTCGGAGCGCCAGCCAGAATAAAGTCTTCAATGCAAGGTTGCAAGACTCGACGGAGCGCTTCTCGTCGTTGTGAACATGCACCGTGGTAACCCGGAAGGAGTTCAGGCCAGCTCGAGTTATAACTGCACCGCTCGCTTCATTGACCCATTGCACCTCCGCTGACAGGCAAACTAATGCATGTAAGCGATCTCCTTCTTTGGCAGATTCTTTGTAAGGCCTTTCCATCATACCATCCCAGGTCGGATATATACGGCCTATGTACTTAGTCCCTGCCTGTCCAGCTAAGATGGCCATGGAGGAGCCAACGCGGCCTTCGCCTTCCAAGATGCCTATGTCCCGTGCTTTTGCAACTCGATGCAAGATGCCAGAGGAGTGAGCCTCTTGAAGAAGACTGACCGAGAAATTGCCGGCTATGAAATCAGACAAGCACCGGCTGCGATCGATGAAGCCGACATTTGCCACCAACAACGAAATCGTTGTCGTGCTTTGCAAGTCTCGTGGCAATGTCTTCGAACTGGAAGGCAACGAGAGTGACCGGCTTGCTACCACAGCAGAACCTTTGAAACCGATACCAGTCTTATCGCGGCCCTTGCGATCTGACACCGGCAAATCTTCGAAAAAAGCCTGAGCTCGGTTGCACTCTTCCGTGGAGCTGACAACTGCAGCCGACAGTCTTCCAGCAGTGCCGCGCATCGGCCGTACTGGCACAGGCAGCCAAGTTGGAGGCCAGGCTTGATTGCCCCAGCCTGGCGTGCGCAAAACCACGTCTCCGGTCTCCTGCCAGTCCTCTTCCTCTGTCGCCCTTCCCTGCGACCATGGCCAGCTTTCCATTGTTAAACACTGGGGGTTAGGGTTTAGGGTTGAAACTTTGGGTTTCAGCGTTTAGGGTTTGGGGTTCTGGAAACCAGTCTTAGCCTCCTCCCAACACGAAATATCCTGTCTTGGGCGAGCTTTGAAATCGACTTCTGTCGGACCCAAGCCCCTGCAAATTCAGCCAGAATTGGGGTTTTTTGGTCTTCTGTTGAACACGAAAGCACCGGGCACAGCTCCAAGTCAAACGTTCACGAAAAAAAGTCGAAGTTGAAACGACCCAGTCGGACTTTTCAATTGATCTAGTGTTTTCAGTCATAACTACAGTAACCCCACATGAGGCCATGGTGTGGAACAACCCGCGTTCCCTAAAGCCCTCGCACTACACCCTGAAGCCCTTCTTCCTAAACCCGAACTAACCCCTAAACCCAAAACCCTGCACCCAAAAGTAAACTATGCCCTGAAGCCTATAAACCTTACAAGAGGCGGCAGAGTAGTACTCAGCCAGCCAGCTCATTATCCACGGTGCAGCCACACAAGCGGCCGCTGCTGGATATATCTTGTTGTAAGAAAAAAAACATGATAAAATCGCACAACGGCTGGAATTAGTGGGCCCCGATTCAGGTTTACAAGAGGCGGCAGAGTAGTACTCAGCCAGCCAGCTCATTATCCACGGTGCAGCCACACAAGCGGCCGCTGCTGGATATATCTTGTTGTAAGAAAAAAAACATGATAAAATCGCACAACGGCTGGAATTAGTGGGCCCCGATTCAGGTTTACAAGAGGCGGCAGAGTAGTACTCAGCCAGCCAGCTCATTATCCACGGTGCAGCCACACAAGCGGCCGCTGCTGGATATATCTTGTTGTAAGAAAAAAAAACATGATAAAATCGCACAACGGCTGGAATTAGTGGGCCCCGATTCAGGTTTACAAGAGGCGGCAGAGTAGTACTCAGCCAGCCAGCTCATTATCCACGGTGCAGCCACACAAGCGGCCGCTGCTGGATATATCTTGTTGTAAGAAAAAAACATGATAAAATCGCACAACGGCTGGAATTAGTGGGCCCCGATTCAGGTTTACAAGAGGCGGCAGAGTAGTACTCAGCCAGCCAGCTCATTATCCACGGTGCAGCCACACAAGCGGCCGCTGCTGGATATATCTTGTTGTAAGAAAAAAAACATGATAAAATCGCACAACGGCTGGAATTAGTGGGCCCCGATTCAGGATGAGAATCGAACCCCAAGGTCCAAGCTGGGACATCAAGAATCCGCGCGGCCTGGGCACGGGAAGCTCGTGGTTTTCCAAGCCAGAATGCAGCCACACAAGCGGCCGCTGAAAAGAAAGCTAACAAGTACAAGAAATTTTGACCCAGTCGGTGGGCCCCGATTCAAGATGAAAATCAAAGCCCAAATATTTTTTGGTGAGTTTGGGATATTTTCTAGTTAACAAGTAACCCTTCCAAAGCCTCGTCTGCCTATACATATATCATTCTTAAATTTGAAACTTACATCATTATATTTCTCACTCGGACCCCCGCCGTTAACTTTTCAAAGTCTCTGGATGCCTGCCAAGGAGGAAAGTTTCGGGAACGGCAGGCTCCAAATGAGGGTCTTGCAGGCGCCTGCAGCGGGGGCGCGGTGACACTGGCGGATGCACTGGCAGGTTCCTGCCAGTCCGGCTGGTTTTGCGGTGCTCTTGTCACAAAGTCAATTAGGTTCCCGCTCTGCCTCCTGCTTTGCAAGGAGAGTTTCCATGTCAGCCCTGGAAGCGCGCTTCGGCAGGCCCAAACTCGCCGCCTTGGATCTCAGTTCCCTGACCTCAGACGGACAAATGAGCTCGACTCGTGGGACTATGTCACAATCTGCAGTTTAGGCTGCAGGCTGTCAAGTCTTTCAGCTCTCTTGTATCCTGCAACTGGCGCAGTTCGAGAAGCTAGGATTCGGCATGATGTTGCACGCGGTCCTGCCGCCAGAACTCCTCCGTATCAGCTTCGCTTTCTCCAGACGCAGGCTGTTGTTCATCTTCATGCGTGGCGCCCATGGGGATATAAAGGCGATCGCCCCATCGCTGTCGGAACAGCCTTACCGCACGGGCATCTTCGAGATGCACAGTCTGCCGGCGGGCGTGCTCGCACATAGTCTGAACATCCGCCATGAACAGCTCTATGGAAGCTTCCACAGCAACTTGCAAGGCGAGCATGGCGTCGCGGCCCAGTCTGCTCACGAAAGAGACCGGATTTTCTGCAAGGAGTTCTTTGAAAGTGTCTTGGGCAAGCCGCTCAAATTTCGCCTTTTTCATGACAGGCTCTGTTCGCTTGTTCTCAGCCACCACTGCATCCAAAGCAGCACGGCTGTGTGTCTGCCTGCGGCCGCGGCCTTCACGCGGGACGGCGTCCAACATCGTCTGCACTCGATCCAGGCCACCTTCCGACACACAGGAAAGACCGGCACCTCCATTGAATGCCCTGTTGACTGCTACAGGATCATGAGGTTCCGCAGGGTGCTCTTGGACTTCCTCAGCTAGCTCATCCTGTCGAAGCAGGACGCGGAACAGGAAACATCGCACGCTGCGTTGACTGCTACTTAGATCCAATTCAGCGGTTCCTCCTGGGACTCCTCAGCTTGCTCCTCCTGTCGCACGAAGTTTGAAGCGAACTTCTGAATCGGCCTGACATGGGCTGACTTGCGAGGCCTCACCCAGGAGCAAATGCTGGAACACACAGGCGAGCGACAGTTCGTCCTGCGCAGCTGGAAAAAAGCTGTTCGGTTGAAGCAGGAGGAGGAGGTTTCGAGGTTCCTCCTCAGGTATGTTCATGATCCCCAGAGAATCCCAAATCCTGGCGAGACCTTCTGCCTACCCTGAACGGAGTAGAGAACAGAGGAAACCACACAGCCAATCCCACACAGGGTCCTACAATGGGGCCGGTGCCCTGAAGCCCCGAACAGTAGGGTGTTGGGTTAAAACAGATAACAAACAAGTAGGATGGGATTAGGGTTAACCCAACCCTTCGTGTCTTGTCCCACCTGGAGAACGAGATGATGTTTGTATGATGGAGTCGAGATAATGAGATGTTAGATGGAAATGCCAGTGCCCACGTGTCGTGTTGCCGCAGCTGCTTCTGCAAGTTCAAATAACCGAGCATGCACCATGAGCAAGCCGCAGCACAAGCCAACATCATCTTCAACGGTCGCAGGGCGGCTCTTTGTCTTGAAGAACGCAGCTAGATTACCAGCACACCCTTGAGAGACTGTTCCAAGTACCCCAATAAGTAGTGGCCAAAGGGAGCTCAACTTCTGCTTCAGGGCTTGTGGCCTTTCCCGAGTGGCACGCCCGCACAAGCCATGTGAGAACATAACCCATGTGACATGGTATCACAGTTTTGCAGCGTTCCCCGAAGGCACAGCGGGATTGGGACAACTTCCGTCTTGCGAGACACTTCCACATCTACTCATGTATCAGAGCATCTGGCCTTCTAGAAACAAAAGCCAAGTGAAGCTTGCAAATGCAGCCGTGTCCTCACTTGGGATCTCCTCTTCCTGCAGGTTCAGGGCGCAACCAACGAAATGTCCTCAAAAAACATGCCCGGACCTTGTCGGCACAGGCACGTCCTTCCCACTTACGCTTCGCAACACCTTTGTTGGGCAAGCAGCACAAGCGCGACCCGCCCGGATCTCAGCGAGTTCTGAGTGGCTAGCAGCAAGAAATGCGCCGCGCAAGTGTGCTGCAAGCTTCCTTCTCCTGATGAACAGGCGTCGCAAGTCACGTATCCACAAACAGTCTCAAAGCGTGGAGGGCCTGCATCCTCTGGAGCCCGAGGAGCGCTGCGTCGGCCAGGCGAACAACTCTATTGCGAAGAGGATCTGTTGCAGGCCAGACAGCCAACAGAGCTGCCCACTGCTCCCCAGCTGAGGTTGTCGCGCCGCTCGTCCAGGCATAGTGCTGACCGGTTTCCAGTTGCAACAGCTCCAGCATTCCAGTCTGAAACAACGCATTCAGGACGGGCTCCGGCACTAACAACTTCTTGTCGAAGCAGCCACCCGGCTGCACCAGGAGGAAGCGTTTGTCCGGGCCCGTGCTGGGCGGCGCCTGGCCGTGGCTTTACATCAGACAGTTTAGGGTTGACCTGAAAACGAGCGTGGCCAGCCTCACAAGAGGGAAAGTCGGCCTCTTCCTCACTTTCGAGCAGTCAGCAAAGGACAGGCAAAGGAGGTGGGCTAAGCGCTGTACTGTGGAACTTGCAGGGGCTATCTCCTGCGCAGGGATACTTTTACACTGGCACGAAGACTCTGGGAGCAAGTATGGACTGGGAACGAGACTGTTGGCGACGTCGGACTTCGCTTCGGACCTCATCAGGACAAGGAATTACCTTCAGCCAAATGACGCCAAATTAAGGCTAGAGCTTTCGCCTTTGTCTGCACAAACGGCCTTCCGCCATCACAGCGGTGAAGTGTCCCTTCAATGTCCAGCTGTAGACGGACACCTGGCCTTCTCCGGGCGTGGGCTCATCTTGACCTCGACACGTGAATATGCTTTGTCAAATCGGGAAGAAAGTGCACAGCAGGCCTTCTTCGGTGCTGGCGACAAGGGGGGTGCATCTTCGTCATCAACCAAAAGCCCAGCATCTTCCTGCAGGAAGAGCAACATGATTAAAAAAAACGCGTCAACCTGGATTCCCGCCTGCAAGCTACCAGATGCGGAGGAGACAGAGTAAACCTGACAAATTTTTGTGCCATGTGGTAAGACCCACTCCCAAGAGCACATGAGGCGCTGGCCTCGTCAGCACCGAAGACAACAGGCGAATTGAAGTCAGCTCGCCCCCTACGCACCATGTTCGGCACTTGCCGTGCCGCCTGCAGTCAATCAAAAGCGGCAAAGCTGTAAATCAGAAGGGCACAGCAGTCGCAACATGAAGCCCGTGTTTCAATCACGCAGTTCACTCCACGAAGCGCGTCGCTCTAGAGCCTTCATCGGCGTATGCGCTTGGAACCTCGAGGGTTGTCTTCATCTTCACTTCCAGGCGCCTCCTGGTTCCCTCCCGATGGAGGCACGACCGCTATTGGGCTTGCAACCCAGGAGCGGTGTTCAAGGAAATCCTGGGCTATGTAAATGTGAGGACAGTGCCCTCTCCACGTCCAGAGCCAACAAGAACACCTGAATTTTTTCTGTCCCGACATCCATGTCAAGCAGAACTGGTTAAACAATTGTGCATACGATTGCCGCTGGAACCTGAACAGCTAGATTGTCTTTGGGGAGGCACCGGGGGCTTATGGCTTATGGTTGTCAAATGAACCCCTTATTGGCCTTACACACTGCTTGGGAAAGAAGAAATGCCGAGGAGCTTCAACAACTCTCCCTCCTGCGTGAGGAACCCCTCACGGAGAAAGATTTCTTTCAGCTTGTCAATGTTGAATGTGCGGAGCAAGGCAAGCATCCTTGCAAGAGTCCCTGGCGGCACCTTGCGCGGCGCACCAACCGGAAGGCACAAGTACCTGAGGCAGGCAGTGTTGGCATGAACGGAAATCAGCGTCAAACACAATTCAACTCGCGGCTCACACCTGCCACCGAGGCGCACAGCATCCTTGATTGTCTTTTGCTCATAAGGAAAAGACCGTCGGCAACTTCGCATTTTCTTGAGAGTCACGTTGATGGGCGGAAAATAGGTGAGTTTGTTGCTGCACGGCTTGCGTATGACACGCCCCGTGGCAAGCATCCAAGCATCCGGGCGATCCGGGGCAGACAGCTGCAATCCTCCAGGGGGGGCCATCAAGCTAATTGGGGAAAGTGTGCTGGCGTCCACAGCCTTGAGGGGACGAAGCCACGTGCGCAAGCAGCCTTGTATGCTGCTCACCACAGCTTGGTGTGTGGTCAGGCCGCCCTCCGGAGCATGCTCGCGGACATCCTTCTTAAACTTCGAGTTCTGCTGCTCTGCTGCCTGTTGAGAGGCAGGGTGCCCCGGCTGATCCCAATGTCGGCAGGTGCCGGCGCCAGACCACCAATGTGGCAAAAACAGCTCCTGCCGACCGAACGCTCGGCTGTCCACGTGGCACTTGTCGACATACTCACGAACAAAGTAATCGTGCCATAGCTGCTCCCCCCACTGCAGACGTACCCAGTCCAGAAAGCAATCTAAAGCGATATGCATCATCGCCTGCGAGGGCATGTACATGATCTCTGTGATCACATTGATCGCTGCCCATATGCTCCTCGATTTCAAATGAGGCGCCGGTCGTGGCAGCGCCTTCGCCTTTGCTGTGGCCTTCGGTTTGGCCTTGGCCTTACCCGCCGCAGAAACCTTGGCCTTTGACTTTCTGGGACCTCGCTTGCCTTGCGATTGATTGTTGCGCAAGTTGCGCTTGAGATGTTCGATCCCTCGACGAAGGGGCACACCAGGAAAGACTTCAGCCGCCGCTCCTCTGGATTGGTCTGACCAATCCTCAGCTGAAGTGGAAATGTCAAGGGAGGGAGGAAAGGTCACTTCACTGTCCTCCCCCCGCGCGCGCGCCCCCCCCCCCCCCCGCATGACAAAAAGCCTGAAAACGGACCTTTTGGGCCTCCCAAAGCTCCCAAAACCAGCTCTTTCTGTCACTGCCCGTCGCCCCCCCCGCCCGCGTGCACACGGCCAGTGACAAAAGGCTTGAAAACGGAGCTTTTGGGCCTCCCAAAGCTCCCAAAACCAGCTCTTTCTGTCACTGCCCGTCGCCCCCCCCGCCCGCGTGCACACGGCCAGTGACAAAAAGGCCTGAAAACGGAGCTTTTGGGCCTCCCAAAGCTCCCAAAACCAGCTCTTTCTGTCACTGCCCGTGCGCGCCCGCCCCCCCCCCCCCCCCGTGCGCGCGCACGGCCAGTGACAAAAAGGCTTGAAAACGGAGCTTTTGGGCCTCCCAAAGCTCCCAAAACCAGGTCTTTCTGTCACTGCCCGCGCGCGCCCCCCCCCCCCTGCGCGTGCACGGCCAGTGACAAAAAGGCCTGAAAACGGAGCTTTTGGGCCTCCCAAAGCTCCCAAAACCAGGTCTTTCTGTCACTGCCCGCGCCACAGCATGAGGAAAGATGTTAAATTGCAAGGCTCACTTAATACTGCATGTGAAAGAACCTGCAGATGCCTGAACGCAAGCAAGCCTCGAGGTGTAGCTGTGCCGGCTGTGGAAGCGAACGTTCCTCCAGGGCCGTGCGAAGCGCTCGGAACATGTGAAGGTAGATCGTAGTATCCTCCGTTGGAGAGCAGGCGAGGACCAACGGCCAGGCAGATACAGCGTAGGTGGACTTGAGGCGGCGGAAGACACGGACGCCTCAGTGGTGAGCGAGAAGCCACATATTTGCGATGTTTTCTTTAAACAAACCAAACAGAAAGCTGAACAAATAATCAGGACTACTGCCAACAAAGTGCTGACGATGCCATATGAATAGCCCATCACGGCCAGGCGAAAGGTAAAGTCAGCCGTGATGAATATCTTTCCGCCTGACGGGGACGGTGATGCACTGCACGCCAGCTCTTGCAATGAATCCATAAAGGCTGGGAGTGTACACACCCACTGGAATGGCTCCTTCTGTACGTGGACAAAAGACATATCAGGGATCGTCTCGATGAACTCCTCGAAGGATTCCTGGCTTTCAACAAAGCCCAGCTTGTCTGGGTCCTTCTTTGCCGCACGAAGAATGGCCTTGACCCTCACAGCAGCCACAGAAACATTCCTTGCCTCCAAACGCTTCACTACTGCGCCAGGAGTGGCCTTGCGGAGGGTTGACAACAGTTCCTTCCTCGCCTGCAGAACATGCAGCCTCTCGGCTGCTGTTGGCTGGTCGTCCTTGTAGAGCTTGGTAGCGGCGGCCCGATTCTTGCGCGGTGTTTCTCCGCACTGTCCAGCCTTCTCAACGCGGAGACGATATACAGAGCCATCCAGAATGCCAGAGAATCTGTAGCATGTGCCCTGGGACGCGTGGCACGTTTCATGCGCATGACACAAGCAGCTGCATTGCCACTCATCTGTTGGAGTAATGGCGGGGTTGCTGAAGGTTCCAATGACGAAACTTCTGGTCTCGGCCCATTTTCTTGCAGCACTCCGCAAGACCCGAGCGCACGATTCATGAAGTGCAAGGCTGTCACCATCGAAATTGACCGCATCGTACTTGACGTACTGAAGCTGCCGACGTGTACGCTTAGGCGGTGAGTCTGAAACATTCGCAGAAGAATCGCCAGCTCCTGGACCTGGACGTTTGGCCTCGCCGATCCTGACCCCAGCATACCCGCAAAGGCGATTCAAAATTTGCCGACAAAAAAGGCACCAGGAACGATGCCGGGGCTTTCTGCGAGCCGCAGCACGCCGTACACCAGATGCAGCACAGGCGCAAGCCCCGGGATTTTCCGGGCCCCACACAGAGTTCAGGTGTCTCGTGAGGAGACGCCTTGCTCGGCGGCCCAGACTTGGCAGGGCATAGGCAGTGCCAGAAGTCGTTCTGGGGTCTGTGGACTCCACAGGCACCGGCAGCCGCACACACCACACCGACAGCAGCAAAACGAAAGCGCGGCCCAAAGATAGGGCAACCATGACAACAGCATAGATTCGCAGTTGCGCTAACACAAAGTCTGACCCAGCTCAGTGGAAAAGTTTTGAGTGATGGCGTGACATTGACAGTGTGTCACTGCTTCAAGTTCTGATGGTTTGGAATTGAGCAATGTCAACTTGGTATTTGTCAGCTCAGGCAGCAAAACAAGCTCACAATTCTGCGAACATCGAGCCGTCACAGGACTGACTGGTCATGGCTCATGACTGCCACATGAGCATGGTGTGACTGCCAATGTGACTCAGGACTGACTGAAATCGCAAAATATTGAGCCGCCTGGCCAGGCGGCTGCCGCACCCAGGCGTACGACCGAGAGCCACAAAGCATAAAACGCCCAGAATGGCAGCTTCTTCAAACCAGACCCTAAACCCTGGAGAAGCTCTTGGGCCTCACTATCCACTATCGTGCCAACCCTAAACTAAACCCTGGAGAAGCTCTTGGGCCTCACTATCCACTATCGTGCCAACCCTAAACTAAACCCTGGAGAAGCTCTTGGGCCTCACTATCCACTATCGTGCCAACCCTAAACTAAACCCTGGGGAAGCTCTTGGGCCTCACTATCCACTATCGTGCCAACCCTAAACTAAACCCTGGGGAAGCTCTTGGGCCTCACTATCCACTATCGTGCCAACCCTAAACTAAACCCTGGAGAAGCTCTTGGGCCTCACTATCCACTATCGTGCCAACCCTAAACTAAACCCTGGGGAAGCTCTTGCGCCTCACTATCCACTATCGTGCCAACCCTAAACTAAACCCTGGGGAAGCTCTTGGGCCTCACTATCCACTATCGTGCCAACCCTAAACTAAACCCTGGGGAAGCTCTTGGGCCTCACTATCCACTATCGTGCCAACCCTAAACTAAACCCTGGGGAAGCTCTTGGGCCTCACTATCCTTGGGCCTCACTATCCACTATCGTGCCAACCCTAAACTAAACCCTGGGGAAGCTCTTGGGCCTCACTATCCTTGGGCCTCACTATCCACTATCGTGCCAACCCTAAACCACTATCATTGTTAAAGGAAACCCTTGTCATTGTAAAAACGTTTATTTCATGGTTAGAACCCCTACTCAGGGTTTAGGGTTTAGGGTTTAGGGTTTAGGGTTTAGGGTTTAGGGTTTAGGGTTTAGGGTTTAGGGTTTAGGGATGAAAGGCCTGTTCCACACAAGGGGGGGCATCTGTGCACTGTCGGAAAGCACCCCTCCATTTGGGAATCCCAAGCCGGATCCCACAACCCCCTTCATTCAGGCATACGTACCCAAGATTGCTGACGGTTTGGGGTTTAGGGTTTAGGGTTTTAGGGTTTAGGGTTTAGGGTTTAGGGTTTAGGTAGACAAAACGCAGTAAACCCAGCAGTTGGCGCGCCTTCATCTGGGGACTGGCTGGCCGCAACCTAGGGCTTGTAGGGCTCGGGGCTTAAAACGGCCCTTTATTAGGGTTGCTTATAGGGATCATGAGGCCTAATAGCCCATCCTGGTAGATTTTGTTCAGGGTTCAGGAGTCATGGGTTCAGAGAGTTGGGGCGTGATAGGGATCTGCGGGGACAAGACGGGGACTCTGGTCTGAGAATAAGGCTTTAGGGCTTGGGGTTTAAGGAGGACTCTGTACGGCTTCATCGCTTGGACCCTTTTGGTACTCACAGCCGTACAGAAGCCTTGTTGCATCAAACATGGCATCGCGGTGGTTTTCTAGAAGAAAAAGTTCTAGCAGGAGCTTATTGCAATACCCAACCCCTTGCCATCGCTGCCTTTCAGTTCTAGTAGAAAATATGAACCCTGAACCCTAAACCCTACGCAACCCACGAAAATGTATTTTTCGCCTAAGGGGCCCTACTACAAATGCACCATGATGTCTAACAAACCCAGCACCTTGACAACCCAGCGCAGGGGCGCAGGACACAAAGCGACTTATGAAGTACGCCGAGAGGTTGAAACGTCCGCCCTTCCCAGCAATGATGACAGTTTAAGCCATGCACTTCTAGGGGAACCAGGCACTGGAGGGACGAGACTGCGGTTGCCAGTTAGGGTTTAGGGTTTAGGGTTTAGGGTTTAGGGTTTAGGGTTTAGGGTTTAGGGTTTAGGGTTTAGGGTTTAGGGTTTAGGGTTTAGGGTTTAGAGCGACCGTTGGACCTGACTGCCTGCGGCTAGGCGGCGGCCACTGCAGTCAGCAGCACACCCCTGTGAAGGTGCATGTCCTTCCGCTGGGTGGAATGGGTTTCGGGTTTAGGGTTTAGGGTTTAGGGTTTAGGGTTTAGGGTAAGTTCATAAGGTTCAGGGATCCAAAGCCCCCCCACCCCCAGGGTCCAACAAAATTAAGCCTCTATTCTGGCTTTTTCAGAAGTACCCTCCTTAAAGACCCTTCAAAGGGGATATGGGGAGTAACCCTGTCGGGGTACCTTAGCGCTACCCATCTTCCCTCAGTGCGCATTTCGAGTGTGAGATGGCTGGGGGGTCACTTAAGTTGGAGTTCGGATCGCTTGAAGCCAACTTGTAACAATGTAACTGTGGAACCGTGTTCAAGGCTAGTTAGAGGGATTAGAAGTAGGAGTAGAACCTCAGATACAACCCGCCGGCAAGAGCCCCACGAACCCCCAAGCAGGGCCCGGGGTTGGGGCCCTTGAGATAAAGCCTAAAGCCTAAACCCTAAACCCTACGACACCACGCCCAGAAGAGTGTTGAACCAATCGTCAGTCCTTAAGGAAATGGAAGATCGTCAAGTGGCAAGGTTTTCCACTCAACAGAGCTCTGTTTGCTGAGCCAGGCCGGCGTTTGTGCAAACCCTTTTGGCCCTGAACCCTTTTGTCCATGCATGAGCCCTGTTCCCGGTCGGCCTAGCGGAGAGCTGCCGTGTCCCGAGATGACAAGACGCCCTATAGACAAGAACTACACCCCCGCCCGAACAATGTGGTACACCGTACGCCCTAAACCTTCGGGAACCCGCCCCCCAGAACCATAACAAACGTCACATTTGTGCTTGGTATTCTTTGGGTTTTAAGCAAAAGCCACAGATTGTTGAGACATATATATATATATACACATATGTGTATATATGCATATATAGAGGAAGGGTATAGACACCAGGGTTGAGGGTTAAGGGTTTAGGGATTAGTGCTCGCCATGAACTGGAAACCCGGAACCCTCAAGGCTCACCGAAAGCAGTTGAGGGGGTGCGGCCTCCAACCCCGGCCCTCAACGAAGGTTCCGGGGGTTGTGGTTTAGGGTTTAGGGTTTATAGGGTTTATAGGGTTCGTAGGGTTTATCGGGTTTATCGGGTTTGTAGGGTCTATAGGGTTTATAGGGTTTATAGGGTTTAGCGATCCTTGAGGTAAGTAGTATAAGGCCCATATCAGGCGTATACTCCGGGGAACCTATTTAGGGGTCCAACCTTAGCGGTACGAGTCTGAATCCCTTGAAAGGGTACCCCAAAAAAAGGAGTGGTCCGGGTATAATGCCGCCGGGGCGCTCAAGTACGAAGCCCTCGGCCCGGATACTGCTATCTGGGCACATGGAACCTAAAACGGGTTTAGCGTCTAGGCCCCAGGGTTTAGGATCGGGTTTAGGGTACCGCTGCACTGCTAAGCCTGATTGCGCAAGCGCGCTGGATTTGCGTCTGCAAGCTTCGCTCGTGGTAAAGGATGGGCCGTATACTTCCAGGGACCAAAGAATTCAGTTCGGTTACTACCTTTGACTTCTTGATCATGTATTTCATATATATCTTCACTATTGTTATCATTTCGACTTGGTTTGAACCTTCTATCTTTACAAGCCCCTAAGGACCAAATAAGAAGGTCCCTGGACCCTGGAAGTATAGGGTGGATGTTGCAGTCATTGACTCACGCAGCTTAGGCGGATTTGGGGGTCTAGGGGTCCTTCTTGAATACGCGTATTCCTTCAAACCCTAAACCCTAAACCCTAACCCTAAACCCTAAACCCTAAACCCTAAACCCTAAACCCTAAACCCTAAATCCTCAACCTAAACCCTACACCCTAAACCCTTCCTTCTGCTTTGCAGCAGGCTTGCGAAATCTGACTTAAACCCAGCCTCAACCGTCAATTGAACCCTACTGGGCTGGGCCCGCTGTGCCCTCAGTAGGGTTTCGGGTTTTCGGGTTTAGGGTTTATGCTGCAGGGTTTCGGGTTTAGGGTTGAGGGCTTAGGGTCTAGCGTCAACCCCCAGCCGAGTCAGTCAGCGCTGCAGGCGTCGGCGTTGGCGCAGCGGCCTCTGTGCTGACTGAAGGGTGTTTTAGGACTTTGTATTGTATGAGCCCCTCATTGACCCCGTCTATACCCCCTCTGGCCTGTATACCCTATAACTACCAAGGGCCCACGCTTCAGAACCCTTTCAAGAAGGTAAGGGACCATATTCAGGGACCAGGGAACTACCCCTACGTCAGCATCAGCAAAGCGCAACTGCGAACTCCCCCGGTTTCAATACCAGGATGGACTATTATACCCTATAATCCCTTAAAAGGCCCTTTATTGGGCTTATTCTGGGGATGTTAAGGTGAAGGGATTATACCCTAAACCCCCTTAAACCCTAAACCCAAAAAGGTTAAAGGTTACCTACTCTACTCCTAGGTTTCTGAGGCTCGTGCCTCGCCAGCTGCACGCTGCTTCAGCTGGGTCTGGCATGTCTCTTTCCAGCCTTGGGAGGGAGGGGGCGTTTAGGGTTTAGGGTTTAGGGTTTAGGGTTTAGGGTTTAGGGAGAAACTGACCAAGGATCGCAACTTGGGCTTTGGGTTTCTAAGGGGTTTGGAGTAATTGAGGGGGGGGGTTAGGAGTTATTGGGTGGTTCGTGCTGATGCAGGTTCCTGTCAGGATCTGTCAAGTTACCAGGTGTTGTGACGTCAAAACCCTGTGTCTAGGCTTCTTGAAGGCTTTGGGTTTTGGTTTTGAACCCGATAATCCTCTTGGTCGCCCAGTACCTACTCCAGAAAAAGGGGAGCCTCTTTTGGGGGTTGGCTGCTTTCTGAGGGGAACCTTGAACCAAACAAAGGGCAAAAGGGTACAACTGGGGTACCAAGTACATATATTTGAGGGTTTGGGGTTTAAGGGTTTAGGTTTTTGGGGTGTGGGGTTTAGGGGCTGAGGGGTTTGGGGTTTCTAGGGCCTTCGGGTTTAGAGTTTTTTTTGTTTTTTGTTTTTTTTTTTTTTGAGGGGGGGGTACCCCTAAACCCTGAACTCTAAAGCCTGCATCCTAAACCCTAAACCCTAAACTCAACCAAGAGCGGTTTGAGGGGTTCACGGTTTAGGGGCTTCAGGGTTTAAGGTTTAGGGTTTTAGGGGTTTACCCTAAACCCTGAGCCCTAAACCCTAAACTAACCCTAAGCCCTAAGCCCTAAATCCTAGACCCTATTTTAGGGTTTAGGTTTAGGGTTTAGGGTTTAGGGTTTAGGGTTTAGAGTTTTAAACCCTAAACCCCAAACCCTCAACCCTAAACCCTAAACCCTAAACCAAGAGGCTCTCCATCAGCTCCTTGGCCAGCGCAGCCACCTCGGAGTCGGGATGGCCTGAAGCTTACGGTTGCTTAGCAGGGAATGGGGGAGCTAGGGCCCTAGATATACCCTTTTAAGGGATCATATAGGGTACCCCATATCCCCGTATAGGATCCCTTAAAGGGATCATACAGGGCACCCTATATCCCCGTAAATAATCCCTTAAAGGGATTATATAGGGTACCCTATATCCCCCTATGTAATCTTTTAAAGGGATTCTGTAGGGTACCCTACATCCCCCTAGATATACCTTTTAAGGGAATGTATAGGGTACCCCTACCAACCAACAGCAAGGAAGAAGGGTGCTGAGGTGCTCAGGTGCGAGCTTTTTCGGGGATCTTGGGGGTGGTTTAGGGTTTGGGGTTTAGGGTTTAGGGTTTAGGGTTTGGGGTTTAGGGTTTGGGGTTTAGGGTTTGGGGTTTAGGGTTAGGTTTTGGGGTTTCGGGTTTCGGGTTTTGGGTTTAGGGCCTAGGGTTTGGGGTTTAGATAAGGGTGAGGCTCGGGTTCCTTAGGGTTTGTAGGGTATAGGAGGATATCTTCCGTCGCCCCATATATTGCTGTTCCTGCTCGGATCTACACATCTTCAACGCTCCGCCAGGATGAAAGATGCCGGTGCCCACTGTTTGCTCAAGAACCACACAAAAATGAAGAATACTGTAATCCAAAAAAAGAAAATGTTTCCCTATGTTGCCCTTATACGAAAGAACACGTACAATATATGTATACATATAATATCATATTACAATGATATTAGTACTAATAATAGTACTAATATTGGTACTAATATATTTTGCTCTCTTTTTGGGAGAGGGCCCTGAAGCAAATAGTAGCTGCACCTTGCTGTTCCGTCGAGCACACACCGAGCCCGACGCGTCTCAGGCCGTTGACCACCCGGCCAAGCTGCCAAAAGCGAGTTTAGAGAGGCGGATGTGGTACTTATTTACCAATTACAACTGCTCAGGGTTTAGGGTTCAGGGTTTAGGGTTAGGGTTTAGGATAACTGTACTTATAAACCACTTATAAGCCCTTAAGTGCCCTCATATGGCTACCAATGGGTTATGAGTGAAGTAATTATTGGGTTAATAAGTACCCTGAACCTCCAAGCAGAGGGGATGTGGTGGGCTTTCGAGAATCAGGAGCGCCATTTTTTGGGGGAGGGGGGTGAGTCCAGCATTGAGTATGGGAAGATGCCCCTAAACCCTAAACCCCGTGTAGAAGCACGGCTGAAGTTTCGAGGATGACGTTGAAGGAGGATTTTGTCGAGAATCTCCAAAGGGGGGTTTCCTTGGCCATACGTATGAGACCCATGGCCTTGCGAAACGTCTCGAGTACAGCCGGCCAGAGACCCAAAGAACCCAAAGAACCCTAAACCCTAAACCCTAAACCCTAAACCCTAAACCCTAAACCCTAAACCCTAAACCCTAAACCCCAAACCCTAAACGCTTCGTAGACTAGGATGAAGGGAATCGCCAGCGGTTGACATGGTCTAGCATGTCTAGCAGACTCACCGGAGCTGGGCACCCTTTCGAGGATTGCGCCCCCTCCCCCCCCTTCCCCGAGAGACAAGGTCCCCAGACTTGTGGAGGTTGTTCAAACTACAACTAGGATGGCCCTTAGAACCCTAAAACGAAATATTCATGAATATGATCCTCTAAACCCTAAACCCTAAACCCTAAACCCTAAACCCTAAACCCTCAACCCTAAACCCCAAATAAGGGAAAAGACAAAATCTCCCGAGGGCCCGAGGGCCTACCTAGACAACCTCAAGCCCCTCAAGCCCAGGACATCCTCTCGAGTCCCAGATCCCTCAATCCTTGTTGCCCTAAAAACCCCTAAACCCTAACCCTAAACCCTAAACCCCAAACCCTAAACCCCAAACCCTAAACCCTAAAACCCCAAGCCCAGAAATCGCTCCGGGGCCTTTGTCTCTTGAAGATGCTGCTTCAACGACGCCCAGTCCTTCAACTTCCTGAGAGACCTCGGGCCACGACGCAGACGCTGCGTGCAACCACTCTGAGCATTAAGCTAGGGTGTAGGGTTTAGGGTTTAGGGTTTAGGGTTTAGGGTTTAGGGTTTAGGGTTTAGGCTCAAGGTTCTGGACCCACATCCAACCCAACACACGAATAGTCCTTCAATTCAGGTCCTTATAGGCGGTTCAGAGTTCAGACTTCAGGGTTGCGCAAATCAAGATCCCCTTCGCTCAGGAGCATATCGAAGTCTCTAGATGGACCTATCTGGGCCTTTCGTCTCGCGCTCCAAGATCAGTTGCCGAATGAATGTACGGTTCTGCTTGGGATGTTCCCCCTTATACTGACAGTCCGTAATAGGGAGTATAGTACCCCTGTTAGAATCCCTATCAAGGACTCTTAGTCTAAGGGTGAACATCCCAAGGTTCTACTGCATTGCGGGGCCATGTTGCTGTGAGGTTTCCTTGTTATGGGGAGGAGATGGGGTTTCTGTGCAACAAGGTGGCCTAGCACGCAGCCCCTGCGCTCTGCTGTGCGGAGGCTTTACTGTGGAGGCCTTCCTTGAACTACAGAATGAAGGAGGTATTCCTAATAATTAGTTCGGGTTTAGGGTTCAGAGTTTAGAGTCTCTGATGCGGAGGCTTCTGAATGGCCTATCTAATTCTGCTACATCATAGGTAGGTTGAGCTTGGCATAAGCGCGACGTCCGCAAGCTGAGCGAAACTCCCAACCTGAGCGCGAAGAAGACCTTAGAATCCTCGGAACCTAAGGCCGCTTTAGGGTTTAGGGTTTAGGGTTTAGGGTTTAGGGTTTAGGGTTTAGGCTACCCGTACTCGGTAACCCAGTCACCACTTCATAATTAGGATGTCCCTTCTGCGGGCGCGATTGCTTCATAACGGAATATTGAAGCCACCAAAGGCAAAAGGATGCCACTGGCCTACTACCAAGTACATATGT
The DNA here is from genome assembly GCA_905221605.1 of Symbiodinium natans. Classification (NCBI taxonomy): domain Eukaryota; class Dinophyceae; order Suessiales; family Symbiodiniaceae; genus Symbiodinium; species Symbiodinium natans. The sequence goes on from CAJNDS010000070.1 coordinate 205,191, forward strand.
ACATATATATATATATATATATAGATAGATATATATATATATATGTAAGTATCAAAAACTCTTTATTTGTTGATCTGTTGTATCCATATTCATTTTGTTTATCCCAAACCCAAAAACCCCAGTAAATGGACTGCACTTAGGCACCCGAAACTTTGACCCTGAAGTGCTGCGCCCGAAACCCTAAACCCTAAACCCTAAACTGCTGAGCCCCTGGCTTCATGAGCGGGAGAGCCTGGCCCACAGGAGGCTTGACGACCAGCTCGCCACCCTGGTGCGGATGCAGTGGGATCTCCGTCCTTTGGGGATGTTGCAACAAGGCTTGGCTGCACTTAGGGAGGTAGCTGTAAATTAAATTTCTAGCTGCCTTACTAAGAAACCTAAGAAACCCAAAAAGGCTAAAGGTCTAAAGTTATAGTACAGTACCACAAAGAAGGGTTTAGGGTTTGGGGTTTACTTAGTTGCTGAGTTCATAAGCCCCCCAAAAAAGTGTACACTTTTTAGTTTTGTAGAGATGATAGTATCCCAAAAAGTGTAAAGTGTACTCACTCAGCTACTCAGTTTCGGGCTTAGGGCGATCCCGAGCTGCAACTCCCCCAAGTACCCCATCATGAGGGCCTCAAAGGGTACCTGCGGTGCCCCTAGACCCGAAACACTAAGCCCTAAACCCTAAGCCCTAACCCGAAACCCTAAACCCTGAACCCTAAACCCTAAAACCTCGGTTTTTGGGGGGTTCAATCACGAAGCTGGCCTGAGTCATCCCGAAGGGTGCCAGGACACGGACGGCCCAGACCAAATCATCCCGCTCCTGGGGTTTCGACTCTTGCACTCGTTGAAGCCGGCAAGGATTCTGTTCGGGTCGGCTGCACAGCTCCCGTGGTTCAGGGTTTAGGGTTTGGGGTTGGGGGGGATCACTTTGAGCTCCCTTAACGAAAGCTTCGGGTGCATTGGGGGACCAGACAAGTTTTTTTAAGTTTCGATGAGTTCTACTGGTTACCATAAGGATAGGGGCACCAGGAACTCAGCATCAACCCCAGTCGCTGGTCGGAGCTCTGCGGGGTGTAAGTGCAAACCCTCGACCCCCAGCAAAACAAAAGAAAGACAAAACCCTCCATCGGTAGTTCTCTCAGTTGGTGTACCCTTTTTGTCGACTTTATCATACAGCACCCTGATAGAAGGGAGCCGAATCTGGAAAACAACCCGACCACAGTAGTGCTTAGGTAGCAAGGGGCAGGGATTCCTTACTTTGTAAGGGGAGCTTGCGCCGAGGTACCAAGTACATGTATTATTATTACTATTAATTACTATTACTATTATGATTATTATTCTTATTCTTATTCTTATTATTATTATTATTATTATTATTATTATTATTATTATTATATATATATATATATCCTTTTACCCCAGAACTGATGAGGCTCGGCCTGAGAAGCAAAAGCAAAGCAAAGCGACATGTAGGAAAACCCTAAACAAGCCCTAAATTATTTAAACCTTGTTTTTTTCCATCTGGGCTGGGTGGGGAATGCCAGAAAACGCGCCTGCTTGCACAGCCTGATGGGAACCCTAAACCCTAAACCCTAGACCCTAAACCCTAAACCCTAACCCTAGACCCTAGACCCCAAATCCTAAACTCTGAACCCTAAACCCGAAACCCAAGACCCTAGACCCTAGACCCTAAACCCTAAACCTCCCTGAAGTCCCAAGACCGAATCGCCGATGTCCAAAGTGGAAACATCGGAGAGCCGCTTTTTGGGGTTTGTACGGGGCAAATTAGGGTTCAAGTTTCCTAAACCCTAAATCCTAAACCCTAAACCCTAAACCATAAACCCTAAACCCTAAACCCTAAACCCTAGCCCTAAACCCTAGCCCTTATAAACCCTAAACCCTTCCAACTACACCCTGAACCCTCAACCCTTCGGAATTTACATCATTGTGGGCGTGGGGGTTAAAGGGCGGTCTTTTGGCCGGATCTGTCCTCGATAGAGACGTGTTCGGGATCCTGCAAGTGCGGAGAGGCGGGGTTTAGGGTTTAGGGCTAGGGTTTAGGGTTTAGGGTTTGGGGTTTAGGGTTTAGGGTTTAGGGTTTAGGGCTCACTGTCTAAGAGCGGGTTTGGGAGGCTCCCGCCTAGCTTATCGAAAGTCCACATTGCTTCGCCTGCTAATATGATAGGCAATACATGCAATGAAGTATTCCTACCACTTCACTGCTCAGTCCTGCTCGACTATAGTGAAATAGGCTACCTTCATCAAACTTACAATGCGAAATGTTGCATGCAAAGCTGGGGTTTGGGGGGTCCCCCCAAACTGCAT